>CM077183.1:16889469-17109469 GCA_039654105.1 Coreius guichenoti
TCAGTGTGTGTATACAGTGGGGAGAACAAGTATTTGATACACTGCTGATTTTGCAGGTTTGCCCACTTACAAAGCATGTAGAAGTCTGTAATTTTTATCATAGGTACTCTTCAACTGTGAGTGACGGAATCTAAAACAAAAATCCAGAAAATCACACTGTATGATTTTTAAGTAATTAATTTGCATTTTATTGCATGACATAAGTATTTGATACATCATGAAATCAGAACTTAATATTTGGTACAGAAACCTTTGTTTGCAATTACAGAGATCATACGTTTCCTGTAGTTCTTGACCAGGTTTGCACACACTGCAGCAGGGATTTTGGCCCACTCCTCCATACAGACCTTCTCCAGATCCTTCAGGTTTCGGGGCTGTCCCTGGGCAATACGGACTTTCAGCTCCCTCCAAAGATTTTCTATTGGGTTCAGGTCTGGAGACTGGCTAGGCCACTCCAGGACCTTGAGATGCTTCTTACGGAGCCACTCATTAGTTGCCCTGGCTGTGTGTTTCGGGTCGTTGTTATGCTGGAAGACCCAGCCACGACCAATCTTCAATGCTCTTACTGATGGAAGGAGGTTTTTGGCCAAGATTTTGTGATACACGGCCCCATCCATCCTCCCCTCAATACGGTGCAGTCGTCCTGTCCCCTTTGCAGAAAAGCATCCCCAAAGAATGATGTTTCCACCTCCATGCTTCACGGTTGGGATGGTGTTCTTGGGGTTGTACTCATCCTTCTTCCTCCAAACACGGCGAGTGGAGTTTAGACCAAAAAGCTCTATTTTTGTCTCATCAGACCACATGACCTTCTCCCATTCCTCCTCTGGATCATCCAGATGGTCATTGGCAAACATCAGACGGGCCTGGACATGCGCTGGTTTGAGCAGGGGGACCTTGCGTGCACTGCAGGATTTTAATCCATGGCGACGTAGTGTGTTACTAATGGTTTTCTTTGAGACTGTGGTCCCAGCTCTCCTCAGGTCATTGACCAGGTCCTGCCGTGTAGTTCTGGGCTGATCCCTCACCTTCCTCATGATGATTGATGCCCCACGAGGTGAGATCTTGCATGGTGCCCCAGACCGAGGGAGATTGACCGTCATCTTGAATTTCTTCCATTTTCTAATAATTGCACCAACAGTTGTTGCCTTCTCACCAAGCTGCTTGCCTATTGTCCTGTAGCCCATCCCAGCCTTGTGCAGGTCTACAATTTTATCCCTGATGTCCTTACACAGCTCTCTGGTCTTGGCCATTGTGGAGAGGTTGGAGTCTGTTTGATTGAGTGTGTGGACAGGTGTCTTTTATACAGGTAACGAGTTCAAACAGGTGCAGTTAATACAGGTAATGAGTGGAGAACAGGAGGGCTTCTTAAAGAAAAACTAACAGGTCTGTGAGAGCCGGAATTCTTACTGGTTGGTAGGTGATCAAATACTTATGTCATGCAATAAAATGCAAATTAATTATTTAAAAATCATACAATGTGATTTTCTGGATTTTTGTTTTAGATTCCGTCTCTCACAGTTGAAGTGTACCTATGATAAAAATTACAGACTACATGAGACTACAGACTAAAATCTACATGCTTTGTAAGTGGGCAAACCTGCAAAATCGGCAGTGTATCAAATACTTGTTCTCCCCAGTGTGTGTGTGTGTGTGTGTGTGTGTACACATATATACATACATACATACATACACTGAACAAATATATATACACACACACTGAACAAAATTATAAACGCAACTTTAGTTTTTGCCCCCATTTTTCATGAGATCTAAGACTTTTTCTATGTACACAAAAGGCCTATTTTTCTCAAATATTGTTTACAAATCTGTCTAAACCTGTGTCAGTGAGCACTTCTCCTTTGCCGAGATAATCCATCCACCTCACAGGTGTGGCATATCAAGATGCTGATTAGACAGCATGATTATTGCACAGGTGTGCCTTAGGCTGGCCACAATAAAAGGCCACTCTAAAATGTGATGTTTTATCACACAGCACAATGCCACAGATGTCACAAGTTTTGAGGGAGCGTGCAATTGGAATGCTGACTGCAGGAATGTCCACCAGAACTGTTGCCCGTGAATTGAATGTTCATTTCTCTACCATAAGCCGTCTCCAAAGGCGTCTTAGAGAATTTGGCAGTACATCCAACTGGCCTCACAACCGCAGGCCACGTGTAACCACACCAGCCCAGGACCTCCACATCCAGCATCTTCACCTCCAAGATCATCTGAGACCAGCCACCCAGACAGCTGCTGCAACAATCGGTTTGCATAACCAAAGAATTTCTGCACCAACTGTCAGAAACCGTCTCAGGGAAGCTCATCTACATGCTCGTCGTCCTCATCGGGGTCTCGACCTGACTGTAGTTCGTTATCGTAACCGACTTGAGTGAGCAAATGCTCACATTCGATGGCATATGGCACTTTGGAGAGGTGTTCTCTTCACGGATGAATCCCAGTTTTCACTGTACATGGCAGATGGCAGATGGCAGACAGCGTGTATAGCGTCGTGTGGGTGAGTGGTTTGCTGATGTCAGTGTTGTGGATCGAGTGGCCCATGGTGGCGGTGGGGTTATGGTATAGGCAGGCATATGTTATGGACAACGAACACAGGTGCATTTTATTGATGACATTTTGAATGCACAGAGATACCGTGATGAGATCCTGAGGCCCATTGTTGTGCCATTCATCCACGACCATCACCTCATGTTGCAGCATGATAATGCACGGCGCCATGTTGCAAGGATCTGTACACAATTCCTGGAAGCTGAAAACATCCCAGTTCTTGCATGGCCAGCATACTCACCGACACTCATACTCACCCATTGAGCATGTTTGGGATGCTCTGGATCAGCATATATGACAGCATGTTCCAGTTCCTGCCAATATCCAGCAATTTCGCACAGCCACAATCAACAAGCCTTCCACAGGCCTTTTCAACTCTATGCGAAGGAGATGTGTTGCACTGCGTGGGGCAAATGGTGGTCGCACCAGATATTGACTGGGACCCCCCCACCCCGGACCCCCCCCCCCCAATACAGTAAAACTGCACATTTTAGGGTGGCCTTTTATTGTGGCCAGCCTAAGGCACACCTGTGCAATAATCATGCTGTCTAATCAGCATCTTGATATGCCACACCTGTGAGGTGGATGGATCATCTCGGCAAAGGAGAAGTGCTCACTAACACAGATTTGTGAACAATATTTGAAAGAAATAGGCCTTTTGCGTACATAGAAAAAGTCTTAGATCTTTGAGTTCAGCTCATGAAAAATGGGAGCAAAAACAAAAGTGTTGCATTTATAATACACACACACACACACACACAATAGGGGGCTCATTGATTACACTTTTGGGGGAGATAACCCATGAATGTCATACTAATAATAGTGAATGGACAATAAACTGGGTTAAGAGAAATGTACTTTAAAAGGATGTACCATAATTTTTTTTTTTTTTTTTTTTTTTAAAAGTACATACCTTAAAAAATAAAATATAAATAGCAAACTTTTATTATAGTACATGTCTTACCAGGCTCTTAAAATTGTGACTTGACCATTGAAAACAAAAGAAAAGCTAATGGATAGCTCGCTCCAGGTATTACAGACCACCTTGGTGGTACTTATGTATGGCCGACCAAAGTTCGAATCTGGCTCGGTTTCTTTCCCCATCCCACCAAACATGCCCTATCACTTCTTTACAGTCCCATCAGTCCCAAAAAAAAAAAAAAAAACACCCAGCCACCAACCAGAGTCTCAAGAGAAACTTTTACATTATGTTGCATGTTCTTCTCATCAATGTGACAAATATTAAAAGTGCATGGTTGTTGAGGCATCTCTAGGGTCAGGCTCAGTCTTTCCACGCCCTGCAACCTGAGAGGCGTCATTGGGACTGTGGAAAGTATTGCGTAGCCCGCACCTATCGCTCTGCTCTTCACCGCCTCTTTCACAGCACTGGGAGGCCTGGGGTACACTGCGCTCTCAGATCACAGGGCATTACACATACACTGGAGAGGCAACAAAAGCCCCAGACAATAGAGCAACTGAATGACGATATTCAAAAGCACTCTTTGAAATGGAGGAGTCCGACATGCAGAGAGAAAGCGAGAGAAGGCTGCCATTCAGAGGTTTACCAGACTGACCTGCAACTAGTGAGCCATTTAAACACTCACCCAGCCATACTGACAAGACACAGACCCCCTCAGAGAAACTAAAACTCAAATATAAATATATCTATACATCTATATGATTGAAAAACATCACTGGCCAGACTGATGCCTCCATCACCAGTCAACAGGAGGTTTAATTAAAAGAAAAACATTAATAAATAAATAAACTATATTATTATTATTATTATTAATAATAATATATAATAATTATTATAAAATCGTTTATGGACAACATGTATTATAGATTAGAAGTAAAGCAAAGTTTTAAAGACTGGGAAAATGAGGATTTGGACAAAGAAAGGAAAGATTCCAAGTGTCATCCCAGTTCAATAATTCATAGGACATTATTTACTAATAAGGGGTGTCCAGCCACCACTGAGATCAATGGGAAATGTTAATGGATAGCTTTCTCCTGGTATCACAATCTTGTGGTGCACACGTGGCTTAATCATGGTGTCAAATCACAGCTGAACAGTAAAGATTTGAAAACGACTGAAGACGTTTGAATGTTTCTTACCTGACTTTCTTGTTCTGCTCAGTCATTGACTTGACAAGATCAGCAATAGGATACTGAGCTTTCGCTGCACACAGACCATAACCTGAAGTAAAAGACCCAGATATTAAATAAGGAACACAACTAAACACAGACATGCAAAAAACAGCTGCTACTATTATTTGAAGCTTAGGAAACTCCCATTGGAAAACTCTAATGAACTCTGCATGATCCCTACTAATCATTCATATACGTTTAGTAATCATCATACCTCATCTTTTTCACAATGTCATGTGAATTGATTTTACCATAATAAATAATCCCAACTTATAAACAAAAGGACAAATCTGTTTTGAAAGTAAAGCAAACAAGTGACCTGCTCCTACTCATTTACAATTCACAGACAAAAGTAATTAAAACTTGAATGACCTGCAGGATCATAAACAAACAGAAAAGAGGAGAAAATTGCTTCACGTTGAAATACATCTTTAATGAATCTACAGCACCAGAAATCATAATAATATTTCACAAAAATGTATAATTTTACACTTTTGGTGCACTTTGAAAGCAGCACAGAAAAGTTGAACTGGGACCAGAAAGAGTAATGTGCATTGTGCAACAATTTAAAAGACTTATCAATCTTTCATCAATAAACAATTTATCACTACAGTGAGGAAAACGGATATAAATTTCACACGTCAGTCAGTTTAAAGCCTCAGTTACAGCTGACAACTTATGATAGGCCTGTCACAACAACCTTCAAATCCTCCCATTTAAACAAGCATGTCACGGTGTGTGTTGACTAACCCGCCTCACTGCTAATGATTTTTTGCAGCTCTTTTTTTTTTTTTTTTAAAATAAGACATTTCACCCTAGGAAAACAGCCATGGTTGGCAAACTTCAAGCTTAAACAAAAGTCTTAAATGTTTTCACAGCTGTCAATCACCAAAAGTGACTATGACTACTTAAATTATACAAAAATGTGGAAATGGAAACAAGGCCATTGCTTACTCGGTGTAAGGACTGAGCAGTGAAGGGAACCCCATTCAAAATATATATATTATATATTTATTGGTTGCCATATTTTTCCAACAAAAACAGTTTTTTTTTGTTTTTTAAACGTGTCAGAAAAATAAATGAGCATTTATTAAAAATCTGGAGTCCTGGCCAATGCCCTAGCAAAAAAAAACAAAAAAACAAAACCGTAGTAGGGTTTGAACCTAAAACCTTGATTACATCCCATCGTGGCGTTCACAATGGCCAGGCCTGTGCTGTCCGTGAGCACAGGGCTCTCTCAGACATCTTGGCAGTGGCTAAATAGGCAACGGTCAAGAGGGAAAAATTTGGATGCCTCAGAGCCTGTTGGACGGCCATTTGTTTTAAATAAAAGGGGCCGTCTCTGTTGTGCTTGGCCCTGCAGTTTTGTTTACTCTGGACTGCGATGTTTATTATCATTTCTCCTTTTCTTTCTGTTCATATTCCCACATCTAATCGCTCCTCTTTTCCACTGTCCTGTCGCCTCCAAGGTCTTCTCGACCTGCTGTCGGATCATAAAGCGCGACTATAAAACAGTCCGTGGCGGAGAACAAAGCAGTATGAGAGTCGCTGCCATTGCTGGAGGCCATTACGGAGGCCTCTGCTAAGGAACCAGCCACAGAAAAATATTCACTTCAGATATACGAGTCCAACTAAATTATTTGCCAACTGAACTTGTATCAAAATGTTAACACAGTTAAAGTTCATCTGACACATCTTGCTTGATCAGTCAGCTCTAGCTGGGCAAAAGAAACGTGCCATAAAAGATAAACCTGACATCACCCACCACAGCTCGGCTCACACGAACAATGGCCAACCACGCCGGTCCACAAAACACACAAAAGAGTTGAACCCAAACAGACAGATAAAAACTGCACACGAATGTGTCTAGGGCCCCCCCCCCAAAAAAACAAAAAAAACAAGTGAGAATTCAAGATCACCTCAGAACAAGCCCCAGCATGCCTCAGGGCACACTCTAGGGGGTTTATCCCGCACAGGAGGGGTCAGAAAATTACCAGTGATGTAATGGAGGTGAACCAAGGTTGCTTTAACAGACATAACATAAAGGATCGTTTGAAGTCATTGACGGGACACTCCAGATCCAGTTTAAACCAAGGAGTTTCAGATGTGCAAGGCTACAAAGGGCCTCCATTACCTGGAACAATGATGATATTCTGAGCCTCCTTGATCATCTCCATGGTCTGCTCCACACTGACCTCCGTGTGGGTACCTGTGATCTCCATGGGCTTGCCCGTGCCAGTGGATGAGGTGCCGTAACCACCCAGAATAACATTTGCCAGGGAGCGGTTCATGGCCTAGCAAGGAAAAGACACCCAGAGACTGGAAATCAGATTGCATGTATCAAGTATGAGTATGAAGACTGCGCCTCAGCGGGAAAAAAAAGAAAGATTGTGTCAAGAAAATGTGTGTCCATATGACATTTAGACATTATTAACAGGATATTAAGAAGCGTGCCAGACAGCCAAAATGACTTAAGGGGAATTTGCATGTGAGAGAAGAATAAAAGCAGGTACATGCAAAACAATAACATCCTTCCACCCTAAAAGAAAACTGTGGTGTTGAATTCCAAAATCCCACAGAGGTTCAAGCCATGGGAGTCATTATAACAGGAACATCCAGTCTTTGAGATCAAGGTTTTTAGACTCGCACATGTGTTTTAAATATTAACTTTAATATTAATTAGGTCATGTTAAATCATTTTGTGGATAACCTTTTAACATTGATAAGTCGATTCGCTGATCAGGTCTAAGTAGAATTTCATTTTTTTAGTCATAACCAAAACGGAAACCATAAATGTTACAATTAGAAAAAAACAAAATTCAAGTAAACAACAATTTCAATAGGTTTTTTGTTTTTGCCAAAGGCACCTGGGCTCCAATCTGACCTAAATATTATTATACACTGCTGTTTAAAATTGATGTAGGTGTTTTTTTCCAAAGGGATAGTTCATCAAAAATGAAAATTGTCATCATTTACTCACCCCTTATGTTATTCCAAACCTGTATAAGTTTCTTTCTTAGCCATTGACTTCCACAGTAGGAAAAAAAAAAAAATCTATACTATGGAAGTCAATGGCTACCATCAACTGTCTGGTTACCAACATTCTTTAAAATATCTTCTTTTGTGTTCAACAGAAGAAAGAAACTCATATAGGTTTGGAACAACATAAGGGGGAGTAAATCAAAATTTTCAATTTTGGGTGAACTACCCCTTTAAGCAAGGATGCATTAAATTGATCAAAAGTGACAGCAAATACATTCATTTTGTTACTAGTTATTTATATTATATAAATGTTCTTTTTTTACTTTCTATTCAAAAGAATCCTGAAAAAAAAAGTATCAGTTGAACTGCTTAATATTTTTGTGGAAACTGTTATCAACAATTAATGTTATTTGAGCATCAGATCAGCATTTGAATGACTTCTGAGTAGTGCTGTCAAACAATTAATCGCATTTGTGTTTGCGTAATGTGTGTGTACTGTGTATAATTGAACACACATACATGTATACATTTAAGAAATATTTGCATGTATATATTTATATATAATTTATATTTTATATAAATATTTTATATATAATTATATAAAAAATTCTTAAATATATACATGCATGTGTGTGCATATATACATAATTATACACACACACACACATACTTTTATTTTGGATGCGATTAATCGTTTGACAGCACTACTTCTGAATGATCATGTGACACTGAAGACTGGAGTAATGATGCTGAAAATTCAGCTGTCATTATCAGTTATTTTAAATTGTAGTAGTTTTACAGTTTTGATCAAATAAATGCAGCCTTGGTGAGTATGAGAGACTTATTATTATTTAAAAAAAAAAAAAAAAAAAAAAAAAACTTACCTACCCCAAACTAGTGAACATATAATATATTTATATATTACAATTTAAAATATATAACTGTAATAGATCTATAAATATTTAAACATTTATATCAGGGGAAAAAAAAAACTTTTGTATTTAGAGCTTGTGAGCTGGACAAAACATTGCCACTGTCACTTTCCACAAATAACAACAACCACGTTGTCCATTCAGAAAAATCACATTAAAGCAACAAACTACTTCATAAAAGTGGTGTGAACAAAATCAATCATGGATTGAACTGTGACTGTGAACTTACCACACACATGATGTAGGAGAGGATGGCTCCAGAAGAGCCAATGAGGGCACCCACAATGGTCAGCAAGTTGTTGTTGAGCAGGAAGCCTTCAGCGCACAGGGCCCAGCCAGAATAGCTGTTTAGCACCGTGATCACCACGGGCATGTCGGCCCCTCCGATGGCGGCTGTCAGGGTCAGGCCCTACAAAGAAAAAGAAAGGAGGGGTCACTGAGAGGAAAAAGGGTGGAGATCAAAGGTTACAGTGATGACAAGTGAGCAAAGCACAACAGTAACTCGATTCCATAGTTTAAACAAAAAGGAAGTCCACCAAAAGAAAAACCACAAGCCTGAGGTATGAGCATTGTACACGCGGTTCGTTTTTATAAAACAAGTCTGTTCATTTAACACACTGGGTGATGATGCAAATAGGAAAGGTGATATAGATCACGCCAGAGCAACATATTTCACACAGATTTGGTTGCAATGGGCTTCGATTAAGGCATGAGGTGTTTGTCAAAACACAGTATTCATTTTCCTTGTCCATGATATCATTCCTGTATTATCAAACAATGTACTTTCCTCAGGGAACAGGCTTGAACAAAACCAGCTACCACACATCATGTAAAAAAATACATTCAAACAAGCAAGAAAAGATAGAGACTTGAAGAATGTCGCTGTAAAAAGAGCCAGACACCATACTGCAGGTGATTGTTTATCTTTATGGAGGTAAAAGGAGCTGTATAAAAATGTCAGCTTCCTGATTATTGACAAATGATGAAAGCCCCATGACGTCAATGTTTACTGAGACTCAGAGAGCGCTTCATGATTGTGGTTTACTTTTAGTTGTCATCATATGGTGGTGTGCTCTTATGGATTATATAAAATAAATAAATAAAACTAAAGCCAAAGGGAGATGGGTTTCATGAGCTGAGAGGTTTACGTACGGCCCCCTGTTCTGAAGCGCAATTTTATAAATGACCGTCCCTACTTAAGCCAGCAGAAGGCCAATATATTGGCTAATGGATCAGGACAAATTTGCAGAATTCCCCCTAGTGTCTTTCAAAACCGACAGTCTGGTCAATGTACAGTGCATATTTTCTGTTGTTTAGTGAATTTAGAGTAAAGACTGTAATTAGGCACTTTCGTGTACATTTTATATTAGGGATGCACCGAAATTTCGGCCGAAAATATGCTGCCCCGCCCATCCGTGTTCGGCGATCAGGTTTCTCTCTCTCACAGCATGTTTTGTAACTTTGCGAGCGGCTCCGCTTCCGAAGATGCACAGCTTCGAAACGACTGCTCCGTGTTCCGCTGCGTGTGTGCGCCGCATGCAGACATGACATTTCTCTAGACTTGTTTCTGTTTGCACTAGTCCTACTGTGCTGTAATATGGTATGGTATAGCCGTGCTGGGGTAAAATGACGCTACCCTCTCATTCACTGACCCGCTCCTCGCTCTCTGCTCACATGCTCTGATAATAATAGTTTTCTAGGACTATACATTATTTTGATAATTGGTCAAAAAATAAATCTGTTAAATCTGATTCTGTTGCACAGAACTGAATGAAGAATAATATATTGTTATTAATATATTGATATTAATTAGTGCTGGGGGAAAATTTATCGTGATTAATCGCATCAAAAAAAAAAGTTTGTGTTTACATAATATATGTGTGTGTACTGTGTATAATTATTATATATATATATATATATATATATATATATATATATATATATATATATATATATATATATATATATATATATATATATATATATACACACACACATACACACACACACAGTATATACATGCAAATATTTCTTAAATATATACATGCATGTGTGTGTATTTCTATATACATAATAATTATACACAGTACACACACATATATTATGTAAACACAAACTTTTATTTTTGGATGCGATTAATCACGATTAATTTTTCCCCAGCACTAACATTAATATATTGATATTTAATATTATTTGAATATAGGCCTATTTTCTGTCTAATTATTGTGTGTTACTTTAAATAAAAGTGTGGTTATTTTATTGGCTTGTATTTTTTTTAAATTCAGATTCAGTAAAATTATTGAATTTAATTAAAACATCTAATAATAATACAATTATACAAAAAACAAATTTAAAATAAATGAATAATTATTTTAAAAAAAGTCATTTTCTGTTTCGGTTTTCAGCCAAGTGTATCCAGAATTTTCGGTTTCGGCCCAGAATTTTCATTTCGGTGCATTCCTATTTTATATATTTATTATGCTTTTTATGCTTATATTTTATGCTTATTATGCTTTTTTTAAGCTGTCAGTTACACTGTCATTTACAAAAAAAAAAAAACACAAAACATCCACATCTGAACCGCCTAGCAACACTCAAGAAACTATACATCAAAAAAATTCTATAAAAGACAATTGTATAAAAGACAACCTGGCAAAAAGATTTTTAGAAAACTGTGACTCCCTTACCATGACGGCAGAGAGTGCAGACACGGAGCCCAGGCAGGTCAGGCCAGTGGTGTAGCTGGGATCAAGCATGTAGGGGATCATGCCACCCACACTGGCAGCCATGAGGGTGGCATTCAGCGCATGACGACCAGGAAGCATAAGGGGAGCTGAGTTTAGAACACCTGCACGAGGAGGAAGTGAAGTGAGAAGAGCAAAACAATTTGAGTCTTTGCAAAAAGGGTTAGCATGTACGCTGGACACCATGTGCTGTTTGGGAGCGTGATGAGTGAAAGGAAATTAGGAGGAGAAGTTCTTGGAAACGAGAAGCTTGTTTGAGTTGTGCTTTAAACAAAGGTACACAACCACATGTCAGGTTGTTAAAGTGCACTTTAAGCATCTGCTAGCGCTCTGTAAACTATAATATGTTCGAGACATATCATCAGTGCAAGAAAAAGTATGTAAATGCAGGAAAAACTCAGTAGGAGCCGAATCAATTACAATGACCAAATTACCGAATCAGTTACACACGTAACAAGTTAGCAATACAGTTGGATTGGGCGATTATGTACAGCATTCTACCCCCTTTTACACTGAAAGAAAAACTCACAAGGATAAAAATGAGACTTCTAATCTGTTTTATCAGTGCAAGCCTGCAGGCTTCAGAGTGGTGGTAGTGGTGGAGGAATGGGAAAGCTCCTGAATATAATGTGTCCCAGCTTTGAGGGACAAATGGAAAATGACTGGGGGGGCGGAGGGACTAATTAGTGCCAAATTTTGAGAGGTTCCGCCTGGCCAAGCTTTAAACATGAGGCATGTGTGGCACCGGTGAGATGGTGAGTTGAACAAAGCTGCACCAGACAATAAGGACTTAGACCCATGACATTGGGATTTCTACTAGGATTGCATGATTAATTAAAATAAAACGGAATTTCTATATACTTTAGTGCGATTATCAAATCACAATGGCTCTGACAATGAAGCAGTATGTTTAAGAGTGAAGCGTGACACTGTGTTCTTTTATACGTGAGCAACTCATGATCCAGTGTTTTCATTGTCTCAGAGTGGCTTGGTTTGCAGTAAATGCTGCTACACACAAACACGTTTGCTGTGACTTTGGTTTGCTTATAATGTGCATTTGGGAAGGTACTTAGGTATTGAGAAGTGCTTATTTGTTGACTGTTGTCAACAACAGAGAAGGGCTCTTGTGGTTTTGCTCCAAAATAAAGGCTTGATGGTTTAAGCTTTGAAAATGAAGTAATTGAGAAAGCAATAAACATTAGTACTGTATTTTTACGGTACTGTCAAATAAAATTATAATAAAAGTTCTCTTAAATACTGATTTTTTTAAATTTTACATTTTTTTTCTTTATAATGATAATAAATATATATTAGGACCGGACGCCGAACAGTTCACCCACAAATGAGAATTTTTTTTTTTAATTATATATACATATACATATATATATATACATATACATATATATACATATACATATATATACATATACATATACATATATATACATATACATATATACATGTATATACATATACATATATACATGTATATATACACATATACACACATATATATATACACACATATATATATACACACATATATATATACACACATATATATATATACACACATATATATATATATACACACATATATATATACACACATATATATATATACACACATATATATATATACACACATATATATATATACACACACACACACATACATATATATATATATATATATATATATATATATATATATATATATATATATATATATATATATATATGTATATGTGTGTGTGTGTGTGTGTGTGTGTGTGTGTGTGTGTGTGTGTGTGTGTGTGTGTATATATATATATATATATATATATATATATATATATATGTATATACACACACACACACATATATATATATACACATACACACACACACGTCATCATTTACTCACCCTAATGTCGTTCCAAACCTGAATGACTTACTTTCTTCTGTGGAACACAAAAGATGATACTTAAAAAAAATAAAAATAAATAAATAATGTCTCTGGGCCCCATTGACATTCACTGTATGAACAAAAACTGTTCTTCAAAGTCTTTTTTTGTGTTCCACAGAAGAAAGTCATTCAGGTTTGGAAGGACATGAGGGTGATTGAATGATGACAAAATTGGTCACTTTTGGGTGAACTATCCCTTTAAATTTTATTATATAACCAAACAAGCAGGACCTTGAAGTTTGCCATAAGCCACCAGAGATCCACTGAAGGTGACTCCTCCAATATAGGTCCCCAGGTAGGCCACAATCTTGGTGAAGTTGGCTGCAGGGTCGGTTGCGAAGTGGGGGTACTCCACCATGTACTCGGCCACGCAGGTGAGCACGGCTGCCAGACCCACCAGACTGTGGAAAGCGGCGACGAGCTGCGGCAGGTCTGAGATCTGTATCTTCTTAGCGATGGTCAAACCTGCAAAGGTGGAGCAAACAAGAAAGGGGAAATCAGGCCTGCTAGTAAGCGGGTCACATCCGATGAAGCTCTGTCTGTCTGTGTGTGTGTGTGTGTGTGTGTGTGTGTGTGTGTGTGTGTGTGTGTGTGTGTGTGTGTGTGTGTGTGTGTGTGTGTGTGTGTGTGTGTGTGTGTGTGTGTGTGTGTGTGTGTGTGTGTGTGTGTGTGTGTGTGTGTGTGTTGATGTGAATCTGGAGTGCAAGTTGGGGGAAGGGAGTGTAGAGGGCATGTTTTGGGCGGGCTGAGACCTAAGGGTGGAAGCATCTGGAATCAAGCAGAGTTCTGGTTTGAGCTGGGGCTGGTCGGGACGGTTTAAACTACGTTCCAGCAGGTTTCCAGGAATAATTAGCAATTTAGATTAGACATGACTCGCTACAAAGAGCGATACCGCGCTGTGTGACTCACACGACCTGATGACCATTACCTGGGGTTGCGGGGAAATCACAAGGTCACTTCCAATTCACTTACACACACACTAGGTTCAAAGGCTGCTGACTAAAGAAGAAATGCACACAGACACAAGCACACACACATACTCACCAGCAGTGCCACCCACTGCCATGGCTGCACTCATTTGTGCCATGAGCTCAGGGGAAGGTTTCAGCGCTCCGAAAGTAGCAGCAATGCCACCGGCCACTCCAATCATGCCCAGGGTGTTACCGAGACGGGCCGTGGACTGGGTGGACAGACCCGCCAGAGCCCCCACACAGCACAAGCCAGAGCCCAAGTACATCATCTGCACACAAGGTGGTTCACAGGAAGTGAGGATACATATTCTCCAGAATCCATTTCTACAGCACATAACTAGATATTTGCTATATTAAGTTGTTATACATAGTGGCCAGGAAGTTGCTGTGGTGTTCCTAGTGGAAATTTAGCATGTTGTTTAGCATATTTCTATTTAGCTTTAATTTATTTTAGTTTTAGTCATTTAAGTACTTTTTTCAGTTCACTTTTCCCATTTCTAAACCTTTTAAAATTTCATTTAAGTTTTCATCTAATATTTACATTTTATTTTAGCTTTATTTAAAATGTAATTATTGTTAATAGTTTAAACATTTTATGCAACTTTGGTTGAATGAAGGACAGACATTGTTATTTTAGTACTATTTTTATACTATTATAGTATTTATAAATATACTGAATTAGCTTTTATTTTTATAGTTTCAAATTTTTGTTTAAGTTTTAGCAATTTTGTTATGTGCTTTTGTCCAATTTCTATTTAGCTTTATTTTTATTTCGGTTTTACTTTTTAGCACTTAAACTTCTGTCAGTTGGCAACATTTTTGATTCACAATCACACTTGCGACAAATACTGATTCTTCTAATTTTTAATGTATGGTCCACAAGAAATATTAAGCCAGTAAATTAAGATATAGGCTACCGTTATCAGCTTATGTTGAGGTAGATTCATCGTTGTCTCTCAGAGAAAGGCGGCAGCGACAGATGCCAAAAGTTTGGTCAGTTTTTGCTTCCACTTTCATGGAATACGTGAGCACGTTTACATGCACGTTCTTAACCCAATGATGCTTAAACCGTCAATGCATGTGGTCATGTAAATGCGTTAACCCGTTTTTCTTTATCGGAGTAAAGTCATAAACAGCTTAGCATAAACCAATCGACAATATTTTTGCTCCATACCCCGATATCTCCTGGCATGTAAACACATTAACCTGCGTTTTTTGGGCTTATTGAAGTGCGCATTTGTGGTAGGCTATATGACAGGAAAATGTCCTTATTGTGCATTTAAGCACATCCAGACAGAGCGAGATTTTCGCAGTAGCTGGGGAGGAGGAAATATGTCGCAAACTCCAACTCTTTCTTGACCCAAGAAATTATAAAAATGTGTTCTCATCTCGTGCAGAAGTACAGTAAAAATGCTATGAGAGGATAATGCGTGTCCGTAAATTTCCCACTGACATGTTAAAATACTTCAGTTTTTAATGCTTTATTTAACACAACAGACATAATAAATGGAATACTCAGATATAGTCAGATTGTGTATCACCAAACATTGTGTATCACCAAACTCACAGGCTGACGATAGGACGATATGAATATGGAGCATATCGGCCAACACTAAACCCAAGTATCTCAACAAGCTGCATAATTTGAAGAGTTTGAGTTAACTAAGTAATGCAGTCCTTACCTGTTCAATATTGTAGCCGCATTGAAGAGCCACCCCATAACCTCCAACAAACAAACCAGAAGGAAGAAGATACAAGTAGTTGTACTCTGGGGGATCAGTGGGCCGCTTGAACATGTCCAACATCCTCTGAGTAACCAAGAAACCGCCTGATCAAACAAACAGATAGTATGAACACAGTATATACATAGTACACAATCTTGTTGAAATCATCTTAAGCATGTGCAAATATATGAATAATATAAAACATCACATTATTATTTTTTTTTAATGTCAAGTCAAGTGTAAAATGTTCCAATTTAGTTGCAGAAGGATGCCACAAAGAATGACGGGAGTCACTCATCTGCTGCTCATTAGTGAAGTATTTTTAAACTGCCATGTGATTGCATTTACATTCATTTTCCTGGCTTACGCCGCCCTAGCAAAGCAACTTACCAGGACGATTACCAAACCAAAGCTTTTCATTTTAAACTCAGACGGATATCCAGTTTCACTCAAACCTTAGTGACCCGTTCCTCTGAGGATCCCGGTAAAATATTTAAAAAGTAAATCCACTCAGACGGTTGAACACAATGTATACAGCAGTAGAAAGAACATTCAGCTTTCCCACAATTAAATGTGAAGGATATCCAGACATTACAGCCGGGGCCAAAGAATAAAATATGTTTTCATTCCTGTCATTAATGGAGCAGGTTCACCATAAATTCCTTGTCTTTTATTGAAATTAAATTGGAAAGGGCAATTGTTATTTTTTCCCTGCATGCACTTGTAACAATAAAAACGGTTGAAAAAAGGGATAGGAAAAAGCGACTAGAATGTCCATATTTCTAACTTCCAAAGGTTTATGGGTAATGGGACTGCGGGACGAAATATCATGTATGAGGAATGGAAATAACAAAAACCATCTTTCAACTGAAATTAAACACCTGCCTTCTGAGAAGATAAATATATAAATTCAGACACTTTATGCACTGGAACACATATCAAAAAGTTGTTATTGTAGCATGATTAAAAAAATGTCTGTAAAAGCCTAGTAGCATGCCATTAAATCACTAACACACCCTCTGACCTGGACTGGCGTTTTGGCCCACCGTACCAAGACTCAGGATGAAGGGGTCGCTGGATTCAGGATGGCATTTTGGCCACCTGCCCACTTCAGGCCATTTTCCCCTTTTCCTCCTTAATGGCCCTATTGGTTGGTTTTGAGCAGAGCCTGATTTATGACATGGCCGAGGCTCTTTGAAGCAAAACTGCCGCGCTGACATTTCCTGCTTCAGGTGTGAGGTTTGACAGACTAAACTATTCCACCTGGAAGGAACGGAATACGCCACTCTTCTCACGAACACAAGATGCAGGGCAGCCAGAGGGCAGCGGGCGGCCCGAATACAGAGCCCTCACCTGCTCGCATCTGTAATCTTACTCGACTTTCAGCCTGACATTTTAGCAATGTTTTATCTTTCCTTTTGCTGTTGGCAGGTATGGGATCGTGTGTTCAGTGCACTCACCAGCGATGTTGACAGAGGAGATGAAAGCAGCCAGAACGGCCAGGGTCTCGGCTGTGCAGCTAGGGAGATATCCACCACCCATGAGGGAGAGGCCACCAACAGCAGTCAAACCTAAAAACACACAGCATCCATATTATTTTTCACAAACAAACTGTTTTAAAAAAGTTTTTGAATAATTACAGCTACTACACTAATGAACTATTAGCAACATGTGGATTGCAACATTAATTCCACTCATCTTGAAAGGCTAAAATAAATAATTGGATTAAAGAAAAAAAAATGAAGAAAAAATAAATATTTTTTTGGGGGCGCTGATAATAGCTACTACACTACAATGAAATTAGTGACATGTTTATTGCCAAAATTAGCATGCCATCAGAATACGCAACTAACATTGAATGGCTATGAGTCAATTGAGAGATCTTTGGAGGCATCTATGCTGACTAATTATTGACAATTTTCCAGATTTTATGGAATTTCCATTTGTTTCCAGATTTGCTTCTAAATTGTCAACTTAAGACAACTGTCCGAGTCATTTTCCAGTCAAGTCTTACATTATACGCTTGACACTGGCACAGCACTCAAAACAAGCCGTTTGTAACTCACTTTGACCGGGAAATTAACGAGGACAACGCTGGCATCCCAGAGGGAAATCTGATAACCATCACCTCTTTAATCGTTTTCAAATGCTTCTGCGGCATCGAATCAACTGACCAAACCTGAGGTGGCCCTGTTGGTTAGCGCTATCTTAAGTCAATGAAGTGTGTAACTGTTGGTAAGCATTTCCTCTCACTTTGTAATTCTGAAGTAACAATTGATCACAGACCAGCTTGCAGGCCAAGAGCACGCTACCACAACACTGCAGGAAACGCAACAGACGATTTGTAAACCTACACAGGCACGAACCGCCACACACGCACCCAGACATGCAGAGGTCTGGATATCTGTAAAATAAAACTCTTGGATGAAAATGAGAGATGCCGGAGCCCGCTTGAAATCCACAAACGGATTGCTGTTGTTCTGATGGCTGGATAATATTTCCAACTTTCTGTGATCATGGAGGATAAAACGATGAGGTATTTGGAAAGGAGGGTCATTTTAAGCAAATGACACATCCGTTAGGTCACATCAGCAAAATGGACCCAAAACCAATACCTAATAGACTACGTTCGTCCGAAAAGATTCCTTGGATCAGGCGGTTCAAACAGATGTGGAGTCATTCTGATTCACCAGTTTCAGGTAGATTAAAGAACGAGAGAGGAACTCTACTCCACCAGAAGCAAAAGAGTAACTTTATGCTTCTGGAAAAGTTCTCCCACACTTTCAATGAGAATGAGAAATTCCACATTAGTGGCTTAATGTCTCGGTCACTTTTGTGAAAGCTTCATTACTTTTGGCACTGGAATAAGCAAATTCCAACTCGCTCACCTTTCCAGGCCTGTGAAAGACACAGTCCAGTAAGTGTCAAATATGTAACACCTCATACGCAAATAAGACAAAGAAAAGTCTCTACAAGACTAATAAACTAATTCACAGGAAGTGTGCAGCAGGTCGAAGGCAACTAATTGCTTCAGATGATTCCCCACACTCTCGATGTGAAGTTTATTGCTTTCTTGACATAAAGGACTCTTTAACGCAGACCACCAAAGACTTGTTAAAAACAATGAATCGTTTCCTGGTTTCTCAGCCTGCTGAGAAAAATGAATAAAAGCTTAACGAAGCACAGAAGCATCCTTGATCTGCCTGGCTGATGATAACGTGGCCCTCTGAGGACTGCTGAACCCTGGGCACTTGCGTCTAGATTAATCAAGAGCCGAATTCGCCACCTGACGGGTGGGCTATGTCTGTCCATCACAGACGGCTAAAAAAAAATTAGGTGACATTTTCTGCCCATTAAAGCAAGTAGGTAATTCACACCCACTTGAGAGCCCCCCATAGCTAAAGGGCAAACTCAGATGAGGAAAATGGAATGCTTTGATGACCTGTGCTTGAGAGAAATTTCAAATTGCCTCAGACCTTTTCACAACCATATAAATATATATTTTTTTTTTTAAATACACATACACTCACCTAAAGGATTATTAGGAACACCATACTAATACTGTGTTTGACCCCCTTTCGCCTTCAGAACTGCCTTAATTCTACGTGGCATTGATTCAACAAGGTGCTGAAAGCATTCTTTAGAAATGTTGGCCCATATTGATAGGATAGCATCTTGCAGTTGATGGAGATTTGTGGGATGCACATCCAGGGCACGAAGCTCCCGTTCCACCACATCCCAAAGATGCTCTATTGGGTTGAGATCTGGTGACTGTGGGGGCCATTTTAGTACAGTGAACTCATTGTCATGTTCAAGAAACCAATTTGAAATGATTCGAGCTTTGTGACATGGTGCATTATCCTGCTGGAAGTAGCCATCAGAGGATGGGTACATAGTGGTCATAAAGGGATGGACATGGTCAGAAACAATGCTCAGGTAGGCCGTGGCATTTAAACGATGCCCAATTGGCACTAAGGGGCCTAAAGTGTGCCAAGAAAACATCCCCCACACCATTACACCACCACCACCAGCCTGCACAGTGGTAACAAGGCATGATGGATCCATGTTCTCATTCTGTTTACGCCAAATTCTGACTCTACCATCTGAATGTCTCAACAGAAATCGAGACTCATCAGACCAGGCAACATTTTTCCAGTCTTCAACTGTCCAATTTTGGTGAGCTCGTGCAAATTGTAGCCTCTTTTTCCTATTTGTAGTGGAGATGAGTGGTACCCGGTGGGGTCTTCTGCTGTTGTAGCCCGTCCGCCTCAAGGTTGTGCGTGTTGTGGCTTCACAAATGCTTTGCTGCATACCTCGGTTGTAACGAGTGGTTATTTCAGTCAAAGTTGCTCTTCTATCAGCTTGAATCAGTCGGCCCATTCTCCTCTGACCTCTAGCATCCACAAGGCATTTTCGCCCACAGGACTGCCGCATACTGGATGTTTTTCCCTTTTCACACCATTCTTTGTAAACTCTAGAAATGGTTGTGCGTGAAAATCCCAGTAACTGAGCAGATTGTGAAATACTCAGACTGGCCTGTCTGGCACCAACAACCATGCCACGCTCAAAATTGCTTAAATCACCTTTCTTTCCCATTCTGACATTCAGTTTGGAGTTCAGGAGATTGTCTTGACCAGGACCACACCCCTAAATGCATTGAAGCAACTCCCATGTGATTGGTTGATTAGATAATTGCATTAATGAGAAATTGAACAGGTGTTCCTAATAATCCTTTAGGTGAGTGTATAATATAAAAAAAAATACATAGGGATATATGGCAAAGGGGAAAACATTTCATTTAACAATTACTAAGCAAATTATGCCTCTATTAAAAGACATATACGCTTTATTTACTAACTTACCAGAAATGGCATTTGTAACAGACATAAGTGGGGAGTGAAGAGCAGGAGTAACGCCCCATACAGTGTGGTATCCCACGATTCCTGCCAGGCCAAAGGTTGTAACCATCTGAGTGAAAGCAGCATTGGGAGCTACCAGCCCAAGACCGATCGCTGAAGCCAGACCTGAGTAGAAATAAGACATGTAAAGCATTTTTTTTTTTTCAGTAAGGAGTATGTTTTCGTCATTTTGCATGCTTGACTATTCAACAGACAAATAAGCTGAGTGCCAGCAACAGTGTCCTGTTTGTACATGACCCACTGCTGATTTGAGACGATTATGGGATGTATACTTGACACCTCGACTCTAATATTGGGTACATTTGTTGTCTGACTCAATTTTAAAACTTAATACACTATTTATTTTCAATTTTTTAGTTTGTAAGTTAATAAATATATACAAGCATTCATAGTTTTATAAATAAATAAGTACATAAATATATAAATAAATAAATATATATATATATATATATATATATATATATATATATATATATAGTAAAATAAAATTATTACACTGGTATACAATAATATCAGATGCAAAAATGTCTGAGCATCTGAGCTCAAAAAATTGAGCATTCGCTCAATATCGTTTTTATATATATATATATATATATATATATATATATATATATATATATATATATATATATATATATATATATATATATATATATATATATATATATATATATATATGTGTGTGTGTGTGTGTGTGTGTGTGTGTGTGTATGTATGTGTGTGTGTGTATGTATATATATATATATATATATATATATATATATATATATATATATTATACACACACATATATATATATATATATATATATACACACACACACACATACACATACATTGATTTCTCAATGTTAAGTGGTCTCTTAATTTTTTCCAGAGCTGTATATATTTTGACAGCAGTGGACAGTGGAGTTTAGCAGCCTTTGCATCCGAAGTCTTCATTCATATATATTTGTAGTTATAAATAAAAATAAATAATTCAACTCAGACCAGCCATTGACCATGTGGGTAAGAAAACCTTCACCTCGACAGACATACACAGCAGAAGGGAAGGACCACCACTATTTTATCATCCCAGTTTCCTGGCATTCAGATGCCAGAACGGGCTAAGGTGATGTGGAAAACAAAACAGCTTGTGCCGCAATTAGGTGACCAATCACAATTTCAAAAGGCAGTGAATTTGACCTTCCGAGCAAGTCAGGATTCCCTGTACCCAAGTTCATACAGATACAGCAAACCATGAAAGGGCAGGAAGATCTCATTTGCATGTTTGTTTATCAGTCAGTGTTTATTTACGTGCAAGTTGTATTTGTGGCTTGTCTGAGTGAGGAAGTGAGCTCTTTGATGTGAAGCCAACTTTGCCTCTCCTCACACAAGTGTTCCTCAGTGTCTGCAACCAATAGAATTCATTTGTGCGCCGTTTGGTTTAGCAGGGCTTTGGAGTCTAATCACATCTTAAGACAAAGCGGGCAAACAGGGGAGCTGCTATTTTTGGAATTTCTGAGCAATGCAGATTGCTAAAGTAGATAAAGTAAATAGGAAGAAAATAAAAATTGGATTAATCTCAAAGGCAATAAAGTGGGAGCGTTTTAAACGTACACGACAGCCTTATTAACATAGTTCAGTGTCAGAGACCACCAATGCAGTGGTCTCTTCCTCTTAAAATACACGGCGTGCCGCTTTCATATTAACCCCGGGGGACCAGCAGAGATCCGGTGGGAAGAGGGAGGCAGAGAGGGCAGCCGGACTGTGATTTACCTCCAGTGTAAAGCCCAGCCGTGTTGAGGGTGGCTCTGAAGGGCGAGACTGCAGCTGCCCTTTCCTTCTCCAGCTCCTGGACAGACTTTTGTTTTGTAGGCGCTGCCACTGGGATTTTGTTAGGTTGTGGTGCAGGGAAAAGCACTTTTCCATCCTGCAGACAGACAGAGTGAAAGCCAGAATTAAAAAAAACACCACCACTCAACTCTTTAAAAGCTAAATGAGTGCCAGAGTGATATTGAGTCATAAATTTTAAACTTCACATCCTTGAGCTCAGTGGTGTCAAACTCATTTTAGGTCAATGGTCAGATTGGATAAAATGTCACTTTGTGCCGACCACATTTTTGTGTTTGTTAAACCTTAGTGTATCCATGGAGAGTGAATGCACAGAATCAACTTTGATGCTTATTTCACCAATATTATGGTATAACAAAATCACCTTTACATTACATACATGACCTACATTGAAAATTGATGATATTGATATTATTATTATTATTATTATTATTACTACTATTATTATTATCCTCATTATGGTAATTTACAATACGGTTCCATCACTAACATTAACAAAAATTAATAAATATTTTAACAAATGTCTTGCTCATTGTTAAATGTTAAGGTTATTTAGATTAGGATAATACAACTGTTCATTGTTAGTTTACATTTGCTCAGGTCCATTAAATAATATTAACGGATACAACTTTTGATTTTACTAATGTATTAGTTGATTGTTAATTTCAACATTTACTAAGACAAATGCTTTAGAAGCATTTTTCATTGTTATTTCACATTAACTAATCTAGTTAAACCCAACACACGATGTAGGCGCAGCGTAAGCTTAGGTGAGAACTGATGAACACGGAAGCACAGAGGATTCAGCAAAACAAAACGGCAGTCACGAATTAGAAGTCTATGGGTGTGGTTCACACTTGGCATGTTTGGTTCGATTGCTCTGTTAGTGCGGTTCATTTGAATAACTGTGAACGCTGCCATCCGAACCCTGGTGCGCACCAAACAAGCGGAAAAGATGGGTCTCGGTCCGCTTCCAAACAAACTCTAGTGCGGCTCGAATGAAATATGAACGCAACATGGACCAAAGACATGTAAACGAACCAAAAACAGGACATGATGTCACAAGATGCAACATTAAAAAGAACAGAATGCTGAAGCATACCTGTTTTTTTTTTTTTCTTGTCATGTTGCCCATCACAGTTTGGTACAGGCAGAATTGCTTCTCCTTGCAGCAGATCATTTGTGTGTGTGACAGGATTCCTGCCGCTGTTTTGACTCCTTTACACATTTTATAAGCTCTTCATGAGTTCTCAGCTGGTCAAAATACCATCATATGTAGGCTACGCTCAAACAATGAGCGCATTTAGCCCAGCACACAGCATTGTTTTGGATGTTCTGTAAGTTCTGTCACGAAATAAACGTAATAAAAGCCGACCAAGGTTGTGAAAATATCCTTATGCCTTTAGGTTCAGTATCTTTAGATTCGGTGTTAAAATGCCAATGTGAACGCCAAGCGGACCAGGGCTTTTTTTTGGGTTCGGACCAAACAAACCGGCCTACAAGTGTGAATACTATGGAAGTTTGTTTCCGCCACAGGAAAAAAAAAAAAAAAAAAGGTAATTGTGACTTCTCACAATTCTGAATTTTTTGTTCCCGCAACTGACTTTTTTTTTTCTCAGAATTGCGTGATATAAAGACACAATTGTGATTTTATATCTCACAATTCTGACTTTATAACTTGCAATTGCGAATTGGGAGATGTAAACTCACAATTGTGAGATAAAAAGTCGTAATTATCTTTTAAAATGTTTTATTTTGTAATAAACAAGCTTCCATAGAATACAGCCTAAAACGAGAACTTTTAAAAGAAAAATATCGGAGGATTTTGATAAAAGAGAAAAGGGGCTACGTCGTACGTTGGGTAAAAGGTCACTCTCTCACGAACGCATGTATGGCTGTTGCCAGAAGCCAGTGATTATAGTTTATAAAAGTTTTAAATATGGATATTTTTCTTACAAAAACCCAATCACTTCGCTTGAGACGGCATTTATTAACCCACTGGAGCTATATGGATTACTATTACGATGGATGGATGCCCTTTTTGGAGCTTCAAAAACAATTTTTTTTAGAATACATATTTTATAGTACTTTTTTTTTTTTTATATTTATTTAAACAAAAGCTATTTAATGCCATTATAAGGCTGGGAAGAGCCAGGATATTATTTCATATAGCTTCGATTGTGTTTGGCTGAAAGAAGAAAGTCATATACACCTAGGATGACTTGAGGGTGAGTAAATTATGGAATCATTTTCTTTTTGGCTGAACTATTCCTTTAACAAATGTAACCTTATTGTAAAGTGTTAGTGTTATTATTATTAATCATTATTATTATTATTATTATTATTATTAAAGTAATTCACTTTTTTAAGTGCTGATATTTTTCCTCAAACCACAAATTGGGAAAATAAACTTTTGCCCTGGGACAGTTGTGGCACCCGCAGATCCAATTTCACCTGGAAGTTTAAGTGTCAAACGTTGCGTGTAATTGAAAGAAAGGTTCTCTTTAAGGTGCAGGCTTTAGCATGCAATACAAAATAAAAGGTTTATCTGTCCTTCTGTAGCTAAGAACATTGTAGAAAAAACCTTTTTAACCTACCTTCATGACTATTGAACCTCGGATGACGTGGTCCATTGTGCCATAATCAAAGTCGTTTTTGACATCAAAGTAAAAAGCTTCCTTGTCCGGGCTGATGGCACGGATGAGTTTGATGATGTTGTTAGAGTATAATGTGCTGGCCTGAGTCGGGAGGCGACTGGGAAGATCAGTATAGCCAACATGGATCACACCCTGTAGAAAAGTACACAAGCATATTTTATAAAATAAGTCAAACAAACATGTGAATATTCTGTAAACTACCATTCAAAAGTTAGGGACCAGGAAGATTAAGAAGAATTTAAAAAAAAAATATCACAGTAAAAACAGAAATAGTGAAATATCATTACCATTTAAAATAGCTGTATAATTTTAAATATATTTTAAAAAGTAATTTATTCCCGCAATGCATTATGCCGCATTCATGCCATGTCATAATTACAATCATTTTGAGATGACAATATGTGATGTCCTCGGAATTATGTGTCTCTAAAGCCCTATTCGGACAGGATTAGTTTTACATGGAGAGGTGGGGTAAAGTAATTATTACCAGAGCTTCTCAGTGATTTTAGTCCCGTCCAAATGTGTCATCTCAGTAATCATTAAAGACAACGTCAGGAAAGATTACAGCGACTTTTACCTTCTGCAAAAAGGTCCAGAAAAAAAATCCTCAAGTAATGCTAATC
This sequence comes from Coreius guichenoti, assembly GCA_039654105.1. Lineage (NCBI taxonomy): Eukaryota > Metazoa > Chordata > Actinopteri > Cypriniformes > Gobionidae > Coreius > Coreius guichenoti. The sequence continues at coordinate 16,915,518 of CM077183.1, forward strand.
CCGTGCGAATAGACCAGCTATAAATATATACGTAAATATTCCGTCATTTCCTGTTTACAAGTAGTTTTCAGCAGTTTAAGTATGGAGGCGCTTGAAGCATTCAGTTGTGTTCTAGGCAGTGGGACAAGTCTGTGGCAAACCTCAAGGGCCACATTTACTAAACAGGGCAAATTAGCGTGAGCGCAATTCCAAAAAAAGCGCAGATGGGAGTGGATAGTTCTGCACGTGATCTACTGACGCAAATTAAAGAACACAGATGCAGCAGCATCATTTCCATAATGACCAACGCAATCTACCCGTTAGCGTCTGGTTTAAGACATGCTTTTTTTAGGCGGTAAATAAATGGCAGAAACACTACTAAATTGACAAGCACAAACCTTAGTAAATCACCTTGCGTGATTAATTTAAATACTCTCCTCCCATAAATTTCTGAAAGGGAAACTCCAACAAATGCATATGCAATAAGGTCAGCCGCAAAAATAACTGTCCACAAAAATAAATTTTTCACAGTAGTTTAACACCAAAAGAGGGTTTTGTGCTGTTGGTAAATCTGGCACCAAGTGTTTTCCGCATACCATTCAGATCAAAAAGAAGGTTGAAAGCACTTGTTAGAGGCACAAAACTTCTTTTGGCTTTAGCTAAGTGCCTATTACCAACAGAATCCAATCAGAATTTAATTAATAAATTGTTCGACTGGACCTAACTGTTTTATAGGTTACATGTTTGCGCACGCAGAGGCGAACCAACATTGAGTGGGGGCCCCAGGCAAAATTAATCAATGAGGCCCTATTAAAAAAATTCTGTTAATATATCTTCGTTATCTAGAGATATAATTTTAGGCTACACAAAACGGAGTCAAAACACATCTAACAGAACCTAAATTGTTTAATTTTTATAACATTAAAGTGCTTTTTGTTTAATTAACATGTCAATCTTCATCTTTGTAATAGAAGATACAATACAATATCTTCAAAATACAGTACAATCTTCATATTTATAACCAATTGTCACCTTAAAAACAGTGCTTTGTGTGGTGGTGACAGGAACAAGCAATTCTCCTACATATAGAAGTGTATGGTTATTTTAATTTAATCTTTATTTTATTAGTTTATCAACTAGCCTAATTATGTTAACTAATTTAATGTAGAAGAGCTGGATATACTAATTAACCTACTAATTAAATAATGTCAACTAAGTAAATGTATTGATTAGGGCTGCCCCCGACTAAAGATTTTTCTAGTGGACTAGTCATTCATTTAAGCAATTAGTAGAGTAAATCACACAATTATATTAGGCTAATTTAATTAGGCAGCTTAAATATATAGGCTACTGGGTGCATGGAAGCGACGCGCACGCATAAAGCTTGTGCAAAGCACCGGCAAAATGATTATAAATGTGTCGAAAAAAATAACAAGGAGACATTTTATTTGTTTATTATTAAACTAGTATTTTCTGAGTCAGTGTCAGCTGCAAAGATGAAGTTGACAACACTGCCTCTCCGCAGCATAGTGGACGCGCCTTTAGAGAGAAATGCACTTTTCATACGGATTACATAACCAGAGAATATTTGTTTCCAATTTGAATTTGTTCGTTTAAAAGTAGACACTTCAATCTTTCTATAGGCTAGATATATTGATCATATATGTGAGGCAAGTAGCCTGATATGCTTAGTTTCGGTTCATTTATGAGATGCGCTGCAGACTATAGGACAAAAGCACGCGTCCTGTTTGTTTTCTTTATTTTACAAAAGCACAACTATCTGATGTTATTGTGAGTTTACACAAATACAAATAAATGATGTATTACTCTTATCTGTATGACCATAAATTATGGAGTATTTTAAGTTGTTTTCGCTGTCAGGAAAAAAATGCCAGTGATCGTGCCGGCACCTTCATGTCATGTAAGCGCGCTATACTTCAGCTTCCACACTCCACACAAACTCTTGGATATGTGCCTAATAATAGCGCATATTTATCTAGGTTAACATTAGAGCGAGCGGCCAAGCCAGACGGATAAGTTCTCTTCGTGCTTAAATCAAATCATGCATTTTCTACAGTTTGAAGAAGGCGGTTGAGGCGAGGTGGCGAAAGCATTACCAACGTAACGAGAGAGCGGGGCCCCACTAAGGGGGATGCAGAGATGTCGCTGCATGTTTATATTACCATTTCTGATTGTTTAAATGATCAGCCCTCGGGGGGCCCCTCAAAATGCAGGGCCCCAGGCAAGTGCCTGTCTTGCCTGCCCTATTGCGACTCCTCTATGCGCACGTGATATCAGGAAGCAGCGTACTGCGCATATGACGTCAGGGAGGTGATGGCGGTGCGTAAATCGAGTTACCCCTCCGACTTCTGTTAGTTTTACTGAGATTTCTTATCCTGTGCGAAATGGCCATTAATATTACAGACGTCCTGGGGTAAAAATTACACTACTCCATCTACCATTGTAAAACTAATCCCGTCCGAATAGGGCTTAAGACAACACTAGCAACACCTAAATGGTGGTACAGCGGCCACGTGGTACAAGTTAAAGCTCTCTGCAAATTCTGTTTACAAGTTGTAATTACGAGTTCTAGAAGGACGTGAGGTTTACAATTTGGAATCTCGTAATTACGACATGGCGAGAAGCCTTTACTCCAGTCTTCAGTGTGATCCTTCAGAAACCAATTCTAATATGCGGATACTCAAGAAACATTTATTATTATTATCAATGTTGAAAACAGAGTTGTGCTGCTTAATATGTTTGTGGAAACCATGATACATTTTGTTCAGATTTCTTTGAAGACCGACATTTACATTTATTTGAAAGAGAAATCTTTTGTAACATTGTAAAAGTCTTTGAATGCATCCTTGCTGAATAAAACTAATCAATTTCTTTAAAAAAAAAAAAAAAAATCATGTTACTGACTTCAAATAGCAGTGTACCTGAACCTTCCTGAAAAACACATGTAAGCTGCAGTTGTAGTGTACTCACTTTGTGAACAGACAGTTCTCCAGGAATCGTGGTCTCGATGTTCCCCCCAGCCTCTGCGGCCAGATCCACCACCACTGAACCGTCTTTCATGGTCTCCACCATTTCCTTAGTAATCAGCACAGGGGCCTTCCGACCTGCATAATAATTTCAGCACAGTGAGACTAGTAAACCAAAACCATGACTGATATGCATTTAATAAGACTCCTCTGATGTGCATTTTATCCGTGCAACCTAATATACTGATAAGCTGCTTTGCGGCTTGTTGGTTTTAAAAGAAAAACACTATTCTGATAATAGTGGAACAGACTGCATGCGTTTTACCAATCTGAGCGTGCTAAAAACTGCCAGGTATGCCGTTTGTTTAGGAATTAAGTTCTAAAGGTCCAACCGTTGGCTCCATAGCTTCAGGGATGGAAATAAAATAACATTGGAGTGACACCAGGAGTGTGCATGAGCATGCAAAAGTCACAGTAACTGACTTTGAGTGCCAGCGGTACTGAACAAGCAACACAGAGGGGAAAGACAACTCTCTGCCAACCTAAAGCAAGAGCAACCCAAAGCAACTCTTATGACACTTTGTAAACATTTTCTGTTATGGACATGGCCTGATTTTTTTATTAGCGTTTAGTCATGGAGATTAGGACAACACGTGCTTCAAATGAACACAAAGCACATCTGCAGCCACAGAGCTGTTAAATTGGTAATTGTGCTGTACATAATTAGCTATGCTGGTTAATCCATTTCTTACAGTTTCTCTTTTCAAATGCCAATGAGAGTCATGAGTATTAACTTAAGGATCTCGAGATAAGCCAGGATCACAGTTAAAGGAATAGTTCATATGAAAACTTTAAATTTGACATTAATTTACCCACCCTCATGTCATTCCAATGAGCATGTCATTTTTTCCATTAACCGCAAAAAAAACAAACAAACAAAAAAAAAAGATTTCTCCGATTTTTTTTCTCCATAGAATGACAGCTCATCGTGACAAGGACAGACAAGCTTCAAAATGGAACACAATATAAATGCACCATAAAAGTCCAAAAGATTTGTGCCCTATATTCTGAGTTTCTCAAAAAAAAAAAATAATAGATTTAAATGAAGTCATTATGCAATGATAACCTTCACCTCAACCTGCAGCTCTCAAATCAACTGTAGCGCCTACAACGCAGGTTGGACATCAATAAAAATAAAAAATAAACATCAAAATGGCATTTTTTTGAGTGTACAGCAAAGGAAAAAATGAATAAATAATGGCTTAAAATTGACTTAAAAGCTTTAACACAGCTTCAGAAGCAAATATATAGTCATATGGACTATTTTATGGTGCTTTTTAGGCCTTTGGAGCTTGATAGTCTGTGATCATTATGACAAAAAAAAAAAATCTATGCATGTAAAAACCTGTATGAAGATTTGTGCGTTTCACGCAAAGTTTCACAGGGTTTGTATAAAAAATAAATTCTGGATGAACTATTCCTTTTAAAGTCAAACGATGGAAAAATATGAGCACAAGCAAACACTTATTATCTGCAAGTGTACATGCCATAGAGGGCAAGTGATGGAAAAAGAAGAGAGGAGAAGGGAGTAAATGTTGCAGGTGTGCGTACCGGGGATAAGCGCGGTAGTGATGATGATGTCAACATCCAAACATTGCTTGGCAAACAGCTTCATCTCTGCCTCGATGAACTCTTTGGACATCTCTTTAGCATAACCGCCCTGGCCATCTCCTGACTCCTTCACATCCACCTCTAAGGGCTCAGCACCCAGGGACTTAAACTGCTCCAGTGCAGCCGCTCTGGAAGACGACAACAAGACTCCATGACTAATACAACACTGCCACCGAGAGGAGACTTGCTGGAACTGAAGCTGATGGAACTTGGTGGAATCAGTCAAGCAGACAGTTTAAAGTCACCGTGAAATAGAAATTGACTATTCTTATTTTTTATGCAGTATCTCAGGCTTTATTATAAATGGTTTTATTCGTGCACATAAATATTTTTTAATTAACGTGCCCTCATAATCTTTAAATCAAAATACCTTGCCCTCCCTTTCACAGGTCTTTTCTCTGATGACGCATTTACTGGAGCTTGGCTCTAAAGCTGTAAGATCAGTCAAATTAAGTAAAATAAAGCTTTTTAAAATATGTACATTTCAAACCTTTTTAGCAAGATTAGCAGTGCCAGTGACATCACTGTTTTCTTGCACAAGACATTTTTATGTTCTTTTTTTTGGGAAAGTGAAAAACAAAAACATAACAAAAAAACATCATAAATCCAAACTAGAGAAGAACGAGGACTCAACTCAAATTTATAAACGGAAATAACAGCATCTGACAGATTTAAAAAAAAAAAAATTAAAATTAAAAAAGAAGGGGGGGGGGGGTTGGTGATACACAAATTTTGTTACAAGCAATAATCATTAGGGTCAAAGTAGACTGAAAAGAGCAAATTATCCACAGGATCTGTTATAATTCAAATTTAACACGCTGTTGTTGTGGTAAACTTAAAATAATATTATAGCACCATCTAGTGTTTGATAGATGACTGTGCATGCTTGATTTCAAGTTAGACAAAGAAAACATTTGATCAAAAATACTGTAAATGCAGTAATATTGTGAAATATTATCTTAAAGTAAGTTTTCTATTTCAATATATTTTAAAATATAATTTATTTCTCTGATGGCAAAGCTGAATTTTCAGCATCATTACTCCAGTCTTCAATGTCAAGTGATCCTTCAGAAATCATTCTAATATGCTGATTCGGTGCTCAAGAAAGACTTATTAAAAAAATGTTAAAAAGTTGTGCGGCTTAATATTTTATTAGAAACAGTGATCATTTTTTTTCAGGATTCTTTGATGAATATAAAGTACAAAAGAACAGCATTTGAAACAGAAATCTTTTGCAACCGTCACTTTTGATCAATTTAATGTATCTTTGCCGAATAAAAGTATAAATTTAAATTTAAGTAACTATAAGTTTTAGGATTTGTTACCTGGTGTCAAATCCCCTGACAATGGCACCCATAGCACGGGCAGAGCCAGCAGCAGCCAACCCAGCCACTCCACCTCCAATGATCAACACCTGCCAATAAGAACAGCCTTTTTGTAAAATTCTGAAAAACTCTGAAATAAACAGAAAAATCTAATTTGGGAAAGTATGAACAGTGCTAATATCTTCATCCAAGAACTAATGGGAGAAATGTACAGCAGTGAATCAAGCAAACTCAAAATAAGCACTCAGCGATTATGCCAGCACATACCTTAGCAGGAGGAACTTTCCCTGCGGCTGTGATCTGACCAGTGAAGAAGCGGCCAAAGTTGTTGGCTGCCAGGACCACGGCTTTATAGCTGCCAAAAAAAAAAAAAAAAAAAGACACACACATCAGTCATGGCCACTGATGAAGCAGAAATCAAGATTTTTTTTTTTTAATAAGGCAAAACACCACAGGTGAAGAGGGTAAAATTTTTAACTAGTAGATATCACCATACTTCCTCAGTTAATTTTGTATTACAAGTTTCCTGCAACGTTATACCTCAATATACAAATGAGGTATTATCTAATTAAAAATTTACTAATTGCATACATTTCCAGAACAGTAATCTTAACACTGCATAAAGCCAGGTTCAAAATTTGTTTCATTTTGTTGTTATATTAGAAGATGATTTTAAAATTCTTTTTAACACTCCATAAATCAGAAAAAAAAAAAAAAAAATGTTTTTAGGAATAAAATGTTATAAATAAATCAGGTGAATGTTAAATGAACAAACCTCTCTGTAAATCACTTCAGAAAATATACAGGAATAAAACTGCAATAAAACTTGGTGTTTGTAAGTGCTACTGAAGTGGAGATTTCTGGCCCAGTGCATGAGGGAAAAAACAAACCAAAAAAAAAAAACCTCATTTTGAGAAAATGGCCTTTTTAAGATATGTATTGTAATGGAAATTACAGACACAAAATGATAAAAGTAATAAAATAAACACTTAAATGTGTATTTTGGATGTTTTCTTTTCACTAGTCTGAAATAAAACGTGTTATAGTAGCAAAATATCCCAAAATCTCAATTGACCAGCATTTTTGGTTGAAAGAGAAAAAAGGCCGAAAATATGAGCCAAAAATATATGCTGCCTTGCCCCTCTGTTTCACTCTTGCCCAGCATTTTTTGTAACTGCGAGCGGCACCGCTTCCGAAGATGCACAATTTCAAAGCGACTCTGACCGAGCAGGTATGCCTAACTGTGAGTGTTCACTCAACTTCCATAGGAATTATTCGAAAACGCTCGCTCAGCACGCACCGCAATTCTATACCAGCACCCAGTTTACTTTGCTCAATGTTCCACTCTGTGTGTGTGTGCTCTCTGCTCAGTCGCCCATGGCCCAAGCGAACACTCTATTCATGCATCACTCACACTCACCGGAGACTTGTTTCTGTTTGCAATAGTCCTATACTGTGCTGTAACATGGTGTGGTTTAACCAATAGCCATGCTGGGCAACGCTGGCAAAATGACACTACCCGCTCTTTCACTGATCCACTCCACGCTACGCTCTGCTCACATGCTCTGGTAAAATAATAGCTTTGTAAGACTACAGGCTACTTTATTTTGATAATTGGTCAAAAAAATGTATCTGTTCAATCAAATTCTGTTGCATAGAACTGAATGAATAATAATATATTGATATTTAAATGTATTATTATTAAATATTTAATATATTTTCTGCCCAATTTTGTTGTTACTTTAAATAAAGGTGTGGTTATTTTATTTTATTGGCTTGTATTGTAAATTATTGAAATGAATTAAAAAATATAATTTGTTACATTTTTGGCATTTTTATGCCTTTATTGATACAACAGTATACAGGATAGACATGAAAACATAGGGTGGAGAGAGGAAAACAAAATTGTCAAAGGACCTCAAGCTGGGAACCGAACTCAGGTCACCGGAGGCACAGTTGCACTATAAGTCGGAGCACTGCACATGAGGCTATTGGCTCCGACATGTATTATTATTATTATTATTATTATAAAAAATAAATAAATAAATAAGTAGTTAAAAAATAAAAATAAAAAAACTGCATTAACCAAAAGCTCTCAATTAAAACATTCATGCAAATACAAAATGCTTTCCATCATTATACAAATGAGGCAGCTAGTCTTTTGCATTTTTTTTTGTTTTAGATGGCCTTACCCAGCAATGTTGGCCATGGAGCTGAGGGCGTCATAACCCTGAGCAATAGTAACACGGGGCACCTGGTCCATGGCCAGGACGGTGGCTTTGCGCTGGGACAACAAGTCCATCAGCTCAGGGTTCTGAGCGGGATAGATGAAACTGACGAGGGTGGATCCTTCACTCATGAGGTCGGCCTCATGAACTCCCAGAGCAGAGTTCAACATCGGGGCACGCACCTGTGGAGAAAAGGTGGAGAGAATGAAGCCTGGTTTGTACTCGCCACATCAGCATGAGTGCGAAGGTGCGCGTGGCAAAAGTGACATCAGTGCAGTGGATCGTTGAGCCGCAAGACCCCATTTCGCAAGCCAGCTTCCAATTTCGCAGAAAATGGGAAGAGACCCCATTTCGCAAGCGTGGCTCGTCTTCCGAAGATGCAAGACTTTGAGGCGACTCTGGTCGGGCAGATACGTCTGTACCTGCACCCACTTTACACCTATCCAAATTAATTGCTTAAATTTACAAAATGAGACTACAATAGCAGAAGTAAGCCTTTTTAATGAAAATAAAGGTCTGTTTAATAAAAATGTCCATGAAAATGAAAATGTTTAATGTAAAAGGCCAATCATCATAAACGCCTTTTCCGTTTGGGGAGGTGCCCACGCAGTCAGCAGAGGCTCACAGTGCGGAGACAGGTGAAAGTATAAACAAGGCTTGAGTGTTAATGAAGTAGGGATGGGCAAGAGTACTACTCCAGTACTCGAACGTGACAGCGACCAACGATCATGAAAACGATGAGCGCCCTGACTTTAAAAAATATATTTGTCTCTTTTTTGATTGGTTATTACGGCATTTTGGGCGGTACCTGAGGTCTGATTGGTTAGCGTTAGACAGTACGCCTCCAGACGGGCGAAATAGAGTGAAACTGGATTTGAAAGCGCGCACTGCAGTGATGCCTGGAATCACTTTGATCATGAAATAGTTAAGTGCAAGATGTGCAGCGCCAATCTGTCATATACATAGCATTATAATGAAAACAAGATTGTGATAGAATGTTGTAAATTCTCTGTGCTTTAGTTCCTCGTGTATCAGCGCGCTGTTAAAGGAAATCCACAACGAGAGTTACATCAGAGCGCGGTCAAGTTCACGTGCGCACTCGCGTCCTTTTCTGCAGATGCAAGTTGTAAGATTACTTTTTATGTTGTCTATATCTGATTAATAGGACGCGTTTGGTTGAGTTTATTAACTAGCTAGCAAAGCGCTGCCGTTATACCAGCTGGTGTTCATTCACTTCAGTTTCAGCTCAAATGCAATGCCCGACATATCGACTATGGGTTATATGAGACGGCCATATTCTTTTTAGATAGGCTATTTCTTTTTCATTGATGATATTAATAATGCAGCAGTGTTATTTTGTTCTCATGTTTTTTAACAGTAGACCTGTTTTATTTAAAGTTGTTTCTCATTATGGCTTCGAAAACGCGCAGTGATGTCTGGTATTTGAGACGGTCATTTTGTTTTTAGATGTTTCTTTTTCAAAAACATTAACGCATCATAATCTAGTAGTTATTTTTTGTTTTATATGTTCATGTTTTCTAGACATGTTTTCATTTCACGTTTGTATTTGTCAAAAATAATTTTCGTAACAGTATTTTGATTATCTCCATGACGGACATGCCCCGCCCCGAGTACTCTGTTTTTTTTTTTTAGACCTATCGATAATCGAAATGAGAAATTGACAAAAATGCCAATCCCTATAATGAAGACTCGGTTAAGTGAACGTAAGGTGAATAATTTAAGGCATCCAACAGTACCTTAAGCAGAACATCTGATGAAAAGACATCTTTGATGTCCCTGATGGCGGCTCCTGCCTTTGTATACATGTCATCGGAGAACTTGGCAGATTCCCCAGCACCAGACTCCACCACCACATTAAAGCCCTGCTTGATGAGAGCTTCCACTCCAGCTGGAGAGATAGCCACTCGACGCTCATTCTGAAAGATTTCTTTGGGAACGCCAACGGTCAGCTGTTTGTATGGAATGCCTGCAGGAAATAATAGAGAATTACAGAATCAAGCAGAGCCTGGAGAGGAACATGTGCGCATGCAAAATGCAAAAGTTCAACAGGTGGGCCCTGCACCAATAGCACTAGAGAATCTTTACATTGTATTTATAATGCAATTACTACGGTTAAAAAAAAAAAAAAAAAAACAGCAACTACAATATGAATAATTAACATTATTATATTTTATATTACTTTGTATACTAGAAAAATATTAACATTATTTTTGTATTAAATGATAATACAATGTAAATGTTTATAGTATATAAACATTTAATGATATAATAGTATTTTATTATAGTAGTTGTATTCTAAAAATAATAAAAATATAGATCATTTGTTTTACATAATGCAATCTATATTTTTAATTATATTTTTATTTAGAATACATCTACAATAGTAATAATAATAATTAATTATAATTTATATAAAATACTAATATATATATATATATATATATATATATATATATATATATATATATATATATATATATATATATATATATATATATATATATACTATAAAATATTTACATTGTATTATCATGCAAAAATACTTTTGATTTACTTTTTTACTATTGATTTTTTTTATTAAAAAAGAAAAATATATGATACACTAAAAAAAACTAAACTACTGAAATATAAAGTCAGACTTTTTTTTCCTTATTCTAAAAGTACAACTTTAAATCATATACCAATATTTTTTAAAAATGTTCTCTTTTTATCAGCTACATGAAGTTTATGTCCAACCTCAGACAAATTATAATTTTAGAGAACCCAAACAAAGTGAAGCGTGAACAACTGTAATCTCACTATACTCTCATTGCCAACATAATCTCTCAAGACCATTTCTGACCCTTCAGACTCTCTGTTTTGAAGTCAAAGAGTAAAGCTGTACAATAAAGATAAGCACCATATACGGAAGCAGACATACAACTGGTGAAGCAGTTTATAAAGGGTGGTAAAAAGAAACGTGTAAAACCTTTGAGACCTTTGTGATGGACTGGAGGTCAATGCGGTCTCTGTGAGACTTGTGGTTTTACAGCTGCATACATTTTTACAGTAAGGCAAGACCTTATGACTTTGCAACAGCTCCAATTCTGCAGTCATATTTTCAAAAATAAAAGAACTCCAGCTGTAAAACAGAGCATACCTGGGTTTTGGCATGTGTGATGAAGTAAATCAAGTTGAATTTTTATGCAGCTTCATTTTATGTGTTTTGGTCTGTAAAAGATGTGCAAACAACATGTGGTCTAGACAGGCTGAATATGCATCAAGAAGTCATCCAAGTCATGTCCTACTGCTGGTAGCAGGAGGTCGCTTGTGGAAAATTCCATCACAGGCCTGATCTATAGATAACAACAACATGAGTTCACGTGAATCACAGAGTTGAGCTGCCTGGTGGTTAAACTGGGCCATAGACAGTAAAGACAACTCAAAAAGTATTTGGACACTTTCGCATATGTATAATGTATGAATGCCACTGCATTAGATATCAAACAACAAACCAAGTGGCATTTATTATTACAAAAATGACTAAGTTGTTGACGGTCACCATTCTTTTGCTGCCTTGGAAACCTGTGCTTCTAGTGTGATATTTTGTAGTTAAATGCGATTAAATTCAGTATGTGTCTAAATGTGTTTGAGAACTTTGTCACCAAGTTCAAGTTTTGCATGGGGTTATTTTGAAAATAGTTTGAGCTTAAATTATCCAATTAAGTGTATTTTTTTTTTTTTTTTTTAATCAAAGTATACTTTGGCATCGGCGTAGGTTTGTGCACTGCCTGTGTAACGTCATTTTAGTCATCAGGAGGGTCCGTGGACGTCAGTCCCCACGGGCAGCCACATCTTGAGTGCTTGGAAAAAGTCCACTAGATAGTGCGCACACGCTGAACACGTCTTTCCGCGCTCACGGCCAAAGGAGTATACTTTGAAAGGCTCGCGCACTGTTAATGAAGTATACCCGGGCCTTTAGAGCAGCTCTGCTTGACAGCATATTCAAGGGAAATTCTTTTTTTTGTTGTTATTGAGAATAGGTAACCATTATGTGACATTAGCATAATGCCAGTGCCAAATCTGACCAGTCAGGACAATTACACATACTTTATACAGAACATAAAATTACACACTACCGTTCAAATGTTTTTGGTCAGCAAGATTTAAGGAAAAAAAAAACAACTTAAGAGCGCATTAAACTGGTCAAAAGTGACAGTAAAGACATTTATAACGTAACAAAAGATTTCTATTTTTAAATAAATTCTGTTCTTTTCAATGCTGATAAAAATAAGAAATGCTTAAGCAGCAAATCAATGATTTCTGAAGGATCATGTGACTGAAGACTGGAGTAATGACTGCTGAAAACTCAGGTTTGCCATCACATGAATAAATTGCATTTGTAATATTTCACAATATTACTGTTTTTACTGTATTTTGATCAAATAAATGTAATCTTGTTTAGAATACAGACTTTTAAAGAACTTAAATCATACCGACATAGTACTATAAATAATGAACAGTACTATAAATAAATAAAATAATTTGCAAGTAGTTTTTAAGTCACTTTTTAGCATTTCCAGATGTAAATGGAAACCAAGTGAATATCCGAGGCCCACAAACTTCTTATAACCACAGACTGCTGGTAGTCACCATAGACATGTGCTTCTTTTCCCAGCAGGCATTCTCCTGCACAAGCTGTGCCACAGTCCTGGTTCCTCAGCTGATACAGTGCCAGAAATAACCTGCCCCAGCTGTCATTACCATTCTTCCACCTTTTTAAAAAAAAGTCTGCCTCAAACACACACTGTATCCAAAGAGCCAGCACACTACACGGGTCACTTACAGTATACTCATTCATATCCTGGGACCTTCAACACAGGTAATAGTGGCAGAACAAGCAGGGCAGGGACACAGTGACCTTGAGAGTCATTGCATACGTACACATGGACTGCTACAGAAATTGTAGTATGAGGGTAAAAAGTTTGGGAATGTCTCATTTGCTTTTGTCATACTTTAAAACAAAATCTGCTGAGGTAAAACAAATTATGTTCAGTATTCAAGGTCTTTCAATCAACTCATTCATTAATGTATACTGAGGGAAAAATATCTCAATCAAACATGATTTAAGGACCTCAACCACCTGGTTACTAAAATTTAATGTCTGAAACAGAGCATGTTTCATAACAATTTAATATTCCAGTAACGTTACCTGGACTAGCAAGGCGAGAGAGGGCTTGATGGGTCCTAAAGAATCGCACACATGGTGTCTTCACTGTCCGCACAGTCTGTAACTTAGCACAGGCCAGCCCGGAGAACAGGGGGCTGGAACAGCTGGTGGCTACCACACGCAGAAGACTCGCCATCGGAGACACAAGGAGGAGCTGTGCAGTTGGAATGACCCTCCTCCTACATGTGAGAGAGAGAGAGAGAGAGAGAGAGAGAGAGAGAGAGAGAGAGAGAGAGAGAGAGAGAGAGAGAGGGAGGAAAAAAGTGAGCCTGATGACCTATCCCACAATGCTCCACTCTGCCCCAGTAGCAGCAGCTCAGCTGTTTACCCACCTCCAAGGTGACACACATATGCTCACGGTACACACAAGTGGTCACTATGTCCACACATTCATAAAGTAAATATCTTACAAACACTAAAGAACACATTACATTCTTTAAAGGAAATAAAGGGCTCAAAAAATTATATTCAATACTGTTCAAAAGCTTGGGTTTAGTCTTTTTATAAAGAAATTAACGCTTTAATTCAAGCAAAGATGCATTAAACTGGTCAAAAGTGACAGTAAAGACATTTATAATGCTACAAAAAGACTGGACTGGAGTAATTCAGCTTTGCCACCACAGGCAACAGAGTTATTTTAATAGAATAAATCAAAAACTTACTTTAGCTGGACAATAACTTTTTTCTAAAGCTGCTGTACAGCCAAAACAATCTCTCTTCCATTAATTTCCTATTATCACTGTAAAGCTGCTTTGAAACAATCTATATTGTAAAAAGCGCTATATAAATGAAGGTGACTTGACTTTACTAATAAGTTATTGTAATAATATTTCACAATATTATTGTTTAATTGTATTTTTGATCAAATAAATGCAGCCTTTGTGAGAAGTTTTCCGACCTTGAACTTTTGAACGGTAACACACACTTAGGGTTAGGTTAGGGTTAGGGTTAGGGTTATATATATATATATGAATGAGAGGAAGAAGAGAAAAAAATTGTGTAAAATATTTTTTTTCTCCACCATATCTCCAGTTTCTAAACAGCTTCATGCCTCTTTGCAAGTCTATTTGTAGAAACACAAAACCGTCCAATTAATCCACAGGGTAAAACAGTCAAGGGCACGCAGAAGCAAACACTGTAATGTGTAGTGAAGTGTATTTGTTTAGGTAAGGACTGTCTCATGTGGCAGTGATAAGGGTTTGTCTCTGTGGGACAGTGCAGGTCTATGACATCATAAACACTACCTGCATATATTCTGATCCAGAATGAGATAAATATACAAAAAGAACAATTAAGAAACTATATAGCAAAAAATAACTTGCATGTTGTTTTGTAATGGTTTGATAATTTTAAATACAATTTTGATGAATGTTGTAATATTGAACATTCATTAATTAATTTTCTAAAAGATGACATTGTCAGTATCTAACATTTAAAATCATACAATGTGGTCTCAGGTCAAACAGGTCATCACAACTCTAAAGGGTTATACAGATATTTGATGCATTTAAAACTAGCTACTTTTAAATTTTAAGTTCAACAAATACTTCATAGAAAATATCTAATAGGTCTCAAAGCAAAATAAATAAAGGATTTGTGCTTAAAAAGACAAGGGCACACACAGCGTAGTGTATTCATGGAACGTGCCAGAAATAAAGTTTCCACTTATACTTAACTTTTTTTTTAAATATACAGGCATCCCACACATAAAAGCAGTGCAGTGGTTATGCGTGTATGAGGGCGTGGGAAACAATCAAATCACCCATAAACGTGTGCAGACAAACTATTGGATTATGGTGCCAACTACAATCCAATTCCAGCACCACGTCACCGGACCAGACAAGTGACATAAGTCTCTATCAGATGTGGGGCAACATTTACTAACTTTAAATTTACAAACTACAATGTTTGGAAAATTACAATATTCAACATATACGATGAGGAGAAAACGAGCAGCGCCAAAATAACGGTGTTCGTCTTCGTGTCTAGAGTTTGTTATTGGACAATGCAAAAGTCATTCATTCAAACAACTCAATGACACAAGGCACGCATAATTTCCGAATATATTTTTAAACGCATTGGCATATTTTCATTCATATCAAGCTCAAGCACAATAGCCCTATTCGCTAAAATCTGTTATGCATCACTAATTCAAAAGCACGAGTTTGCATGTTTTTTCGGCAGAGAAATGCGGCTCTAGGATCGACAGAAGGCGGGCACAAGCGCTCATTTCCCCTTCTTTCCTTTTAGTAACACACACTAGCTTGATAGCTAAGCAGAAAGCAATAACTACATGCTGTCGTTTGCATTAAGAGATCAAAGCAATGCATGCCCTAATGCATTTCTTACGATCAAATGACAACGTGGCGGGGATCGATAATGAACAATTGAAATTCTCACCGAGAGGAGAAAGAGCATCAATGAGCGACCTTTGAATTGCGGGGACGCGCACAGCTTACAACCGCCACCCGGAAGCACTCGCGCTCACCTCTATCTGCACCGCTTCTGTGCTTCCATTCGACTGTCCATCAATAACAGTCATGTGCTGTGGGCGTTTGTTAACAAGATTCATTCAACACAGACTATTTTAAGATCATTAAGTATGTTTTAGGCATAAAAAAATTTTTTCGAACAGAATATTAGCACACACAAAAAAAAGTTTGTCGGTGTGACATCAAATTGTGTTGCTTTTGTCTTATGGGAGATTAATATTTGGGATAAACTGTTGTAATGGAAGTTGTATACCATGGTAACCACCACCAATATTTCAGTTGCCACTGTTATTGTATGTACCGTAAACACGCATAAAAAATAAAATAAGATCTTCTTCAAACATGTGCATTTTTAAAAAAAAAAAAATGTTTTTATTTATTTAAGATTACGGCCATTTTTTTAATTTTAGTAGCAGTTACTGCAGTAACAAGATTACAATTTTGATAGTGAGAGAAATAAGTGCCAGCTGTGACCCAGAATAAAATAGGTGGTTTATCTAGGGGTTTTTGTTGGTTTGTTTGTTTATGATTTATTTATAATTTATGATACATTGGGTGAACAAAAAGTAAATGCACAGGTATAAATAAGTAATAATAAAAATAATAATAACAACAAAAATAAAAGACATGACAAAGAGTAAAAATGGAAGTGGTAAAATAAATATATAAATACAAATACATTCTCATCAGCAGATAACAATGGAAAACTGAATCTAGGGTTTTTTATTTTAAATTTTTTATATTTATTTATAGAAATATATTCATGCTCTTTATTTACATGTTCTATTTTTAATAGTAATATTTAACCAAAATCTTTGATGGATATTTATATGGCAGATAGATACGCATATCGACAGATATACATCTCCAGCAGGGGGCGGTAGTAGACAAGGACAATACTTCAACATGGACTGCAACTGACAATACAAAGAATCTGAGAAATCTTGAGAAAGGTGCCTCAGATAACTAGGTTCTTGATTTTTTCTGCAATGTGCACAGTGCAATTATTAATTTTACATCTGTTCGAAGCACTTTCAGGCCATATAAAGCCCCTAAACATCACAATTTTTGACCTGATGAAGTGTGTTTTAGCTTATGTCAATTTCTTGGTTTCTTGGTCCCTTGAAAAAAACATACAGAGTAATTGATTAGTGAGTGGAACTCAAGGTAGTTAACACTTGGCTAGTAGTAAATTAAAACGATTGAACAAATAACACTGATATATATTTTTGCATTAAACATACCATTTCCATCTATTCTGTCATTATTGGATGTGGTGCTTTTTTTTGCTTTCCCCTGTCTCTCATATGTTTCTGTTCAACTAAATCCATTTGTGGAATGTCTGTGTACCATGACTGTTAACCATTAACTCTTCTCCCAGATTGCTAGATACTTCTCACAATTCTTCTCACACCTGGAAAAAAGTTTTAGCTTTGCACTATGACAAATTAAAATCCAATGCATTAATTAAAATAATACTTTCCCACCTTATTTATAGACCTGTTGTAATCTACTGTACATGTTATAATGTACATTTGTATGAAAAAAGGTTGTTTTAAGGAAGATCATGTTTAACATTTTTTATTTTATTGTGGATCTATGGATCACATTTAATACCATAACTTTGCTATCTACAGTTTCTATCTAAAAATGCAAGTTTTAGTTAACCTTTTATTTTATTTAGTTGATAATATCATGTGTGTTGGCCATGGTTTTCTCTAATCACCGAGTATTCATAAGAAACACATTTCAAAGTGTGTCACAGAAAGTTATTTGGCGAAGGAAACAATCATGTAGTTTCATGTCTACATTTTTTTTTGACAATTTAGTCTGATATAAACAAGTATAGTATATTTGCAGGCAGTCTTACAGCAAGAAATACAGTGAGATTATTGGAGTTCTGGTACTAATCATCATAGTTTTGATGTCTGTTTTGCAGACGCATGGATTGCGAGTGTGCTGAGACAACAAAGACTGCTTTGCCTTTGTGAATAAATGAAAAATGTCTGTTATTCTTATTTAAACTTCAACATTGACTTTCAGAACACATACTAAAATTGTCAAGATATAATCTAATTAGTGTCCAAAAGAAATGGCTAAAGCAAATTAGGTGTTGACAACTAAGATCAAGATCACATTAAAGTTGTAAAGGGGTTGGGTTTCATCCTGCCCTTTCATTCTTCTCCTACAAAAGCTCATCCTCCATGCAGACACAAAGTTATGAAGCACAAGAATCTGCTCTGCATGCCTCACAGCTCAACGTTGCTTTGAAGCTTAGAAATTCCAGGAGTTTCCTGTAACAAGGTCAAACTCTAATGTGAACCAGAAGCTGTTATTTCTCGCTCTGCCTCCTCACTCTGTTGGTTGGTGGAGAGTGTGAAGTCTTGATATGTCTCGTCTGTGGATCCTCCTGGTCCTGTTGGCACACTGGATCAACAGCCCGGTGCTTTCTGCAAAAGCAGGCAAGAAAAAACACCAAGCGAAAACTCCCAAGGAGGACGTTGGGTCAGATGGGGCTCGCGAAAGTCCAACAGAGTCAGACTTCTTGGCTGATTTTTCCGGGAAACACCGGCTGTGGGTGATCACCGCGCCGTCGCATGGTGACAACTATCTGCGTATGATGGAGAAACAGATTCAGGAGTCTGAGGGACTAAACTGTCGCTTGGCAGAAAGAGACACGCTCGTCGTCACTATTATTCAGAATGCCATGATGGAAGGCAAAATCCAACGCACAACCTTGCATGGAGAAGCCACTGTGGAGGTCATGGACTCTGAAATGGTGAGCAAACTTCTCCATTACCTTGAGTTGGAGGACCATACTTTTTCCATGTTGATTCTGAAGAAGAACATGAGGGTTAGTGAGAGATTTCCTTACCCGGTTCGTGTTGAGGCCGTCCTTGAGGTCATCGATCAACTGCCTGTGCGAAAGTTGGAGAGAGTCGCCAGAAAGGGCTTACCAGTTAAATGCAAGATCACAAAGAAGAGGTTAGTGATGAAGAAACAGGGTTCCAGCAAGCGTAGGACCTTCAGCCCACAGAGGCAAATGAATACCACGTCCATCCTTACACAGAAGATACATCTAGACAAAAAGGCAACATTGAGAAACAAAGTCCAAGATATTTTGAACGGACGCTCGCGATTCGTCATCCGTAAACCGACGCGCGGCTCAGGCAATGGCAAACCATCAACTAAAGCAGGTTCAGAATCTGGATCTAATGGAAATGAGAGGCTGAAGCACGGCGACCAAAAGAAAACTCCAGATAGTGACAGAAACAGAGAGCCAGTAACAGATGTGAAAAAACCTTCAGAAGCTGAAAGAACACATGCTAGTACAAAATCTAATTTTGACACCCTCAATGAGGATTTCAAAGGAGAACAAACCGTTGACCATTCAACCTCTAAAAAGAAAGGCAAAGGAAAGGATGGCAAGAAGAAAAAGGGAAAAGGAGGGAGGAGGAAGTCGCAACGAGAAGCAGATGATAAGGAAAAGGCAGCTCTCAAAGAATTCATGCAAAACCTCAAAGGGAGAAGAAGACTTCTTGTAAGTTCTTGATTCAAAATGCATGCATATTTGCAGCTCTCCATGGAAGGGTGTATCTGATTATGATGAGTTTTCTTTGTGGCACAGGTAATTTCATCCCCAAGTGATGTCTCAAGTCAGTATATCAAACAGAGAGATGATAATGAGCTACGTAGCTGCGAGTTTTCCCAAAGAAAGGTCTCAGTGCTGTCCATCATGGGTTCAGATCGTAGTCTTACGCTACACATCCAACACTACCAAGGTAATTCAACTGTGTAAACACTGACATTAGTAAACTACTTGTGAAAATTCTTATGAAGATAAAGATTGTACAGACTGAAGAGTCGTTCGTTTGAGAATCGAACTACACTTGTCGTACTCTATATTTTTGATTCACTAAAAAGAACCAAGTCATTTGTTTCAGGAATCAGGCTACACAGGTCGCGCTGTATGTTTTTCATTCACTTTAAACAAACGGTTCAAAAGAATAATTTGTTCGTAATTTGAACCGCACTTGTCGCACTGCATATTTTTTTGCATGTTTTTGATTCTTTCAGACGAACACAATCGAAGTTATATTAAAAAATATCATTGCTCTTCCAAGCTTTATAATGGTAGTGAATGACAGCCCTGATTTTGAAGTCCAAAAAAAGTAATCCATTCGACTCCAGGGGGTTAATAAAGGCCTTCTTCACATTTAAAACTTTATAAACTAAAATAACTAGTTTCCGTCAGACGGCCTACGCAAGTCGACTTACGCCAAAAGAGTAACCCCTGACGTGCTGTAGGAGTAGCATAAGCTTTGACGCCTCTCCCGGTTCAAACAAATAGGGCTGGGCAACAAACTCAAGCTCCTCTTCTCTTTAATCCTCCGATATTTCTTTTTAAAAATTCTTGTTTTAGACTTCTAATTTGTGACCGGTGTTTTGTTTTGTTAATGCGTCGGGTCACGAGTTACTCTTTTGCAGTAAATCGATGCATACGGCCGTCAAGTCAAGTCAAGTCACCTTTATTTACACTCACCTAAAGGATTATTAGGAACACCATACTAATACTGTGTTTGACCCCCTTTCGCCTTCAGAACTGCCTTAATTCTACGTGGCATTGATTCAACAAGGTGCTGAAAGCATTCTTTAGAAATGTTGGCCCATATTGATAGGATAGCATCTTGCAGTTGATGGAGATTTGTGGGATGCACATCCAGGGCACGAAGCTCCCGTTCCACCACATCCCAAAGATGCTCTATTGGGTTGAGATCTGGTGACTGTGGGGGCCATTTTAGTACAGTGAACTCATTGTCATGTTCAAGAAACCAATTTGAAATGATTCGAGCTTTGTGACATGGTGCATTATCCTGCTGGAAGTAGCCATCAGAGGATGGGTACATGGTGGTCATAAAGGGATGGACATGGTCAGAAACAATGCTCAGGTAGGCCGTGGCATTTAAACGATGCCTAATTGGCACTAAGGGGCCTAAAGTGTGCCAAGAAAACATCCCCCACACCATTACACCACCACCACCAGCCTGCACAGTGGTAACAAGGCATGATGGATCCATGTTCTCATTCTGTTTACGCCAAATTCTGACTCTACCATCTGAATGTCTCAACAGAAATCGAGACTCATCAGACCAGGCAACATTTTTCCAGTCTTCAACTGTCCAATTTTGGTGAGCTCGTGCAAATTGTAGCCTCTTTTTCCTATTTGTAGTGGAGATGAGTGGTACCCGGTGGGGTCTTCTGCTGTTGTAGCCCATCCGCCTCAAGGTTGTGCGTGTTGTGGCTTCACAAATGCTTTGCTGCATACCTCGGTTGTAACGAGTGGTTATTTCAGTCAAAGTTGCTCTTCTATCAGCTTGAATCAGTCGGCCCATTCTCCTCTGACCTCTAGCATCAACAAGGCATTTTCGCCCACAGGACTGCCGCATACTGGATGTTTTTCCCTTTTCACACCATTCTTTGTAAACTCTAGAAATGGTTGTGCGTGAAAATCCCAGTAACTGAGCAGATTGTGAAATACTCAGACCGGCCCGTCTGGCACCAACAACCATGCCACGCTCAAAATTGCTTAAATCACCTTTCTTTCCCATTCTGACATTCAGTTTGGAGTTCAGGAGATTGTCTTGACCAGGACCACACCCCTAAATGCATTGAAGCAACTGCCATGTGATTGGTTGATTAGATAATTGCATTAATGAGAAATTGAACAGGTGTTCCTAATAATCCTTTAGGTGAGTGTATATAGCACTTTTCACAGTGTTAAACAGGAAAATAATACAACAGAATTTGATTCGGCTGTACAGCCGCTCTGGAGAAAACGGTGATGTCATCCAGCTCATTTCAATTATCATATAGCGTCAATGCGGGCAGATCAGTAATATAGTTGAATATTTAGCCGTCTGTCGGAAGATAGTTGTTTTAATTTATTAAGTTTTAAATATGGATATTTTTCTTACACAAGCGCCTCGCTTCACTTCAGAAGGCTTCACTGCCACTATAAAGCTTGGAAGAACCAGGACATTTTTCAATATAACCCCGATTGAATTCATCTGAAAGAAGAATGTCATATACACCTAGGATGACTTGAGGGTGAGTAAATCATGGGGTAATTAAAATTTTTGGGTGAACGAATATCCCTTTAAAAGAAGCAGCTCAAAAGAGTAATTTGTTTGTGAATCAAACCATACTGGTCTCTCTGTACGTTTTTGTTTCACTAAAAAATCTGGCTCTTAAGAGCCATTTATTTGTTTGTGAATCGAACTGATCGCGTTTTTTTTTTTTTGCTGTGCAGACAACTCAAAATACGTTTTTGACATTATTTTACATACTGAAAACTCACATTCACAACTATATAAAAGTATGTTTGTAAAGTATATGTATAAGTAAAATGTATGTTTTCATCCACTTATTGAAATAAGTGTAAAATTTAAAATCGTTTATAGGATGTATAGTCGAGTCGCTATCCAGAACATTCAAATGAAGGTTGCGATTAATCAGAAAATCTGTATTTTAACCCAACCCTAAAGCTTTTGAATTTGTCTTGCGCTTACTGCAACACACAATTTTGACAGAAATGTAAAATGCACAATGCTCTTTTTGAAACAGCCTCTGAGGCACCAAGAGCATCCTTGCCAGAAAAGTTCAGAAACTCTGAGTTCATCAGCGAGATCCGCAGAGAATATGGGCTGGACTCCAAAAACTTCTCAATGGTGTTGACTGACTATGACCTGAGGCCGAACGTAAGAACACTTTATTTTCTCCTAATTCACAGTGACTGAATGACTACTGAATCAAAGGCATACTTCTTGTGGTTTGTAGCTTAACAGGGTTTTCAGCAAGCCAACAGCTCCTTCCGATTTACTGGATTACATTGACAGCTTTCCTTCACGTCAATCTGAGAAGGAAGAGGAGCGAAAAGCTCCATCACACTGTTCTAAAGACGAAACAAACAATCAGGAGAATTCGCTTCTGAGGTAAACACAATGAGTTTCATCCTGCTTTGAACTGATTACTAATCTTTCTAATTATTCATTGAACTGATTACTAATTATTATCACATGTGAATTTTCAGGTTTATGTCCAAACGAAGACTTCTAATCATCTCTGCACCTAGTGTAGATGACTACTCATTCCATCAGCAGCTTCAGGCACTCAATGGACAGGAGTGTCCAATGGGTATGCATCATGTTTTCTGAGCTCTTTCTAGCGTGGATATTTCTTTAAAAATGATTGATTCACTATGTGTTTGGCAACCTATTAAAATTTAATCCACATGGACAGGTATCCGACATTTTGCCTTGTTGAAGATTGTGGGAACTGGATCGACAGCTTCAGGAACAGTGGAGTTTTTTCCATTGAATGGTGAGATTATAAAACTCCTCCTTATTTCATGCAAGTAATACATAAAGCTTTGATATAAAATATTATGCAATGAGGATGGAATATTGATCATGCCTTACAGGAAAAAGTCAACCTGAGAAAGAGACGCTCTCGCAGAATGTGGTGGAGAGTCTCAGAAATCAGTTAAAGATAAACAGGGACTACTTCAGCATGCTGGTGGTGGGTAAGGACGGAGACATAAAGGCCTGGTTCCCGTCTCCAATGTGGTCTTTGGGAAGCATCTACGACCTTGTGGACTCTATGGAATTGCGCCAACAGGAACAGAAACTGCAGCAAACACTTGGAATTCACTGTCCAGATGAGAATACTGGTACTTACCATGGTTACACAGAAGAGACAGAGGACAGCTATTTGTACCACAGATCTGAGGACTAAAAGTCATCCAAACAAAGACATTGGACATGCATATAATGAACACGGCATGCATTTGTACATTTGTCATCCCCATATCATGTGATGCAAAATTTTACCTCTATAATAAACAGGTCTTGTATAAAATTCATACATTCATCTTACCTGTTGTTGCTGTGTTTCACTTTCACTATGCTCAGTATAGCTTTTTTTTTTATATATATATATATATATATATAAAGCTTTTGATATTAAAGGCTATTTTTCTAAGCTGGAGAAAATGTCTGAGTGTCTTTAATGAGTTACTTTTTTATTTATGCAAAAAGTTTATTATGTTCACCAAGGCTGCAATTGTTTGATTAAAAATAGAGTAAAACTATTTAAAATAACTTTTCTATTTAAAAATACTTCAAAATGTAATGTATTCCTGTGATGGTGTCGAAAAACCACTAACATACTAAAAAAAAAGTGAATATTACTCCTGTCAACAAAGACAGTTAAAATAAGCAATAAATAAATAAATCGACATGCTTCAGTGTTCTTATAGTATTCGATCATGCACAGCAGGGAGGCATATGAGAGTATAGAAAGAGCAATTGTGTAGTATGGGATAGGCAAATAGATTTGATGAGGAGAGCGATAGGGCTTCCTGTGATGACAGTGCAGCAGGCTGCCAGATAGGGGAAGTAGCCAGTAGTGGGCAGGCATTTACAGTCACAAATATACTGAAGCAAACAGAAACACGTTCATTAGTCTGGTCGTGAGCTACCAGTCCATGACAGGATCCGGGTGAGGATTTTTTTTTTTGGCTCTACCACCATGGTGAGTGTTCTTTCTGGTTTCATCCTTTAATTGTCATATTCTAATGGCCAGCATGTAACTTTATGACAGTTTTTAGAGAAATTAGTTCAGAGAAACTAATTGTATGAAATCAGATGGTGAGTTTTTCTGTGCAGAAACTGTTTCTTCTAGCACACTACGTTTATTAACTCGTTATGTTACTTTTTACCTAAAATATTTCTATTGGTTCTGTATGTGCGTGCAATTTCCATTTTTATAGGCTTTGTTTGTTGGACATCAGTAAAAGATAAGACGCAAAAAAACAAAACTAAACTGATATGAAATTACATTACGTTGCGTTTGTTATCTAAATTTTACAGCAACTTCACATTTTTCACATTTAAAAAAAAGTTAATCTGGGGAATGTTTAGGGGATTTAATCATGCGTTTTTGTGTAAAAACAGATTGTGTAATGTATGGCCAGTTTTTGCTTCACCAACACAACTTAGTTCCTCTTCGTCTGAACACACTTGAGTTTCTCTTGAATTCTTCTACCATCTGGTTTTGTAGCTAAATGTATCTTACCGTCAATTAACCGCTCTTTTGAACCATAGACAAACTGTCACAAACCGGTTTCAATTTATATCTGGTTCTGCTCTTTGTGGTCACAGCAACCCATTCTGCTTCAGCTCAATAATACCACATTATCAAGGTGAAACTACAGCAGGACACCTGTTTCAGACTGCATCACAGTCCCATTGTGGGATCTCCCAAATCACCTTTCTCATGGCCATTAAGGATCTCTATAACCATCAGAGAAATACACACACAGACATCCATTGGTTCTTTGTTAAGCACGTGTTAACACAGGCAAGGCCTCATATTCAAAACACACATTACACAAATCATCCATCCAAAGAACGGAACTATGGACTTTTTGTGAGGCTGCTTTGCATGTCGGGAGCCTTCAACAGTACAGCTAATGTTATAGTAATGGCCATAAATAAATAAAAATGCATTCTGTATTTATCTTTTTAGCCATTAGGACTCATTTTTGAAAGCATAAAAACTGAATGCTGGAATAACATCTCGTGAATAAAATCTCTTTGCTTAGGTTACATTTTAGGTTATTTGTTTCAGACTTACTGTAGCCGTTGTAACAAGATTATGATATTCATTTTGCTATTTGAATAAAGAGAAAAATAATTTAGTAATAATTCAATATTGTATAATGTATATTAATAATTCAAGATTACCCTTAAAACCCTTAAACATACTGCACACTTATTTTGACACATATGAATTGCATTTACCTCTGACTCTGGGTCTTTACTTCCTTTGAACACAGCTGATTTTTTTCATGAGAGCTTTTGCGCTGAACCTGAGGCCATGTCTGAGATTACACAGACATGCTGTTTGTGTGATCTCATTGTATTAGATAACAAACGATCAATCCAAGAGACATCTGCAAACAAACAATGTCTCAAGGTTTTTTGGTGCAAGTGTCCTAGGAGAGTAAATACAGGTGTAGTTCATCACATCAACTATCGACTTATTCAACTAACGTTTACAACTAGAAAGTTAGCGGTCAAGTTATTAGGGCCTATTTGGTCCCCAGCAGAAAGTATGCTGGTGTCTATCAAGTTTAACAGCAAATTAATCAGAAACACCATAACAATAAAATAAAAAATAAAAATAATTACACCACCCTGCAATGAATATGGCCAACTTATAAAATAAATAACATTATAAACAATAAAAAATAAAACAAATGATAAATAATATATAATAATTTATCCACAAATCCACTATCACAAAACTACAAACTCTGGAATTTTGAAAGTTGAGAGTTATTAATAGATAAGTAGCCAACTTGTTACTATATTAATTTTTAGGTCAGAGTTCACCAAACATGAACTTCCCACTGTCCCACTTTCTCATGCATGTGAATGGAGCAAAGTCTAATGTCACCACACCTGTAAATTTTGTCTTAATTTTGAAGTTTATCTATTGTTTTACTCTTTAAAACCTAATACATTTGCGTGTTCTATGTCTCTTTAAAATAAATGCAACTTGGTCATTGTAAAAATGTTAAAAATGTAAAATGCTAAAACCTGATAATTGGTTACATGGAAGTTACCTTACCATCAGTGTTGCCAAGTCTGCGGAATTGGGCTACTTTTGCTTTACTTGTTGCCACGGATACATTTTTTTAAAGTACGCTCCAACACCCCCCAGACATACAAATTCAGTGGAGAATTTGGTCGCCCGATGAAGAAAAATCGCATTGGGCTATTCTTGGGATACTTTTGACTGGCCATTGGGCTACTTTTGTTGCACAGACCTGGCAACCCTGCCTACCATATAGCAAGGCCAACCATATATGGTATGCTTTTTGAACATCACATTATAATGTAATTTTACTGTAAAATATGGTCAAATGTAAAGTTTTAGCAAGTTAAAACTATACTGTATAATTACTGTATAATTCACAGTGAAAACAGTAGTTTTTTGTCTTTTTTTGTCTTTTTTTTGTTAGTAATATACATTAGGATGTTCTGTGTTACATTTTGTGTTATTTAGTTAATGTTTATTGCATTATTTACTTTACAATCATGTGCAGGGGTGCCGTTGAGGTTTCGGGTCCCCTTGGCTAACCTTTTCGCGGCGTTATGATTGGAGCACCTAATTTCTCCGACAAGAACCATGTTTTATGGACAGACAACTTATTCATTAAATCTGATTCACCATGTAGTTTTCTACTGAAAAATATACAGGAACCTGTAATACCAGAAACATCTTTTTTTACCGTAAATTTATCAGGATATTTTTACAACAAATACAAAGACATAGCCTAAAATTTCCATATAAAGTACTGTGTGTGGTTTAAAAAATGTCTACATTGCTGTTGTTTGTCAAGAGCGTAGTGATATTGTAATTGGTTGGCCAATGTTAGTTCCTGTGTCGAACAGTTTCTCTTTTTTCGCTCAGTGAGTCAACAGCACAGTGTGTACCTCTGGGTCAGGCCAGTCACATTAGAAACTTGTCCGGAGCTTATCAGCTCTTCCTGGTGAGAGGTCTGTCCTGATTCAAATGCTTGTTACCAAGGGTGCGTCACACATCACAGTCTCTCATATACGCCATTGTATCGCTAGACACATTAACACAAAAGGCTACAGCATCATTTTTCTGTGAAAACAAAGGTGTGTAGTCCACACCTTTGAGATATCCGGGTAAATCAGCTCGGTTACACATTGGGGATACATCACGGACACATAAATGACATTTTTTTCCCAGAATGAGATTTGCATCCAATTGCGCAAGATTTGAATGACGGGCAACTGACAAACTGGCTTTAAAAACTCATGCTATTTCATGGTTATATTTACCTAAAGTAACGCCTTTGTACATCTATCACAAATTAGACATATACTGTTAGAAAAAAGCCTTTTCTGTTCATTCTTCTGTATATGAGTCTTGTAGTAGTGAGTGCAGAAACTTCCTGCTAGTTTGGTATGATAAATGCTCTCAGTTCCTGTGTGATCTCAGACATTCTCAGATTCAGTGCAGTTGACTACAAACAGCTCTGATGGAAAAATCAACTGTGCTAAATTGTAGTGAAGACCCCAAATCAGAGGTAAAGATGCTTTTATTGGTATTTTTAATTTGCATTGTGACTTAAAATGTAAAATATCTCTGCTGTCTATGTGTTCTATACTCAATTTATTAGACAGACTGTTCAGGTGGTTAATTTAAGGTATTGAGTATAATTCTGATAAATCTTTGTACAGAACACTTTTATGGACAGTTCAACAAAACAAAAAGCAGCTGTTTTAGACTACAAGATAAGAACAAAATACACTTAACATAACCCTAACACTAATTCAAAAATGTATATAGAATACACATTCAAGTAGGACAGACATTAAAAGTATGAGTTTTAGTAATTTATACTGCTTTGATGTCAAGTTTGTAGTATTTCTTAACAGTATTATTCAAATTGCATGAAATTGAATTAATGATATATATACATATATATATATAAAGTGGAATGTTTATATTGTGTTGTTTTTTTTTAGTTTGTACATAAATTACTTTAAATTATACAACAAAATGTCGGCAACCCTAGGGCATGCATGCCAATGAACAATATTAGCAAGATAAAAGGATAAAGAGTTATGATACATGTTTCTTTCATTTACTTTTAGAGGCTTTTAAGAAATATTTAAGCCTGTGTATATGCATGCCAAATTAACTCTTAACATATTCCTTTATCGTAGTCACGCAGCCTGTCTTGGTTATGAGTTGTAGAGGCCTATGGAAAGGAAAACCATGAAAGAGTGTTACCCAACTGAACCATTCAATTGCAATTGAGCGACACGCTGCTATGCAGACTAGTTTTGGTCAAAACAAGAAAACTGCATGACAAAATATATTTTTGGCCTAGGAAAGGGGCCTATTGCTCAACGCTTATGGTGGTACACTTTGCACTGATGTTTTGTTGTGTTTTGCTCTCAAAACAATACTTTTAGTTAGCAATTGTTAGCAATGCGTGGTAATGGGTTTGATGATTACCAGGAAATGCATGAACTGAAAAAAACGTACCTTACCGTAATGCTTACCGTAATGCAAGTCCCTTTGAATAAAAGAGTCATAAAATGCATACATTTAAATGTAATGTAAACTATGATGTATAGTAAATCACACACAGATAAAAGTACACAAATACGGATGTGTACACTCTGCCTAGTAAACTGTGACTTTCAATCTATGCTTGCAGGACAGCAAGTCGGACGTAAAAGCTATCATGGCTCGTTTCCAAGCAGGGGGTGCATCTACGGAAGGGACTCCAGGTGTTTGTCCAAAACCATCTGTCCAGCCCACCTTGTCTTCAGGCCCAGTGGTGCCTGCTAAGAAGCCTGTTCTCGAAACTAGCCTCTCCGGTGGAGCTACTACTACCTCAACTGCCCCCAAACCAAACTTTGTAAAGAGCACAGTCAACACAGCTAGAAGCGCTCCAGACATGCATGATCCTCCGAAGCTTAAAGCTTTCGGGACTAGGTTTGAAAACACACAAGAGAACAACAGAGTCAACTTTAAAGTTCCTGTTAAACCTAAACCATCAGACTCTTGCCAGGATTCTGAGACGTCAAAGGTCCCATTCCCAAAGGTACCACTACAGAAACCTTCAAGCATTATGGTGAATGATTCAAAGGTGATGAGTCCAAAGCCACTGGCTCCTACGGCAAAACCCCCCTGGGTCAAAGATGTCCCAAAAGCTGAAGACAATAGCTCTAGCTCTAATCCCACCCCTCCAAAAATGCCATCAGCACCCAAACCGAAAAGCACCATGGCTATGTTACGCCAGCAACCAGAGGAAAGTAGCACTATGGAGCCTGCTGCAAGACCTTCCACAGTATCTCAAATGAAACCATCAAGTTTCCGTATTAAAAATAGCTTCAACAAACAAGAGGAAGGTGTTAAAGATGGTGCAAAAATACCAAGTGCTAATGAGTCAGTCTCAAAGCCTGTAGCGCCTCATAAACCCAACTTCCCAAGAAAACCATCCGGACCTCCTGTACAAACAGTGAACGATGACCCTTCAGCCCCCAAGAAGAAACCTTTAACCAATAGCTATGCCCTGGGCAGCGCTCCTGCCAAACCCAACAGACCGCCCAATGTCAACCTTGAGAAGTTCAAGAAGGGCTCAGAGGCTGCAACAGACAGTGAGTACAGCCCGTCTGGCACAAACTGCACACGCTTTCTGTACAGAAGAACTTGAGGTAACAAAACAATAGGCAATAAGCACCAGTCACAGTCATATCAAAGCCACAAAGACTTTGTATGCAAAGCTCATAAGCACCAAAGAGTAGACTTTGGGACAAAGTGGTTTCCGTGGTTTTACTTGTGACTGCTCTGCTTTCCTCTGAGACTGTTAACAAGCATGCACAATAAAACAATCACCATAAAGTAATAAAAATGAGAAACTATGTGTAGATCCATATCTTAGTCAGTAATATATGTCCAAATGAGGAACATCACATGACTATATCAAAAGGTTAGATGCTGCTGATTTATGCACTTTGACACAGTGCAACATACTTGTCTTTGCTCTTCAAAACACTATTAAAGCACAACATGTGAATCGGTATCAGAGGTCCTATCATGAAACGAACATTTAGGTGCATCTTGTATCAGAGAGCAATAACAACATATTGGAAATTCAAGATTTCCTGCATGCACTGAGCTAACTTCCTCATTTGAGTTTCTCTTTTCACTTGATAGCTGAAGTCAGTGAAAAAACAAACAGGGAAGCTAGCTTAAAATGGGAACATAGTTTTAGAGATAGCTTTCATTTTCAACTTGTGTTAACAGTATATGACTAGGTTTTGCTCTTATCACCATATGAACCATATGTCAATTCTTTTTCTTTTGAAAAACTGTTAGATTGACTGTTAGTCATGTTTTAAAGGGATAGTTCACCCAAAAATAAAAATGAATTCGTCCCGTCGATCCAAACCTGCATCACTTTCTTTCTTTTGTGGAACACCAAAGCAGATATTCTGAAGAGTGTTTCAGCTGTTTTTGTCTGTTTTTTACAATGTAAATCAGTGAACCTTTTGAGTTCTGCAAAACAAAGAAAGTCATACAGGTAAGAAAAGTCATGAGGGTGAGTAAATCATGACAGAACTGACATTTTGGGTAAACTGTTCATTCAAAAGATAAAAGCAGGTCATAAGGTTAACTATTTCTTGCAGGTCCTGGACCAAAGAATGTAGCCCCCCCTCCTCCACCCGCCTCTCACCCCAGTAGCCAAGCGCCTCCACCACTGCCCTCTCAGCCCTTACCTCCCAGCCTGCCCCCACGACCTTCAGGACCTTTGTGAGTACCACAGAAATGCTACTCTTAGTACTGTGACTGAATTATTCAGGTAATGACAATTTCTTTAATGTGAATGTGATGATAACTCACAACCTTATTTTTGTCTGCAGAGTTCAAGATGAGAATTATGATGATGTGGAGAGCTTGAAAGTGTCTGCGGGTAAGACCTTTACGTAATTGAATGGGAGTAATTTTATAATTAATTACTGTATGTATACAGACATATTTTTATGAATGTTTTTTAAAGTAGTCTCTTGTGCTCACCAAGGCTGCATTCATTTGATCAAAAATACAGTGGAAACAGTATTTTTTTCCCTTAATCTTTTACATTTTTTTTATATATTTCCAAATGTTATTTATCCCTATATACATTTCATATTATTATCAATGCTAAAAACAGTTATGCTGCTTAATATTTTTGTGGAAACCATGATACTTTTTTCAGAATTTTTTGATAAACAAAGTTCTTAACAGTTCTAAACTGCATTTGAAATAGAAATCTTTCGTAACATTGTAAATGTCTTTACTGTCACTTTTGATCAATTTAATGCATCTTTGCAGAATAAAAGTGTTTATATACATCTTAAAAACTACATATTATAATATAAATATTTACTTACAATACTTTACTATATAATTAATAGTAAAATACAATATATTTACAATATCTTTGCACATTTTTTCACTACAGGCCAGAAAACTGAGGTAAGAATCTTAGTGAGGGCATACAGATACCTGGACGGTACACTGAAAGTTTGTGGTGCAGTGTCTCATGTCTTACCTCTTTTAGGGAAGTGGAAGTGATGGTGAGATATATGAGGATCTTGATGATAGTCGGTAAGATGTTTTAAGCTCTATTGCTGACACTGTCGGTGATACACAGCTGTTACCTTAGCCACCTGAAACAGAATGAAATTGTAATATCGGGAGTTTTTGCTGCTTTGCCATGTTCTATAGTGTTTTTGGCTAATAAATGGTTTGTGGTCTGCTATACCACAGGGCTGCTGCAGAGGCAAGTCCACCTCAAAAGAAGCAAGACAAAGAACTTAAAATTCAGAGAGACCGTGAGAAAAAAGAGAAAGACGCAATTAAAAAGTTTAAAGTAAGCTGGAATTAAAAAAACAAAAACAAAGCATATATTTAGAATTGAATACCAACTAGTTATTGAGATTTACTTTACTGGATCATGAGGATTATAAGAATTTTTTGTCTGGTTTGTCTCTTTCCACAGATAACACCACCCCTGCAGGTTATTCATCAAGTGAAAGCTAAAGCTGACTGCAAGGGTGGGAAACATGACCTCTCCATAAAGAAGGGCGAGTCAATTGATATTATTCGAATCACTGACAACCCAGAGGGCAAATGGCTGGGCCGGAGTCAAGATGGATCATGTAAGAGTTCACACACTATAAGAAGTTTGATGATGTGAACTGGTCATTGATCACCCCACATGAGCACTATGACAAAACTTCATTGAGAAAAGACACATATGTAGTTATTTCTCTATATTTCAGTCGGCTATGTCAAAACAGAAATGGTTGAGATCGACTTCAGCGTCTTAAAGAATCAAGGCCTGTCTTTTCCTCATAACTCGGAAAATGACGAGGTGTACGATGACGTGGAATCTATGGACGATCAAGGGTAAGAATCTGGAACACTTACAAACAAAAGTTCATTTTAACACATTTAAATCCATCCTGAAGAATTCTACAGATTTTCCCTAATAATTAATAATAGGAAGATGTGAAAAAGCAGATTTGATCTGGACCTGGCCATTTACTGGATGCCCCATTAAACACTTCTCTAGTATCCAGTGCAGTCTAGAAACAGTCAAGAAAGTTTAATTAGAACTTGCACAGCAAATACTGCTGTTCTCATTTATATGAGAATTTATATTTCTCTTTCATATTTCAGGAATATGAATGGGCAGCGGGGTAAGTTTTAATATAACTAATATTTTTTTCGGACTAATTGACTGTAAGGTTTAAGTTTAATACTTTAAGTATTAACTGTAACTGTAATAATTTAAGTTTGAGGGGTGATACTTAAACAAGTCTGCCCTCTGCTGTTTATAGTTGTTTTACCTCCACCACCAGATGATGATGTGTATGATGATATACCTGATTCCAATCCAATCAGGTAAGAGCAAAATATATATATATAATGTAATGTAATGTAATATAATATAAGGTTTCCATACTTTGTTTATATGTGTGTGCCTATATTCCTGGGACTTACACTACATTCCCCTAAAACCATAGCAGTGGAGATCCCAGGTCTCTCTTAAAACCGCGCTACTTCTTGGACATGCTCAAAAGTTCGGTGGACCGGAGAAAAAGCCAAGTCCACAATAATGAGTAATTTTTACATTAGTAAGATGGAATCAGTCAATGTTACTTTTCTACATTTTAAATCCTTACCAATCACAATCGCATATGCAATTGCATCCATTCGCTCTAACAAAGAAAACTGATTAATTGTTACTTTCACAATCAACCCAATCTGTGCAAAAACACCAAATAGCGCTTCAAGGAAATTCTTCTGAGCCTCCTGTTATTAATGCTTTTTTTTCTAACCATAGCATTACTATGGATGATTCACTAATGCTGTGTCCTATTCCTAAGACTTCAACCTCCCTTGATTTTACTTTTATCTACAGAAAACAATATTAACTCCAGATTAAGTCTGTTAATTGGCTTTTGCCCATAAAATAAATCAAATTTGTATGTACTTCTTTTGCAGCATTCCTCCACCTCCACAATTTACACCTGAAGGAAATAAAGGTAAAAATATTTGTAGTCCTATATAACACTTTCAAAGTAGCTAACTGTGAAACCAACTCTATGTATCATCTTCAAATGTCTTCACAGACATTTCCCAAGACATATACGATGATGTTGATTCATTCCCTCCTGCTCCATCACCTTGCAGGTAAACAGATGTTACCTTAAATGCTTTGTCATTAATGCTGTAAAACAATATGATGCAATATACAGAATTAAACTCTTAAAACATACTACTATATATTAGCATACAGAGCTGGGTAGATTACTTTGTAATTTAATTTGTAATCAGTAACAATTTCAATTTGTATGACAAAAATTGTAGTTAGTAACGTAATCCATTACATTACATATTTAAAGTAATATAATCTGACTACTTTTAGATTACTTTTGATCTAACTTGTTTATCACATTGATTTGAACAGGATAATCTTCTATCATATTGATATAAAAATACAAAGAGAAAGAAAATATATTCCATTCTTTGTTATCAGCAACATGAAGTGCATTAAATATTACATTACGTCAGGGTTTCCCAGACTGGGGTTCATGATGGAATTTGAGTTTAATGAAAAGCTATCAAGTAAATCATAAACATTTTAAATTAAAATAAATCATTTTAAAATAAAAACAATAAAAATAAAACAATACTAAAAAGAGTAAAAAAAATATTTTATTTGTTCGCCTGCTTGTCATCAGATAACCGTGAACTTATTATTTATTATTATTTTTATTGACAATTTTATTATTGACCTAACTTATAAAATTAAAATCTCAAGGAGGTACTTCAAGTAAATATATTAGGTCAAAGAAATTTCAGCTGACAAAAAAGTTGGGGAATCTCTGCATTGCATGTAAATATGAAAAGACTTGAATTTGTGCATTTTAATGTGTTTGAAAGACAAAAGCCTTCCAAAGACATGGTTAAATAACTCATTGAAACAGAGTGATAATTTAAATAATAATTAATGTGTGAATCAGGAGTTTATTAGATACGCACACACATTAATTATTATTTGAATTATCACTCTGTTTGGACTTGTTAAAAGTGAAATGATTTCTGTAAATCCAGTAATCAGCTGTGTGGGTCTCAGTTTTCAGTGATAGTCACATGACTAGTGGAAGACCTTCTGAACGTACAAGCAGTAGGCGTTTTTAGAAAGGAAAATTGAAAAGATAAAAAAAGAAGTAGTAGGGAGAATCAATGAATTATGAATATTTGACTGTCATTGTGAGAATAACATGTAAGCATGTAATCAATAAAAAAGTAACTGTAGTCTGATCACGAGTATTTTAAAATGTAATATAATCTAATTACAAGTACTTAATTTTTGGATTCTGATTACGTAATCCAGATTACATGTAATCAGTTACTGCCTAGCTCTGTTAGCATATTTAAATTGGTCTGTCTTGATGATAATGATTTGCATTTGCAGCCTTCCTCAAATGAAATCTAAGGCGACCAAAGTGCATGAGGACCCAAAAAAGCAAAAGAAGTTTGAGAAAGAAGAAAAGGAATTCAGAAAGAAGTTTAAGGTGCATATGAGATAACTTTGGGCATACTGTATGACAATGTGGCCAATGAAATATAATGCTAAATTCACATAGAGTGCTTTCTTCATTGAATTAATAAATAATAAGCAAACAATTTGGTATTTACTTTACCAGTACGATGGTGAGATTCAGGTACTTCATCAAGCAATAATTGCCACCAGTAAGAAGGGCAGTGGGAAAGACCTGGCTGTACAGGCTGGGGAGACTGTGGACGTCATCAACAAACCTGACCCTGACAAATTCATCTGTAGGAACAAGGAGGGAAAATGTAAGTAACATTAATTGTGAAACCAAATGAGACTTGATCTACACCAAGACAAGCAATGGTAATAATGACATTGTAAACTTTACTTTTAGTTGGATATGTCTCAGCTAGCAACATCCAACCAGAGTAAGTTATGTTTTCTCAAAGTTATTTTGTAACAGTTGTGTCAATGTGCAAAACTAAAATTTTATATTTTGTTTACACAGTGAGGAGGTCTACGATGACATTGGAGATGGTACGTAGCAAAAACATGCACCTGAACATTACATGAAAATAAAAAACGCAGTTCTTCTACTGCAAAATGATCAGAATGCAGACAATATTAATTAAAGAGATAAGCTCATTCACATCTTAAAAAAACAATGTCTTTACAGACTGTATCTATGACAACGACTGAAGATCTCACATCATCATCATCTCATCTTCTGGTGCAGCTCATTATTTCTGGCCCTATTTGTCTTATTGGTTGTTGATGTTGAGTGTATTTATTATATGGACACAAGCATTTGGAGTTACTTATTCTGTTGAAATAAACAGTGACATCGTGAAATCATATTTACCTTGCCTCAGTGAAAATAAATGGCTTCTTGTCCAGATTGGCCACCAAAAATAGAGACAGTTCCCCAGAGACTTTCACTTTCTTTTTCCTGTCATGAGTTCTAAGACACATTAATAAATCATCACTGTAATTATGTTGCTGAGTGAAAGGCAGTATTTTGTAAGTGGTCTTAATTTTTTCATATAGTTGCAGTTTTTGTAAATATTACTCAGCAAAAGACTGAACTGTTTTCATCACATGCTAATAAATGTATACAATTGCTTCACTTTTAAATTGACCACATTAATTGCATTGATTTAATTATTACATCTATGTTCACATGATTTATGTAGAAGTTAGAATAGAAAAACGTGACTCAAAAATGACTTTTTATGTTAAATGCCTCACCTTTCAAATACCACTTCATTCCAGGGTTGCCAGGTCTCCACAACAAAACTAGCCCAACCACGGCCAAAACAGAGTCCCCCTGTAAAAATTGCGTTACGGGGATAAAACCCCGCATTTTCTGGAGTGACAACAGTGGAGAAGAGAGGGAACGAGAGACGACTGGACTTTACGATGCTGGTTATGTTTTCATGTGGCGAGATGCGGTGGCTGCCTTTCATTTCGTTTTCTGTTTTATTTTGCCATTACATTTACTTTAAAGTCAGCCGACTAAAATGTAGGCGTCCTCCCCACACAAGGGTTACAAAAAAATATGACAGGAGCATATTTAAAAAAAAAAAGAAAAAAAAAGGTGCTGTCAAAATTTGCAGTTAACGCATGCGATTATTTTTTTCCAGTTAACGCGTTAAAAAATATTTAATGCAATTAACGATTTTCTGTCATCCTTTGGCTAGCGTTACATTATATGATCACACTCTTATTCATCCAAATGCTTTTAAATCATTCAAGCAGGACAAGAGAGAAAGCACTGGCTGTGAATGTCCTGTCTGGAATCAGAGACTGTATAAAAGGCCAGAATCAGTTCTCTTTCGCGCTTTAACGAACAATAACATACACAATTATGCCAAAATGCCCGTTTTATCTAGTATTCTCACAAGAGCAGTATTAAATGAGTTTAATTACGTCTTGAATTAACTTAAAGAGTTGTGAGAAAATGAGATGCGCGTGAGAGTGTCAGAGTGCAGCAGGGCAGATCTTAAAGGGATAGTTCACCCAAAAATGAAAATTCTGTCATTAATTACTCACCCTCATGCTGTTCCAAACCCGTAAGACCTTTGTTCTTCTTCGGAACACAAATGAAGATATTTTTGATGAAATCAGTGAGCTCTCAGGCCCCTCCATAGACAGCAATTTAATTAACACTTTCAAGGTCCAGAAAGGTATTAAAAATATCGTTAAAATAGTCCATGTGACTCCAGTGGTTCAACCATAAGTTTATGAAGCGACGAGAATACTTTTTGTGCGCAAAAACAAACAAAAAAATAATGACTTTATTCAACAATTTCGTTCTGGCCTTTGCCAGTCTCCTACGCTGTAGACATAGTGTAAACAAGCACTGCAACGTAAACAGCGTAGGAGACTGGAGACTCATTATTTTTTTGTTTGTTTTTGCGCACAAAAAGTATTCTCGTCGCTTCATAAACTTATGGTTGAACCACTGGAGTCACATGGACTATTTTAACGATATTTTTAATACCTTTCTGGACCTTGAAAGTGTTAATTAAATTGCTGTCTATGGAGGGGCCTGAGAGCTCACTGATTTCATGATTTCAAAATATCTTAATTTGTATTCCGAAAGGTCTTACGGGTTTGGAACGACATGAGGGTGAGTAATTAAGGACAGATTTTTCATTTTTGGGTGAACTAACCCTTTAAAGTGACAGCAGCCTAATAAACCAGTTGTTGTGATGTCTGTCATTAATGTTATTCAAAGAACAGGTAACAGAGAAATTGTAGCTTTAATAAGGATTAATCTATATTTATTTATGCAGTGCATATTGTTTGATAACTTTATTCAATTTCTGTATATGTCCTACCTGTTAGACATTTATTATAATGGGTTTATGTGAAGATTGTTTTAAGTTCACTTAAATTAAAAGTAGTTTTTTTTACAGCCTAATAAATGTTGAAATTGATATAGCATTCAATTATACTGTAATGTTGAATGTCTATCATTAATGTTTAAAAACAAATCTATTATATAGAGACATCAGTACCAGTAGGCTATTAGTATCAGTGATACTGGCCTTCTTTCATAAAAAGATGTCATTACAACAAATACTTAAAAAATACTTTACATTTTTTTAGTCTTTAAGTTGTTTCTACATTAATTTGGAGAGTAACTGTGAAATTATTATAATATAAAAATATGAAAAACTCTGTTTTTAATCATGATTAATTAGAGAAAAAAAATTGCTATTAATTAGGCTAGTTAGTTTTTTTTTTTTTATCGATTGACAGCACTAATAAAACATTCAGTCAGAGAGGCTGGTGGTGAGAAAGACTCTGGAACTCGGGAATTCAGGCACGAGCGCATAGAATGCTGAGACAGACGAGGGCGCAAAAGATGACACCAGCTTAGAAAGATGGTTATATTGGCTAAGAGGTTTTGTCAAATACCTCAAATACAAACCTACAGTAACTATGACAAAGCTGCTTGTTTTCAAACTAAGTGTTGATATAATAAATAAACTTTGAGTTACTTTGTGATTCCAGAAGTCAAGAACAGTATTTTCTTCAAACAAACCAATAGTTTTTCCTCAGTCACTGTTCTCATGTATTTCATGCAGTAACAAGAATAAGTAAACAGTAGTACAACCGTGTGGAAACCAGCCTTTATATTTGGTGTTTTTGTGGTCCTACAATGAGAAAGAATATTTTTTTAATATAATTTAGAAAACAGTTTGTGGCTTTTACATTGAGCACAGTAGCCATGCACAATGCACAGTAAATAATGTGGGATACTGGTGACAGCTTATTAGCTTACAAAAATAAAATATTACGTACAAAAGTTTAAACTGTTCACAAATCATTACACGTATTGCAGATTCTCCCCTCTCCAAACAACAAAACAAAACATTGAAACAATACACAGTAGTTTCTAAGTATGAATCAATTCTTATAAAAAAGTCTTGCTTCTTTGTTCTAGATAATGTGCACTTTTTAGAGAAATATGTACAATATGATTCAGACACTGCTTTTAAGGAGCACAATCAGTGAATTAAATATATACCAAACAACCTTACAGTTAAGCAGATATGCTTACACAATATTCTTCAAGAGTGAAAAGACATCCTTGGCTGAATTATTGTATTTGTACCGTTTCTGTACATCTGTGACTATACATCAGTATTTCTGGTCATATGTATCCAAAAATGCATCTTATAGGAAAGTTTGAACATGCAAGAAACAATGTGACAATCATGAAAATCTTCATGTTCAGATGGCTGATACTTGCTTAAAATAATATCCTCATGCTATGGAGTATGCTTATCTGTATAAGCACTGAAGTGTATGTGGGTACAAAATGTATGTATAGAAAGAAAGAAAGTCAGATAGATAGATGGATGAGTGGAGAGAGAGAGAGAGAGAGAGAGAGAGAGAGAGAGAGAGAGAGAGAGAGAGAGAGAGAGAGAGAGAGAGAGAGAGAGAGAGAGAGAGAGAGAGAGAGAGAGAGAGAGAGAGAGAGAGAGAGAGAGAGAGAGAGAGAGAGAGAGAGCGAGAGAGAGCGAGAGAGAGCGAGAGAGAGATGCTTTTGTG
Source organism: Coreius guichenoti (assembly GCA_039654105.1). NCBI lineage: Eukaryota > Metazoa > Chordata > Actinopteri > Cypriniformes > Gobionidae > Coreius > Coreius guichenoti. Next base: position 16,955,728 of record CM077183.1, read on the forward strand.
TCAGTGGTTCAGGGAAACATTTTTACATCTTTGGCTGCACACATCACTAAAATCATTTGAAACGTCTCATCTTCTCCACCCAAAATTAGCAATGTGTATGTGAGCAGAAAACCAATAAATAGATCCTGAAGATTTATGCCCAACAATTCTTTCTTTTCATCTTCAATACGACTAAACCTTTCAAGAGGCTTGCGCTAGAGCATTTAAATGTGATTTTATAATCCTTTTTAGCATTTCAAATGCATGCATTTAAAGTACAATATCACTTAAAGCATCAATCTAACATCTAACCTCGCTAATCAATGTCTGTCTTATGTCTGAGGGGAAACAAGTCCATTCTCTTCCATATTCTGTCAGTTGAACCACCAGCAGCAGCACAAGATGTGGGTTCAGTCCAAGAGATGCAACAACTGGGAATGTCCAAGAACTTGCAGAGGAACGGCTCATCTCAGATTGAACTGAAAAGCTCAAAGCGTCAAGGAAGGCTCAGGGTGATTGAAAATGTACATAGACAAAAACAGGATGTCAGTGCAAATGTTTCTAATACTTTCAGTTCATCGTGTGTTGGCAGTCGGAGCTGAACACCTGAAAAAGAAGAGAACATGACTAAAATGAGAAAAAAAGACAGAGATCCAAAATATGATTCATCATTTTATATATAGCTTAAAAATATTATACCTGTAAATATGTCCTGATATGACGACCTACCCATGACAAGCTTCCGTAATAAACCTTCTATGCACTTGTCGGGTATCCAGTGGTCCATCATCTCCCTCAGATGAGGAATGAAAGGTAGAGGAAACAGGAAAGTGGGGCGTACGCTTTTGCACGCACAAACACGTATACTTCTGTGTGTGTGTGCATATAAGATGTAGGGGAAAGAGGTGCAGCAGTCTGTGGAAGCCATTCACAGGCAGGTAAGTGCAGGTGAAGTCAATGTCATTTATGACTGGGGCTAACCACAGTCGGGGTTGGAGGGTAAACTAGCGCCACGTTGACCCGCTCTGAGCCATTCTTGGGGCAGATGATCTCCGTAAGTCCCTCAGGTCGGGGCTGACTTAACAACTCACCTATAAATGTTAACAAAAAGATAAAATAGGTTAACAAAAAGATAAAATAGGTTTTGTTTAATTCACACTGATTTACACAATCTGCGATTTTGACATAATATACACATAATATATAATAAAAAAAAATAAATAAAAAAAAGACTAGTTCCCAGATTACAAAATCGCTCGATAAATAATGCTAATATAAGTCTGACAGGCCAAATGTCTACTCCACAGTAACAGTTCACTGTTCATTTCGAATCAAACAATCAAAAATGACTCAGTGAGGGATTCATTTGTGAACTCGATTCTGAACGATTCACTGACTGAGTGAGTCTGATTCAAAACACTACCTCGAGAGGGAGCTCAAGGCTGTTCCACAAATCTTTTTAACTGGCTCATTAAAAACAACCAGTTCATAAGAGTACATGGGGGAATTTTTTTTTTTTTTGGACGATATAATAAGCCTTTAAAGACAGTCCTACTGCGAGTTATAACAATGGAATTTCTGGTGGAAAAACTACATTACCCATGATTCTGCAAAAACAAAAAAAAAAACACCAATCAAGGAATCTGAACTCTTTAGTGCCCGCCCACTCCAAACTACTCAAATATTGTAAATATTAAAAATTGTATACATCTATATTATGTATACTGTTTTATACAGAACATATTTAAATCAACAGTTTTATATCTATCCATACTTTTTTAATTTGATTGTCATTCACAATGCTTTATGGGATTGTAGTTCTTTCCCTCATTAAAGTGGCACCCGTTTGTCTTTTTGTCCGATTTTTTTTAATACTTTTTTTTACTAATCAACGTTTGTAATGTTGTGATTCACCTTATAACTGGTTGGTCTGACAAAAAAAACTATTGCCAAAGGCTGTACTGCCACACATTTATTGTTTGTCACATTTGAGACCAATTTAGCCATGTTTATGACATATTGTTTACATCATCATATTAAGTATTATTTTTTCCAATTTGATTTATATTTCTTTGAAATATCCAAGTTATTTAACATTTTTTCAAAGGCTGTTCTAAAGGAGCGTCTTTTAAATCTATACCACAAGGTGGCGCTGTTTAACAAGCATTTATCTGAGAACGAGTAAGAACTCTTGCTGTGCTCAGTGAATCGCCCTGCAAAAACACAATGGCTTACAGTAAGGGCTAAAGATATTAAAGCTTATTCTATTTATTATTTAAAACTCATTGATCCTCTGAAGAACCAATACTAGTTCCCATAATACTTTAGAAGAGCATCCGTATGCCTTTATGATTACGAAGTGGATTATGTCAGCTTGTCTTCAGAAAGCAAAACCTGGTGGGTTTTGAGGTTAAACGTCTTTTAATGTCTACGGCACAAAAACAAGTGCATTAAGTTCCGCCTAAGAAGCCTGAATTGATAGCAGAGTCGTCTGTGTCTATAAATAGAGACTGTAATGAAGGATTCCAGTGTGCTAGTCAGCAAGTCAGTAAGCTAATGGGCACACTTTGAGTACTTAAGGGGGATCAGACCAACCTCAGGAAGACAAAGCATTACATCATGTGTCAGTCCAAGAGATTATAGACCACAGTCATCTTTACAGTGTTTCCATGTGACTTTGAATTTCGAAAAAGAAGCCAAAATGTTCTTTATTTCATCAGATCTCAGTGCATCTCATTTTCATTTTTAAAAAGATTTGGATATCAATTAAGATAAAAGAAAAAAAAAAAAAACTTTTTTTGAACATCTTATGTAATGGCAACATGTTAATCTCTCAAATTAGGAAGTGATGTTACTTGTGACCAAATGTTTAAAAGGGATTTGAAAATGCTGTACATACAGTGGCCCCAAAATTTATTCAGACACTTAAAGCAGGCATGAAGTGGAAAATGTGATCGTCTTTTCTTCTCTATTGTGACAGATACATGGTCGTACATAGTCATATTGAACTGAGGGGGGGGGGGGGGGGTGAATAAAAAAGAATACAGGATGGGACTTGATTTTGTCCATCAGGAATTGATTGGGTCTTGGATCAATGTTATTTGCTAATTGAGGGTAGGAATTATTGTCCCATCCTCACACCGATCCACACATCATCAGAAAAGAGATGCTGTCTCAATTTTTTTAACCAACTTGTGTTTTTTAGTGGAAGTATGAAGCGTTTGCCTCCAATTCACCTCAAAATCTAAGTGCTGCTTAATATTATAGGCTATTTTATATTTAATGCAATGAAATTCATACATTTTTAGGTGTTACTTAAAGGGATACTTCATCCTAAAATTAAAATGAAGTCATAATTTACTCACCCTGGTGCTGTTCTAATGCCGTATGCCATTCTTTCTTTTATGGACCACAAAAGGAGAATACATTTTTTTTAAAAAGTCCCACTCACACTCGTCCATTAAATGGCAGTGAACTGCAACCAGCATCAATCTTTTTAAAAAAGACGCAAAACCTCCACAGAATCATCCCATGTAACACTTGTCTGTGTTCTGGGGGTAGCTATATGATAGGGTTTGATGAAAAAATGTTCATGAGACTCTATTAGCAGATAAAGGATAGTGTTGGTTTTAGTATAAGAGTGAAAAAATTTATTTTAGATAGGATGTCTTAAAAGAATGGATGTTTTTTTTGAAGTTATTGTTTTTTGTGTGTGTATGAATTGGTTAATTAGTGAGGAGATACATGCCAACAAAACTGTCGTCAAGAGAGTAACTTATTTTCATTGTGGTCCTTGATTTTAAAGAGTCCTTGACAAAGTAGTTGTAATGCAGTTCTATTGCTACTTTTTATATCAAATAAACTCAAACAGTTCACTCAGTCTCACCCAGAAAAAGCACACAAGCTGTGATAAAAAAAAAAAAAAAAAATGAAAAAAAAAAAGTATTCAAAAATCCTCCTTTTGTGGTCCATAAAAGATAGAATGGCATACGGCATAAGAACAACACTGTTGTTAAGTAAATTATGACTTAATTTTAATTTTAGGATGAACTATCCCTTTAAGAGTTTTTGGAGGCAATGTAGATTCCTTTATTTGTGACCTGAGCACAGCTTTTATACAGTATCAACCCCACAGAAGAACTATAAATAATCTGATCTGTATTAATGATATAATAATGCATCAGCTACTAATATTGCCAAGATATGTCCTAATAACATCAGGTTTTTTTTTTTAACAATAGAAAACCACAGATTGGCTTGCTTAAACTACATATCTCCAAGGCTCTGCAGCAAAACCTCTCCCACACCATCAGGGAAGCAAATTATGCCATAAAGCTATTTAACGATGCAAAATTTCCTGTGAAAAATCCTAGTTATGTACTTTAACACTTAAAATAACTGTGCACATCATGGCCCTCAGCACAGTGGCCTGACTGGTACACCACTTACGCCATTTGGCCTATTGATTTTCAGCTCTCCTTCGTTCTAAATAAAGGAGGAATTCCCCTAGACTGAACTTAGTCACTCAGCTGAAAGATGAAGGCCAAAGCAAGTTCAACAGCTAGAAAGAGTTGTGTGAGATTAACAAACAGTTAATGCTGATTATACATGTATTCACAGTAGACAGTGATTAGGAAATTAGTCAGCAGTCCCTTTAAGGAAATCAAAGGTGAGTGTTCTTGCTGATTCATGCACTAGTTATTATTATTACTTGCTCCTCCTCTAGTCTGGGTCATAGTGCTTCTAATATGTGTTGGAACGCAGTCATTTCTGGCATCAAAACTTAAGAAACTTCTTTCTTGACTTTTGCCCTGAATAACATTTCCAGGTGCGTTTTTGCACTCAAGTCTGTTTGTTCCTCTGCCAGACTCTCCATTTCTGCATCACATACTTTTTGTTCTTGCTCTCTTGAGGTGCATTATCAGGTCCTTAAAAGGTAAACTGCACTCCCCAGCAAAAGCTTCAAGTCAATACCACCATACAACAATCCCCAGTAAGCAAGAATGGCTAGCAGGTTTATGGCTAAATCACAAGAGCAATGAACTGTGATGAGCTATCAAGGCCTGTGCGAAGAACAATGACTTCTGCAGACAGTCTTATTGTAGCTGTCCGCTCATAGAGAGAGAAAAAAGATGCAGAATACTATTTATTCTTCCTTAAAGTCAACAAGAAATTGAATATCAAGAAATCAATGTTTCTTAAGAATTTTTCTAATGCAAATTGTTCAAAAAAAAAGTTAGTCTTAGTAATATTTAATCTAAATATCTTTGATACCTCATTTGATGCATTCAGATGTTTTCAGTCACAATAAAATGGACAGGAAGCATAACATCATAAACCCAGGGTTCTCAGAAGCTGAATTCGTCATAGTTAAACTTCTATAGGTGATGTATGGAAACTATAACAATTATGATTTTTGCATTTACATTTGCCCCAATAGCAAAAGAAAAAAAAAAAAAAAAAAAATCTGTGATAGCTTTTCAATGACTTTCTAAAAGAGTTAAAAAAAAAAGTTAAAAAAAGAAGTTTAATCCCTTGGCTGTTGTATTAGAAATACACCGCAGCGATAACCAGGTTTCTGTAATTTAATGCAAGGTAATAAAACACAAAGTATAGTGTTAAAAATGTACATTAAATTTTTAAGAAATTAAAATATAAAAAACGTTCCCATCGTAGCATGAATATGTCTCCTTATAAACCAGCTAAATGATCCAATCAATTCACAATCCAATCAATTACCAATAAACAAACACCCTCCATTTTTCTCATACAGCACTAGGAAATACATCAAATTGTGCAAAGTAAAATGGCCTGCAAATGCAAAATGGAATAAATATATGAGATAATATTTTATGCTTGAGAATATTATCTCGTTCTTACCTCTATTGTGCATGTCAGCAGCACACAACATATATAAAATGGTTTAAAACATCTCTAAATGATCAGCAGAAGTTCCTCTTTTTGATGGAAAGAGTTAATAAGTAATGAAAACAGGTAGATCAGTGGTCTTGGGGGTGGGGACTGTTGGCCGTATAATTGCACTGTAGGGGGTTTACCTAAGGAAGCCTGGGGGAAAAAAAAGGTCCCCCTACCCCCATGACCCATTAGACTCCCCTTATAGCCTTGAAGCTTTCTAAACATGGTTTACAAGTCATGTATCTGGTTAGCTATTTGAAGTCTGAGGATCAACTTTGTGGGCTTGAAAGAATTTTAAAGTCCAAACATCCGAAGTGACAATGTTGTGATGTGAAGGTCAGGTCAGTTGACTCGCTTCAGTCCACAATTATTACTTATTAATGAGAGCCAGGGTGCAGAATGACAGTGAATGGATTGATTCTACTTTTACTGCTTGAGAGAGAATGACACACATGAAAAGTATTAAAACGATACAGTGATCTAGTATTTTTTTTCCCCACTTGAAGCACCAAAAGTGTACACAATGGTTTAATTAGCTAGAATATATATAATATGATTTTAGTGTCAATACGATTTTTTATTTTTTATTCAGCAAGGATGTATTAAATTGATCAAAAGTGACAGAAAAGACATTTATAATGATATAAAAGATTTGTGTTTCAAATAAATGCTGTTCTTTTGAACTTTATATTGATTGAAGAATTCTGAAATAACATAACAGCTTCCACAAAAATATTAAGCAGCACAAGCGTTTTCAACACTGATAGTGCTCAGAATTATCATAAAAACACAAAATCAGTATATTAGAATGATTTCTGATGGATCACGTGACACTGAAGACTGGAGTAATGGCTGTTGAAAATTCAGGAGTAAATTACATAACAGTTTCTCCAAACGCATTTCCTTGTCTCTACTTATTTGTCCTCTACTATCAGCTATCAATACAAACACATACCTCTGCTGTTAACAGTAACAGGTGAAACACTGCCACCCAACACCTTCAATAATGAAATCCTTTTCATTATTGAGGCCTAATCCTTTTACACACAATTCACAGTCATTGATGAGAGGTAAACCTGCCCCGCACCTGGAGGCAGGCAGGACAAAAACTTGAACCTAGAGAGAATTAGTTACCTACACAATAAATCTCCAAACCCTGAATCTATAAACACTTCCGTAAGGGCACACTGCAGTTTAAACATCCTGTACTTGCTGGGACAGGAAGCAGCAAAGAGAATGAAACAATGAGACACATCTCCATAACAAAGCCCACTGTTGCTACACTCAGTCATGGCATGTCTAGCTTCCACTTCACTCCTACAGTCTATTGCTCATACTTAAGATATTGCATTCCAATGGTACAATCATCATCATCGTTTTCTGAGAACAAAATTTTCCACCAACAATCAGCCATACACTATAACTAACTCTCAATAACTAAAATATATGACATAAAATAAAAGGCGATTTTTCAAAGGGAAAAATGTAAATATTTTGAGTCAGACATTCCAGCATTTGATTTCATGATGATTTAAAAAAAAAAATTAAATATAAATTAAGTGAGTGTTAGATGACGGCAAGATTAATCTAAACATAAAAGTAGGAGAAATTATATTATATATATATATATATATATATATATATATATATATATATATATATATATATATATATATATATATATATATATATATATATATATATATATATGCACACACACACTCACCTAAAGGATTATTAGGAACACCATACTAATACTGTGTTTGACCCCCTTTCGCCTTCAGAACTGCCTTAATTCTACGTGGCATTGATTCAACAAGGTGCTGAAAGCATTCTTTAGAAATGTTGGCCCATATTGATAGGATAGCATCTTGCAGTTGATGGAGATTTGTGGGATGCACATCCAGGGCACGAAGCTCCTGTTCCACCACATCCCAAAGATGCTCTATTGGGTTGAGATCTGGTGACTGTGGGGGCCATTTTAGTACAGTGAACTCATTGTCATGTTCAAGAAACCAATTTGAAATGATTCGAGCTTTGTGACATGGTGCATTATCCTGCTGGAAGTAGCCATCAGAGGATGGGTACATGGTGGTCATAAAGGGATGGACATGGTCAGAAACAATGCTCAGGTAGGCCGTGGCATTTAAACGATGCCCAATTGGCACTAAGGGGCCTAAAGTGTGCCAAGAAAACATATATACACTCACCTAAAGGATTATTAGGAACACCTGTTCAATTTCTCATTAATGCAATTATGTAATCAACCAATCACATGGCAGTTGCTTCAATGCATTTAGGGGTGTGGTCCTGGTCAAGACAATCTCCTGAACTCCAAACTGAATGTCAGAATGGGAAAGAAAGGTGATTTAAGCAATTTTGAGCGTGGCATGGTTGTTGGTGCCAGACGGGCCGGTCTGAGTATTTCACAATCTGCTCAGTTACTGGGATTTTCACGCACAACCATTTCTAGAGTTTACAAAGAATGGTGTGAAAAGGGAAAAACATCCAGTATGCGGCAGTCCTGTGGGCGAAAATGCCTTGTTGATGCTAGAGGTCAGAGGAGAATGGGCAGACTGATTCAAGCTGATAGAAGAGCAACTTTGACTGAAATAACAAAGCATTTGTGAAGCCACAACACGCACAACCTTGAGGCGGATGGGCTACAACAGCAGAAGACCCCACCGGGTACCACTCATCTCCACTACAAATAGGAAAAAGAGGCTACAATTTGCACGAGCTCACCAAAATTGAACAGTTGAAGACTGGAAAAATGTTGCCTGGTCTGATGAGTCTCGATTTCTGTTGAGACATTCAGATGGTAGAGTCAGAATTTGGCGTAAACAGAATGAGAACATGGATCCATCATGCCTTGTTACCACTGTGCAGGCTGGTGGTGGTGGTGTAATGGTGTGGGGGATGTTTTCTTGGCACACTTTAGGCCCCTTAGTGCCAATTGGGCATTGTTTAAATGCCACGGCCTACCTGAGCATTGTTTCTGACCATGTCCATCCCTTTATGACCACCATGTACCCATCCTCTGATGGCTACTTCCAGCAGGATAATGCACCATGTCACAAAGCTCGAATCATTTCAAATTGGTTTCTTGAACATGACAATGAGTTCACTGTACTAAAATGGCCCCCACAGTCACCAGATCTCAACCCAATAGAGCATCTTTGGGATGTGGTGGAACGGGAGCTTCGTGCCCTGGATGTGCATCCCACAAATCTCCATCAACTGCAAGATGCTATCCTATCAATATGGGCCAACATTTCTAAAGAATGCTTTCAGCACCTTGTTGAATCAATGCCACGTAGAATTAAGGCAGTTCTGAAGGCGAAAGGGGGTCAAACACAGTATTAGTATGGTGTTCCTAATAATCCTTTAGGTGAGTGTATATATATATATACACACATACACATACACATATACATATACATGTATACATACACACACACACATACAAACACATACATACATACATACTACTATACTATATTGCCAAAAGTTTTTGGACACCTGCCTTTACATGCACATGAACTTTAATGACATCCAATTCTTAATCCGTAGGGATTAATATGGAGTTGGCCCATGCACCTCTTTGCAGCTATAACAGCTTCAACTCTTCTGGGAAGGCTTTCCACAAGGTTTAGGAGTGTGTTTATGTGAATTTTTGACCAATCTTCTAGAAGCGCATTTGTGAGGTCAGGAACTGATGTTGGACGAGAAGGTCTGGCTCGCAGTCTCCTTTCTAATTCATCCCAAAGGTGCTCTATCAGGTAGAGCTCAGCACTCTGTGCAGGCCAGTCAAGTTCCTCCACACCAAACTCACTCATCCATGTCTTTATGGACCTTGCTTTGTGCACTGGTGCGCAGTCATGTTGGAACAGGAAGGGGCCAAGCCCAACCCCTGAAAAACAACCCCACACCATAATCCCACCTCCACCAAACTTTACACTTGGCACAATGCAGTCAGGCAAGTACCGTTCTCCTGGCAACCGCCAAACCCAGACTCGTCCATCGGATTGCCAGACAGAGAAGCGTGATTGGTCACTCCAGAGAACACGTCTCCACTGCTCTAGAGTCCAGTGGTGTTGTACTTTACACCACTGCATCCAGCACTTTGCATTGCACATGGTAATGTAAGGCTTGGATGCAGCTGCTCGGCCATGGAAACCCATTCCATGAAGCTCTCTACGCACTGCTCTTGAGCTAATCTAAAGGCCACACAAAGTCTGTAGCTATTGACTCTGCAGAAAGTTGGCGACTTCTGTACACTGTGCGCCTCAGCATGCGCTGACCCCGCTCTGTGATTTTACGTGGCCTACCACTTCGTGGCTGAGTTGCTGTTGTTCCCAATTGCTTCCACTTTGTTATACCACTAACAGTTGACCGTAGAATATTTAGTAAAGAGGAAATGCCTAGGTGCTTGATTTTATACACCTGTGGCCATGGAAGTGATTGGGACAGCTGAATTCAATGATTTGGAGGGGTGTACCAATACTTTTGGCAATACAGTGTATTTTATATATACACATACATGCATACATACACATTTTATATATATATATATATACACACACAAATGTTTATAGGGCCCTAATTTATATAATTAGGGCCCTATAAAAATTTGTGTATTATATTAAATACCAATATAGTATGGTCCGATATATCATATATCCCTTACAAAATGAAATAAGAATGTAACTACTTTTGTTAAGACCAAAGCGTCCAATGAGCTCTGTGTCTGTTACATCTTGAATAAGACACATTCCAAACACAAAACACACATACAGAAGACAAAAGCTTGTCTAGCCCTCCAGTCGCATTCCAGATTTTTTCCAAAGCCGTTTTATCTTTAACGCATTCATGCTGTGACTCGCTCTGTGGCCCTTTGTGAAGTTTGAAATCTGGGTCAAAGACATCCTGGAATGCTTCATCTTTTTCCCGAGTGTCCAGAGGATGTGGATTCACAAAGGTACTGCCAAAATAAACTGCCTCCGGAATTAACAGCGTGTAGCTGACATAGTGCTTGTCATGCAGAAGTTCAGCTTGATTTATTGAATCATTCACAACAAAACCACACTGTGATTATTCGTGAATTTTTGAACCTATGTTTGATGCTCAAAATTGCTCAGTGGGTTTAAAAACAAGGGAAAACTGACAATGTGCTGCAACTGTCTTTCTGTACCACATATGGTGGTATGCATCACTCATTTCTCACTGTTTGACCTCTAGCTCAGTGTGGCGGATGGTAAACAGTGATCAGGCAAGACTGCAGCGTGAACAGCAGGATGAGACGTGAGCAGCAGGATGAGACGTGAGCAGCCACTCAAGGCCGGCGACTCGGGCAGAGGATTATCGGTCTGTGTGATAAAGCACAAAGCGCGTCAGAGAGTGAATCAGGGTCATCCCCATGCACACGCATGTACACACGTATACACACAGCTTATGCTAACACAGAAATAGACTTAAGTGATGCTTAAAGGGATCTTTTGACATAAGAGGTCTTTGAACCTTTAAAACATCCTGCAAGTTTCATAGCTTAAAACGTCCTCCTCATTATGAACAAAGCATTTATTTAACCAAGCTCCAAAAAACAGCTCATTGTGACATTGGGTGACCTGTGATATCACATGCACAAAAACATTTGCATATGACTGCCTCCAGAGCTAGACATCGACGAATAGTTATACAACACTGCACCATAGGCCCCATCCACAGCAGTTAAGTCACTTAACGGCTAACATTTGCCTACACTGGATGTGAGTGTTGCATCGCGTTAAAAGCAAATATAACCCACCACTGACGCGGTCTACATTAGATAGAGTAGATGCGAGTTCATTTTCTGACATACACCATGCACTTGAGTCTGTCGACAACAGGACAAATGGAAGAGTGAAAGAACGTTCGCTTTGACGCGTCCAGTTTAAACAGCTAATTTGCATCTCTGTACAGACTTCAGAAGGATCCCAGTAGAGGTTAAACGGATCGTTGCTGATCCGTACAGACCAAACCGTACGGTTCGGCACGCATGTGATTCACGGATCAATCGCAATAGTGTGAAAGGTTATCATTTGCACGTTTTGTCTTGCTAGTTTAGACACTCAATAGATTTTAAACCATTTCAGCGCTAGAAGAGGCAAAGGAGAATGGAATTCAGTAGTCACACAATGTTATCTGTGCTCACAGCCGCACACACCCGATGCAGATGCAGAGAAAGGGCGCGTTTCAGAGAGCGCTCAAACTCTGAATTGATTCCTCGTCCCCATGCACTTGGATGGACACATAAACACAAATTATGTCAAAATACCTGTCTCGGCAAGTGTTCTCATAAACACAGTGGGTTATGTCTTAAGTGAAAGAGTTGAGAAAGAAATCGGATGTGTATCATTATATTGGATCCGTGCATTAGGTCTTAAAGTGACAGAAGCCTATAAATACCTGCTGTTGGCTGTCATTAATGTTAATCACACAATAAAACAGCTTTAACAAAGATTAATCTATATTAAATTTATTCAGTAAACGGTGTTATTTTACATTTGATTACATTTTTGTAACTGAAATGAATACTACAGTTAGACTTTCCTTAATTTGTAACTTTGTTATATTGTATTTATCTATGCTCGTAACTGGTGTATTTGTTCTGTTTACGGTCTGTTCACTTGCCTTTAATAATGTTTTAACTTTATTAGTTAGGCTAGTATTTTTTGCTGTGGTATCAGAGTACTGGAAATGGAAAGAAAAGTCAACCCCCCCCCCCCCCCACAATTTTTTTTTTTCATTTGTGATCCATTGAACCACTAGATCCCAGTGTCAGAAAAAAAGTGGATGGTTTATTTAAATGGCGTTCCGAAATGCATCAGTAAAAAGTAATTGCCCAATAAAAAGTAAATAAATTTACATTAATAATACTTCAGTATATTTAAATTTTAATACAAATATTTCTGTTTGAATTTATTTATAAACCAATTATATTATGGCTATCTTTTCATGGCCAAAATCAAGTCCTGCTCATTACTTTATGCTGAATATTCTGGGATGAATTGTGTCTGCTGATGATAGCAGTGGTTTTGGATATATTGATATATGCATGGTTATAATGCTCTTCATCATTTGATAAATAACGGCTGCCATTACCATAAAAAAAAAAAAATATATGCAAATAAACATCTCTTTTTCAAAAAAAATAAATGCTAATCTCTTGATGAGCCTATTTTACACAAAAAGAATGATAATAACTGGATACCGAGTGAGTGAAAGTGAATCTTCATTTCCCCTCCACATCCAACCTTCTATAAGTCTATACTACAGTAATAGAATAGAACAATACACATTGATGTACACAAACGTGTCACACGTGCATTCATTCATCGGCATGTGGCCAGAGCTTAACAGCCGTATGGATTCAGATGTCTTAGTCAGTGCCGTGTGTCCTGATGAGATTTCCATGCAGCTGTCTGCTCTGCTGAAAAAGCCAAACGGCTGAGGTTAGAAGTGAATCCCTTTTAAACATATGCTCAATGCTTTAGGAAATCTGTCACTGAAGAGCCCTGAAATCAAAGGTCTGCTCATGACTATGAAGAATCAAATAAACCTCTATTCTTCATATCTCTAAGAAAAAGTCAACAGTTGAAACGGCAGACGTAACCAATTAGACACAATCATTAACTATAGGGTGACCACTTTGGCTATACATTTCTGACTTGCGCTAAAAAACAAACAAGTTAAAGGGATAGCTCAACCTTCATGTCATTTCAAACACGATACGTTCAGACTCCAGGCAAAAGTGGCCCAAAATCCGTTTTTTTTTCCTCCGATCATGTGACTCAGATCTGTTTTTTGTTTAATATATATATATATATAAAAAGCAAAAATCTAACCTTTCATTGAAGTAAAAGAATGGAAAGTTGGGAGAAAAAAAAAAAAAAAAACATTATGAAATACATGTTTTTCTCCAAAATACGTTGGCTACAATTATTGGCACCCCTAGAATTTTTTTATAAGTAAAATATCTCTGAAGTATATTCCCATTAATATTTAGATTTTTTAGCACACCAGGGTGACTAGGAACATGAAATTGTCTGTTCTGATGTGCAGCAAAAGATTGTTGAGCTTCACAAAATAGAAAGTGGCTGTAGGAAAATAGCTAAAGCACTGAAAATTCCCATTTCCACCATCAGGGCAATAATTAAGAAGTTCCAATCAACTAAAGATGTTACGAATCTGCCTGGAAGAGGATGTGTGTATATTGTCTTAATGCACGGCGAGGAGGAAAGTTTGAGTGGCCAAAGACTCTCCAAGGATCACAGACGGAGAATCGCAGAGATTAGTTGAGTCTTTGGGTAAGAAAGCCTATTTAAAAAAAACAAAAAACAAAAAAACAACCCCTACATCACCTCATGTTGTTTGGGAGGGTTTCAAGACAAATTCTCCTTGCTCATCCAGAAACAAACTCCAGCATATTCAGTTGTCAGACACGACTGGAACTTCAAAAGGGACCTGGTTCTGTGGTCAGATGAAACTATAAAAAGAGATTTTTGGCAGCAAATCCACCAGATGGGTTTGGTGCAAACAGGGACACAAATGTGTCACTGAACACAAAATGAAGCTTCTGCCATGACCATCCCAGTCCCCTGACCTGAACCCTATAGAAAATGAGTGGGGTGAACTGAAGAGAAGAAGCACCAACATGGAGCTGGGAATCTGAAGGATCTGGAGAGATTCTGTATGGAGGAATGGTCTCTGATCTCATCAGGTGTTCTCCAAACTCATCAGGCGTTATATGAGAAGACTCAGAGCTGTTATCTTGGCAAAAGGAAGTTGCAAAAAGTATTTAATAAAAGGGTGCCAATAATTATGGCCAACGTGTTTTGGAGAAAAGCATTTATTTCATAACGTGATTTACCCCCCACTTTAGTGCTGGGCAGTATACCGGTTCATACCGAATACCGGTGTTTATTTTTGTTATGATAAGAATTATTATACCACAATAGTATGTTGCTTAAATAACGTTCGGAACGCGGCGCAGCATGACACTGTTTGAGAGGGGTCCCGTTTCACTGTTGCACTGTAGTGAGGGCACAGCCGAGATCGCATTACAGCGGAGAATTCAAACAACACGCGGCGCGCGCAAGAGAGCGGTTTCTGCGCAGAGCACTGCGATGAGTTTAACAACGCATGGATCATAGATCAGATACAGACCGGAGTGAGCACGTTTAAGTTTTTTATGGGCATATTTCATATCCTCTAGTGCTCTAAACATGAACCAGCACCGTATATGCACACATATAAATCACGACTTCTTCAAATGAAATCTATGTGCAAATAAGGACACTGATACAGCCGCACGTCTGATCATGAACGAGATGACAAGGGATTATTCTGATACACAGAAGACAATGATATAGACCGAAAATTCAAAAGATAAATGGGCAAAAAAGTAACTATGTCTTTATTCTTTCCGTGTTAAACTGACGTGTGTCATTTTTTCAGAGACTAGTGCTATTATTGGTTGTTGTCTCCCCACAGCATCATTTTGTGGGGCTTTGCAAACCTGTATTAATTCTAGTGTGGAATTTTTCTACAATATTCACTCGTCATGACAGTAAAATAGGGCATTCTAATGCTGAGTTCAGACTGCACGATTTTCAAACTCGTCGGATCACTGCTCTTTTCACACTGCACGACTATCTGGGGTAGCATTCTGTTGCTGCTGTGTTCGCGACAGGGGGTTTTACACTGCATGACTGTACAAGAGGAAGAATCGCCGACAACTCTGCGTTTCACAACCAAACACACACGAGAAGTGACAGGGAAACAATGCAAGATCACGCGTGCGTCAGACCAGAGTTCTCGCGCGAAACTGGAATTGTTATTAAAAATATAGACTGCAGAAAGCTTGCGATCCAAATTGTCTGTGCATTGACTTGCAGCGAAAAGGAAAAACAGAAAATAGAAAAAAGATTATGGAGGAGGAAATGGTCGGGGAGACGCGGGGATCAAGGATTGTGTTCTGCAAGGAGAGTTTGAGGTAAATAAATAATTTTGCAATGTGCTGCTGTTGCGGCTGGACAAGCAAATGTTTTTGCTTTGTTTCTGTTTGATATAATTGTAAATATATCTATTAAAATACTGATATTCTGGCCTACAGCTCCCCCCGAACCTCCCGCTGCCCTGTATCTTGCTCTCTCATTGGCTGTAGGTCATCGCCGATGTAATTTTCAGTCAGAACAGATTTCACATAGCAGGATTTTGAATCGCCGACAGGTCCAGATATTTAGCATGCCATTCTCTCAGATCGCGTCTTTGATAATTCACACTGCGTGATTGTCACTCGCGTGAACAAGCACCGATTTGCCTATGATTTCGGGCATTGGTCGGCGATTTTGCTAAACCTGTCTGCGAGTCAAAATCGGGGCTGAAATCGGGCAGTGTGAACTCGGCATAAGTCAATCTATTGCAGTATTCCCTCTCTCAATCAGTAGAAAATGTGGTTAACACCCGGTCATGCATGGGGAAAAAAATACCGTCATATACCGCGAAACCGGTATAATTTAGAAAAATACCGTGCTATAAATTTTTGGTCATACCGCCCAGCACTACCCCACTTTCAGTTCTTTTACTTCAATGAAAGGTTAGATTTTTGTGAATTTTTTTAATAAAAGATAAACGATGCAGATTTATTTTTACAGCCATCTTTGATCATATTTAGTGTGAACAGCACAAACCACATAAAATCAGATTTTTTTTTTTTTCTTTCAATTCTGATTTGGGCCACTTCCATATGTGGTACTAAATCTGATTCAGGTCATATGTTTTGCAATGCGACCTCAGTTTGAACAGTCATATCAGAATTCATGAGACTTTTACCTCACTCTAGCTCGACATTCGTCACAATTCTGTGACGCATACTCTGTGAGACTGAAGTATAACAGCTATGACTGACATGGGAGATGCATCAAAATGACTCAAAATCAGCACCATCAGACTATGCAGACAATGAAGGGAACTCAACAGGGGAACTGACCATGACAAATCCATATCGCTCTCTCTGAGTAACTCTACCAAAAATCTGATTAACCACACAACTGATTATTCACAGATCCGAGTGAGTACTAAGGAATTTGTAAACTTTTCTTGAGTACAATTCATCTATTCTCTTCTTCAAACACAAATCTGATTCTGGTGTCTTTTTAATCTCATTCCAGATGTTTCTAATTCCTCTCTTATCGTTCGTTTGCTATTTGTGAACCCACACAGAGATGTCCATTTAAAGGTAACACAATGTCAAACAATATTGTAATCAAACATCAGGGCTTCATTTGTGCAGATTTCAATCAAGCCAGACGAAGATGATTAAACAGAACTAGATTGTAGTCTCAGTGCCTACTTAGAAAAGATGAGACCATCTGAGTGACGTGAACAGTTCAAATGAACAGTTTGTTTTGTGCGCCATAAAATAAGTTTAAGTAGAAGTACTAAAATGACAAACTGAAATAGAAATATTTTAAAGTGAATTAGTTAATATAAAACAAAAAGTAAAAATGACAAAGTACAAAGTAAAATTACTGAAATTAAATGATTAAAAATATATTAAACTACTGAAAATGAAAATATAAAAATAAAAGCTAATTCCAATTAATAAATACTATAATAATATATAAATAATGCTAAAAGAATACTGGTGCCATTAAGGATCCCAAATAGACTATACCACAATAACCCCACCCCCCCACCCCCATTTTTATTTTATTAAAGAAATTATAAATAAAATAAAATAAAATAATAAAATAAGTGCCCAGTGTATATAGACTGATCAGAATATATGGCAAAAAAAAAACATCCTGGCTACTTCACAGACAACTCAAAAATAAAGTGGAATCTATAGTTTTATTCAACACATAGTTGTCCATAATGTGAATCTGGGATTGTGTATCTGGGATTCAAACAGGATCCAGTAGAGATTTACTTATAACTCTCAGCTTTGACTGAGAGTGGATTTGAATTAAACACTGTAAGAGAGCAAACACCCAATTATATCTGCTGCACAGAGCAAAGAGGCCTGTTTAAAGGTCAAGCAGTCTGCCGCAGTGTCTTAATGACACTTTTCAAAGCAGTGACAGTAGAACTTATATGAGAAGTACCTAGTATTCAAGACAGCTGAAGAACATTATTATCAAATGAGTAAAAATTGAGAGAGAAAAAAAAAAAAAAACAATTCACTTCAACCTAGCTAGCATTGCTATCTATCTTTATGTAGTACTTAAACAGCAAAAAGGCTGCTGTAAGCTTGATCTGTCATCTGACCGGCTCGAGACAGATGTTCACATCTGGTCTGTAATGAGATCACTGCCGACATGCATCATGGCCATCCACTAAGCCACCATCAGTATGCGCTAGCTTAGGCTGACACGTTATGCCAATTATGCTCAGTTGAATTTGTATTGATTTTAGAGATGCAGAAAGCCCACAGAGAGAGAGAGAACCAGAGATCTTTAAAATCAACGGCAGCAACAGGAAGGAGAACTGAAATGAACAAATCACAGCCAAAAACATTCATTTTGTCTTTTGTCATTTATTATTTTTTGTCATCTTTAAAATTAATTTAAAATGTAAAGATTTTTTACTTTTTGAATTTACACCATAATTTATTTTACATTTATTTTTCAAATAAATCTTCAGTTACTTTTTATTTACTGCTTGAATTACACCATAATATCTGAAATTCATTTTTAAAATAATGCATGATTTTTTTTACACTACCATTCAAGAGTTTGCTTATTTAATATATTTTAAAATGTAATTTATTCCTGTGATGGCAAAGCTGAATTTTTAGCAGCCATTAATCCAGTCACATGATCCTTCAGAAATCAATATTGAATTTTTTTTTCCATGAATCTCTGATAAAAAAAAAAGGAAAATTCAAAGTCACAGCATTTATTTGAAATAGAAATCTTTTGTAACAAATTTCTTAATTTTTTTTTATCAATTTAATACATCTCTGCTGAATAAAAGTATACATTTTTTACAAAATAAATAAAATATCTGACTTACTACCCAAACTTTTGAACAGTGTTCATTTAATTTATTTACATTCTGAACTTACACTAAAATATCGGAGTTGCTTTTTAAAAAATAAATAATGCAAATTACTTTTATATGTATTTAATTTATTTACTGACAAATAAATTTGAACATCTCCCCCTTTCCCACATCTGACTCCATTAAAATCACTCAGAATAGAAAAAAAGCAACACCATTCTGGAAGACAGAGTCTCAGCCAAATAAAAGTATATATTTATTCAGTTATTTTTAGGTCAAATCTTCTGTTTGTCTCAGGTTTACTTCACAGCGCATGAGTAATCATGTATGCAGAACACACTCAAGTGAAATTGTGAAGCAAATCAGCGCTCATGCTGTGTTCTAGAGCCCGACCGATACCGATATTACGGAGTAAAAAAAGTCTGATATCGACATATCGGCTGATATGTGTATATTATAGTACAGTACCAGCCAAAAGTTTGGACACACTTTCCAATTGATGTGTCCAAACTTTTGACTGGTACTGAGATATATATATATATATATATATATATATATATATATATATATAAAAAAAATACAGCATGTACATAATATACATACATTGTACATAAATACAACAGAACAAACATACAAATGAAAAACAGTTCTTTTCAGGTTTTTCATAGGTCTAAACCAGATTTTCAGGTAGGCTACAGAAATAGTAATCAAATGTAAAATATTACTTCATATAGTCTTCACTGTATAAATATAGATTAACCCTTATTAAAGTTATTCAGTCAAGAGCAGTGAGTGATTTTTTTCTGTCTTTTGTTATCTCGTCTTTTATGAGAAAACTACGGAGCCCCGCACATGACATGCAGGAAAAAATAGAAGGCTAAAACGTGCGCACGATTTACTAATTCGTGCACACGATTTATAAATCGAGGGAACGAATTAGTAAATCGTGTGGACGGTTTAGCAAGTCGAGGGAACGAAGTAGTAAATCGTCCGCACGATTTAGCAAATCGAGGGAACAAATTAGTAAATCGTGCGCAAAATTTACTTTTTTTTCTTGCACGTCATTTGCGGGGCTCCGTAGAAAATGCTTTCCTGCCATTGACGAGATTTTCCGGCTTTCCATGTTTTCACTGTTATACGGTAGGGGGCGCTATTACGCATCTCCTGAGCGAATACAGAATCTCCTGATCAAAACACAGGCGAAGAAGCAGAAACGAGCGATCTCATATAAGCAGATCCATATGTAAAATAACGCGATCATCAACATTAAACAGCATATAAATCAAAACTGCTATGTTATTGAAAGAAATGTCGACCCAGGACGAGCTATAGGACTGTGAAGCTTTGGGGGTGTTGATGGACTCGATCTACTCCATCTGTGTTTTGATCATCGTTATGAATCCAATCTGTATGTAGTCCTTGACAAAAACGCAATTTCTTTGCTCAAAATGTTGCTTTTTTTCATGAAAAAAACCCACATTCAAGTGTTGATAAAAATATTTGATATATTGCATGTTCAGATACTCACACAAGATATCCTATGGGCATTGAAACTTGTGAAAATGAGCAAAAACGCTGGCGGTGACTGGCAAGTGTCAGATTTGATGTTTACTTTCACGACATAGCCGACTATGTTTACGATGATACTCGACAAGACAGGCATTTTGACATAATTTTATGTTAATATTCATGCGCTGTGAGACGCACGGGCATGCTTGGGCGCACGTTCACATCGGTGGCATATACGCCGATGCCGATATATCTGCGACAGGCTCATATCAGCCGATAAAATCGGCAGACCGATAAATCGGTCGGGCTCTAATGTGTTCATAAATTGAACCCAGTGCAAAATGATTAAACATATTTATAAACACAGCATCAATTATTCCACCCAAGCAGACGTAAACATTCACTCAGTATCTATGAGAATGTAGCGCTTGTCCTAACCTGAAATTCTCAAGTCGCACAAGACTTTTCTTGGCCACAGAGCAGCCTCAAACACTGGTTTCCAGGAATAGCAGCATTTCTCCCTTTGGAGGAAGTGTAAACTGCTTTTACTGCCAAAGGTCACGGCTGGAGCACTTCATCGGTATGGACAGATCACTTACAACACGCTGCAGCTGGCAGTACAGCAGTTATGCAATCAACAAATGAAGCATGCTACATTAATGCCACATGAGAAACTAATCAATGTTCTCCAGCTACGCACAATTACACAAATCAACAAGACTGGAGTCACAATAAATGCTGTTTTTTGACTAATACACACTTATATTCCATGGTGAAGTATGCAGTTTGCAGTGCTATTTCAGCAGAGGCAGAGTAGAATCTGATGAGGCCAACAGGCATAGATAAGATCAGGACTAAAATAAGCTGAGGCTAAAAGAAACATGTAAACATATGACTAGCAAAGAGCAGATACAACACAGAAACAGAGATGGAAACAGGACCAGGTGATAGCTGCTATCTAATCCTTCTTACACAGTGTGAACCCTGATAGCACATTTGAGCATCCTGTCAAAGCTTTCGGCACTGCCACAATACTATGCTGATTTGCACCAAGCATATGTGACCATGTGAGATCTGGAATGGAAGGTTCTGCACTTCTGCTTTATTTCTAAACATGATCATTCATCATTCAACCAAAGAGGCTCAATAAATCATCATCTTGCTCTTATAGAAAAATATAAGGTGGTGAAATGATACAGTGATAGTATCAGGAGATTAAACTATGATACTTTGATATATATCACTATATGATTAACATTCATACCACAGTATTTTTATGGTATTTCAAAGAAAAGCATGGGATTAGCAAGCTATATGTTTAAAATAACCATGATATTACTATAAAATGTGTTAAAAAAAAAATTGGTGTTGATCCACCAATATTAAAATTATGGTCAATACTGATAAGCCAATAATTATTTTTTACGTTATGGCTGATTAATGACTAATTTTAAAAGGTTACACTTTATTTCGATGGTCCACTTTAGACATTCTGCTAACTCTAAGTCTTAGAGTATAATTTCTAAAGTGGACCATCAAAATAAAGTGTTACCTTTTAAATTCTATACTATTTTGTCTCAATCAATTGTTGTAAATGCTACTACATATAAAATTTTTCATACTATTTTGTCAAATATTTAGAGATCTAGATTTAGAGTGAATTTAGAGTATAAAAAAATAACAGTATAGTATAAAAAACAGCTGTACAATTGATTTTCATTATGAGATTTACTAAACATTACATAACAAAATTTTAGTGTTTTACAGATTCACTTCTGGTGAGTGTTAGATAATGGTGAATGTGAATCTAAAAATGGGGAGAATAAGACTGCACAATTACATACTGATGAATTAAAAAAAAAACATTTTTTTAAATGTAACCGATACTGTATGAATATATTCTCCAATTTATATTCTCATCTCTAATGTTAATGATACTTTCTTGCCTGGCTTGGTTTATTAGACAATGTCCCGAATGTAAAGTTTCAATAATATTTCTGCACTGTAAAATCTAACTGTGAAATTCACTAAATGAAATAAGTTCATTTTAAAAATTTAATTCAACTTAAATATTTGTGATGTGTACTCAAAAACTTGTCATATTAAGCAGAACTCAATCTAAATAATTTACTAAAAATAATATGCTATTTTTAACTTGGTTTAAGTTACAGATATTCACTTAATATAGTCGCTTACATAATATGATAACTAATTAATTAAATAACTAAAAGCTAATCAAATAAATACATAAACAATAATAAATATATTAATCTACTTCATATTAAGCCTAGATTAAGCCCTTTTAAAGTAATTACATTTACTCGTGTTAAAGTATTATCCCAGTGTGTTTCCTGAGGTACAATCATTAACAATTCAATTATTCAAGAAGGAGACTTAGAATCTACATAAAATCCGTCCCTCCTTAAATATATCAAGCAAAAGCAACAATATTCTTCATATTTCCTAATATTCTGGGCACTGAAACGTTTCAGCATCGGATTTAATTCCCATCTCTCAACCCTGATGTCTGACGTGGATGAATCTGCTGATGTGACTCATGTGATGACAACATTAAAAAAGACGGCACATGCATTACAAACCCTTCTACCCATCCAGCCTTGCACAGGTCACATGGATAATTCTGCAGGCTAACAATGTAGACCTCGAGGGAACGTAGTGACATAACAGGATTAACAGCATCAGATTATTTCCAGTGCTCGGGAATACGAGGTTTCAGGCTGAAACATGCAAAACAAACATGAAATCATACAGATGGGGTAAGAGTTTACAGACTCTTCATGAGCAAGAATGGCTGTCTGGAATTGTCGTAACCCTTTTTTTAAAACAAAATTACAGAATAGCCATGAAACAGACATTTGAGATCATTAGCACAGACATGCAATGCAATACATATCACTTTCACTCTCACGGGAGAAAGACATTTGAGCCAATTACTGCAGAACAATCCCAAGGTTTCCTGTTCCGCTTTTAGAAATAATAGCCATCTTTCCCGCCTGTGAGCTGTGTCCTAAATACAAGGAATACATAGAACAATGAAAAGTTGTATAATAATGATTCAAACATGCTTAAAATGCAGTGTTTTACACACAGTCCTCCACACATGCTCTAAACTTCCGGTGATCATTGGCCATAACCACAATGGCGAGAGATAAAACTGTCTTTGTGA
This sequence comes from Coreius guichenoti, assembly GCA_039654105.1. NCBI lineage: Eukaryota > Metazoa > Chordata > Actinopteri > Cypriniformes > Gobionidae > Coreius > Coreius guichenoti. Next base: position 16,979,366 of record CM077183.1, read on the forward strand.
TACAGCCAAAGTCATCATGATCCAATGAGAGCAGATAATAATCAAGGAAACCCAAAGAAAGAACCGCAGCTGACCATTACGAATCTCAAAATTAGCATAATTTCCCAGAATTCCGACAGCGGAATGTTTTCACAAGCAGAATTTCCGGAGGTCCAGTGCAAGAATAGAGGGAAGCAGGTTTTTACATATCAGAAATACTTGCAAACATACAAAACTCCTGTTGACCCTGAGTGATCACACCACACACATTCAAACTACAACATATGGATCATAAAACATCCATCTCATAAATGATGTCTTATCTTGAGTTTATGACATACATTATTCCTTCTTGTTCTAAAGCCATAATGTTTTATCTTGGTACAGGTTCTGACATGCTTATTGTTACACCAATGAGGTAAATCCCATCTCTAAATCATCCAGGAACAGCTCTCATCCTGAGGGTAGTTCCTTAAAAAGACAATATGCCATATAAACTCACTGATGACTCTGCATCACCAAAGACGGTTATGACAATTAGTTGTTACAATTCAGCCTATGATTACCTACCCAACTCTGCCTTGACTTAATGTCAAGGTTCCCTTTCACTCACGGGGTAATCCTGTCAAATCCATTAAGGAGATTACCGGAGGGCATCTCTGAGAGGAATCAAATTGACCCTACGTACCCAAGCTGACAGGGAAAGTGTTTGAGTAAACTACGTCATAAATGTCTGAAAGCAGAGACATTTACTAATGACATTTACTAATGTAAAGGAAAAAAAACATATGTGACCCTGGACCACAAAACCAGTCATAGGGGATTTTAGAATTGAGATTTATACATAATATGAAAGCTGAATAAATAAGCTTTCCATTGATGTATGGTTTGTTAGTATAGGACAATATTTGGGCGAGATACAACTATTCGAAAATCTGGAATCTGAGGGTGCAAAAAAATCTAAATATTGAGAAAATCGCCTTTAAAGTTGTCCAAATGAAGTCCTTAGCAACGCATATTACTAATAATAATACATTTTTGATATATTTACGATAGGAAATTTACAAAATATCTTCATGGAACATGATATTTACTTAATATTCTAATGATTTTTGGCATAAAAGAAAAATCGATCATTTTGACCCATACAATGTATTGTTGGCTATTGCCACAAATATACCCGTGCGATTTATGACTGGTTTTGTGGTCCAGGTTCACATATGGGTATATATAACATCTTGAAGTTTCCTTACTGAGGCCAACAAATGAACAAAGGCCCTCAAAATTTAGTTCTTATTTACAACAGAAACATTAAAAGTTAAGTCTAAAAAGTTAATCTTCAAAACACTAATAATTGAATTACTGTTAAATATAATCTTAAGCAAATCTTAGTTCTTATTTACAATAAAGATTAAAGTTATATCTAAAATGTTAAAGGTTAATCTTTAAAACACTAATAACTGAAAAATATAAGATTTAGCAAATCTTAAGTTTATTTTTGTAATTTTGTTCTTAATTACAATAAAAATATATCTAACGTTATAAACGTTATCTAAAACGTTAGGAGGTAACACTTTACAATAAGTTCATATAAAAAGTTAAAGTTAAAACACTAATAATTTAAATGACACTTTCAAATAATCTTTAGCAATCAAAAAAAAACAGATTTATCTAAATTTAGTTATTATTTACAATAAAAAGTTTATATCTAAAAGTGATATCTAAACAGTTAGTAGGTAACACTTTACAATAAGGTCCATTAGTTAACGTTCATTAATGCATTAACTAACATCAACTAGCAATGCCATACATGTGTTACAGTATTTATTAATCTTTGTTAACTTTAGTTAATACAAATACAACTGTTAATTTTTAGCTCACGTTAACTCAGGTCCATTAAATAATATTAACAGATACAACTTTTGATTTTAATAAATGTATTAGTAAATGTTGAAATTAGAAGTATTTTTTTATTTCATTAAATAAATATTCATTTCATCATACTGTTCATTATAATGTTGTGATGCCTAAATTCACTTGTAGCATTTAAAACAACAGATTTTAGTGTTTTATTAATGTTGTTATATTAATCAGTTAGATAAAATAGTATTAAGAATGCAATATCAAAATAAATAGTTAATATAATAAACAGTGAAAAAAATAAAATCAGCCAATTATCAGTTTATCATTGTATTAACCAGAATTTTAATATCCGTGCTCTTCTTATTCCAACCACCAAATGCATCAAATCTGGGAGCGTGAAATATTCCACCTATAACTCAAACAATATTGAAAACCCTTTCATTTAAACTGCCCTGTGCAGAAATGCCATCATTAGTCTGTCAACGGCCATGAACAGCGGCGTCCAATATATCTCAAAATGCCAGCAAGGTTCCCAAAAAGCTTGGGTCAGTTGACGAGGTGATAGGCAGTGCATGCTAAGAAAAGCTGCTAAAAAGACTTGTCACCCTGACCGCCATCAGGATGGGCACTTTCTGGCACCTGTGACACACTGCACCAACAACATATGGTCATAAACGTACATTAATGGCAATCGATACAGGCGAATTTTACGATTTAAATACAGTGCGCTGACAGTGCAGGTGCTTCGGCCAGCTCTGATGTGACTGAATTTAGCTCAGGGTACAACGACAGGGCTCTTATTTCTAACACCCAGGCCAAGAGCCAAAAGACTAAATATCAGTTGACTAAATATCAGTTGAGTTTCTAAATGGGTCAGACAAGCTACTGTACCTACTGCCATCTCAATTTTGACAGGTTATACCAGCTTTTCTCTTTTGTTCAAACCCTGTCTGAAGATGCCAAATGGATGTAACAGGCCATGCAAGCCAACTGTCAAAAGTAATTTACTGCCATTCTTTGCGCTTAAAAGGATGTGGAGGACAAATCTACTTTAAGAACCTGCTTGTATTAATAGGCAATTGGTTATCAGTTACACATTTAAAAAAAGGTTGTTATATTAATACTTGTATCCAAATGTGCGAACTTCTGCATCACTAAACACGGAGTCAAGATCTAAGGAGGAAAGAGAACAGGTGCATGTTCAAATCAACAAGTTCAAATCATCACCTGCAAAACACGTCCACCAGCTTTTCTTTCCAGACTGTTGTTTTAAATGTTAAACAGATTCACATAACATATGTACACCCAGACAAGCTCTCACACGCTAGAGGTAGAAATCCTTTTAAATTCCAGTTAAGGTCCTACAAACAGAATGCAGAATTGCATTGAATGAAAGGGTGTTAGTATTAAACTGTCATTTTTAACAAGAAAAACAATGTTGGATGGATGGATGGATGGATGGATGGGATGAAAACTGCTTAGGATGGGAAGTTAAACTATGCTAAATGGTGCTAAAAGGCTCAATAGGACTTTATTTTCTGAAAACGAAGTTCTGCTGTGGGAGATTTATATAAATCTAAAAGCAAGTGGTTTAGGGGTCCCAGTACTCTGCTAAGTAAAGGAGAACGTCCTGTGACCATCACACTGTGTTTAGTGTTTCAGAGAGGTTCAACATTAAATCAACATGCAAGTGGGCCAAAAATATCATGCCTAAATTTGGTAGGATCAAAAAACCTTGCTGCTAAACTTGTTCTGTTTTTACTTAGGTCAGGAAACCTGTATATGGTAAAACAAAGAAACAGATCTGCACCTACCACAAATACAGCTTCCAGTCAATATCTATTATCATTAATAAACTCAACTAATCCAGCCTTCGATAATAATGGGTATTTAAAAGCCAATGCACTTATTAAGCAGGCCAAACAGGTCTTTACTCTTTGCCATGGCACAAAGCCCTTACATCTTGTGTGCTGTTGTTAACAACTAATGTGAGTCAGGAATTGCCCCATCTGATCCTGTCCCATCATGTGACAGCAGGGAAAGAACTGTGAGACTTCAGGAAACTGAGCTGCCAAGTCTAAGAGGACATCCTGTCCAGCTATTTAAACAAAATACAAATGTAACTCATTTGAACATTAAAACATAACTGTAAATTTAATGATCCATGGCATCTGGTTTATTCTACAGAATGTAAAACATTATCGCCGTGCAGGACAAACACTAGGGAAAAGAATCCCATTGGAGAAGAAGAAGAAAAAAAAAAAAAAAAAAAAAAAAAAAAAAAATAGCAATTTGCATCATTAAATCATAACTTTGGTCCTTTGGGAATACACACAGTCTAATGCACAAATGACAAGCATTGTATGCATCAATAACAAAAACAATCAAAACATACTACCATCTGTGTGCACTGATAATTTTAAAAACAGTGGGCCCATTTATTTTAAAGAAATATAGCACAAAACATTTCACAAAAATATGTCTGTTAGGTCTTCAATTATCAAAGAAAGATATACTGTTCAAAATTAAAAATGTAAAAGCAAAGGTAGACTAGAAACATTTCAAAAATGGTTGAGAAATGTGGAATTAGTTCTGAGAAAGGGCTTAGCCTCATTTCTTTAATTTTCCGGTTCCTTGGTTAAAATCACAATTTTCTCACAATTTACAAATAGTTGGAAACATTTTGGATATTGTAAGTACTCAACTGAACAAAATATATAACACTGGCCTAGTGGTTTTTGGATATTTTACTGCAAAAATCCTACATAGTGCACCTTTAATCCAATGACATTCAGACCAAAAACATTATGGGGCTGTTGCACTTTGTCATTGTGAAACATATTTCCTCTCCAGGACGTGTGAAACAATTAGCATGCAATAACATATGAAGCTGGGCCTCATTACATAAGCTTGAATAATGGCTGTCTTTGACTGTTATTTGACAAAAATGGGCATGGTGTGTTCAGTGAGGTATGTCTCTTACATAAGCCAACCGTTTTATCTTTAAAATAACACTCAAAATGTGCCTGTTTCAACACTGACTGGATATAAACATAACAAATTACAACATACATAAATATCACTCAGTGAGATCCTTAAAGCTAAGAACAACTAAATAGTTTGCCAGTAAAAGAATTCACACCCACATTTTACTCTTTTAGAAACTAAGGAGGTGTGTGGGACGTCTTTGTAAATTAAGTCTGTCAGAAGACAACAGGGCCTTGGTGAACCTAACCTAGTCTAAGAGGGTGTGCAAAACTACAGAATACAAGAACAACACCTCCAAGAAAAGAAATGTGTATTATATTAACATCTTAACACAAATCCATTAAAAAGCATTCTTATTCATGACCTAGTATTTAGGTTACTATATGTGCCAGTGACTGCTGCACCTAATCTGCATCCCATTAAGAAAGGCATTTGATGTTACCATGGCTACTGCTATGGATGTGCTAGTCTGTGTTCGCAGCAGCACAGCAGACAGCTCAAGCCAATTTGTGTTTCTAGGTGTGGCTTCAAACCCACCGAGACTCCCCCCACCCATCCCTCTTGTCATGGCCAGCCAGTCTCATTCTTTGTTTAGCCTAGATCCATCCTAAAATGACTTCATTTCATGCTGATTCGCCCTTTATTGTATCAGTGTTTACTTGGCAATAAACCCAGACAAACGCCTCCATAGTGACAGCACTGCAAAGATTACCTTATTCATCACTGAAGAATTAATTTTACTCTTTATTTGCTCTGATATACATGCCTGAGAGATTTAAGACTGCATATCAGTGGCAATATATGTCTCTAACCATAAACGTAAATTAATGAATGCATCTAGTTAAATTGTTTTCCATCATAAACATCCTATTCAAAATTATATTAAAGCGATAGTTCACATTTTTAAAAAAAAAACAATAACATTCTGTCATCATTTACTCACCCCCATTTCATTTCAAACCTGTATGCATTTCTTTATTCTGTGGCACACAAAAGATAACATTAAAAATGTCTCTGTGATTTTTTTGTCAATACAATAAAAGTGAATGGGGTTCAAAATGGTTTTGGATCCTACTGACTTTAATTGTATGAGCAAAAACAATTGAAACATTCTTCAAAATATATTTTGTGTTCTGCAGAAGAAAGTAAGTTGTACAGATTTGTATTGACATGGTGAGTAAATGATGACAGAACTTTCATTTTGGGTAACTATCCCTTTAATAGCATAAAATCAATGCAAAATGCAAATATATGTTGGCAAGAACAAATGATGGCCACAAACACAATCATGAAGAAAATAGCAAAACACTAACCTGGAAAGGAATGTGGATAGGGGGACCCTCTCTTCAGGCACTTGGAACACAGAACATGCACAGAGTAGTGAAGGCCAGGCCATTCCTGCAGAAGAACGTTTAACTCTTCCACTAGGGGAATAATGGCTTGCCAAGCTGTCCAGATATTTGGCAAGGATGCATGGCTGGAAATGGAGAGGATCTCAGGCTGCAGTCTGCTCCGAGAAGGCCGGTAACTCACTGTCACAGGCACTTTACCCCGATAGGCAAAGATGTGATGCTTTCCATCGGACCGTTGCACCACGTGGCTGTTGATCTGCACACTATACCGTGCAAAAAGTCCAAGAGGGGTGAGGAAAGGAAATCTGTATTCAATCTGCAGCTGCTCGACTGAGAAGAACTGACCAGGGATCGACGAGCCCCCACTGGCCGAGGCCTCAAGATGGGGCTCATCGCTGCTGACTTGACTGGGAAACTTATACCAGACGATGGCCCCATTTAGCGGCTTGCTGCGAGGTTTGTTGACACAGTAGCAGACGCCCATCTTTTCCAGCAGTTCCATGATCAGGTGCAAGTCCTGCTGGGTCTGTACCAGAGGTTTAAGCAGCAAGCGAATGATATTTGACGGCAGCAGGCCGTGCAACAGAAAACCTTCCACGTGACCATGCATCTGCGTAGAACTGGCTTTATCTCCGTCATCTCCTTCATCCTGTAGTTTCTCAAGCATTGCAGCGAGGTCCCTCTGGAAAAACACATTCAAGATGGCGATAAACCGGGGTAGATTGTGGAAGACGTATTCCTTTAACGTCATGCTGTCTTCAAAGTACAAAAGTTTACCACTCTCGTGCAGGTAAGAGAGTGCGCTTTGCAGGCGGTCCTCAGTCAGCCCAGCCTGAAGGCCCAACCGGGCCGAATCCCACCAGGAGAGCCATAAATCCTGTGGCTTAAAATGCAGTTCCTCAAGCATCTGCCATGACTTTGGCAGGACTCTGTGAAGATTGGGGAAAATCTCCCTGTGATCGGCGACAGACATGAGCTTCTCTTTCAAATGCTGGATGTTTCTTTGTACCGCCACGCAGCTGACACATATCACCGGAGAAAGGATTTGGAGTCGATTGTTGAGCATATATTGCACCTGGGACTTTTTACGTCTCAAGTTTTTATCAGTGACCCCGTAAAAGAGAACATGGGGACTAGAAGTCCGAACATCGTAACCTTGCTCAAGGGCTTCATCAACCTGCAGGGCAAGCACATGTAGGCATTCAGTGTCCGTTTTTTCCTGGAGTGAAATCTGTCTGTGAATATCCAGGCACTTTTCTTCAACCTCGACCTCTTCACACAAATCACTGTGGGTTCCTACGATGCACACAACTGCATGTGGCACCTTGGCACTGAGCAGGTGGAGGAAACCACCAACATGGGAGTAGAAGCTCTTTGATGTATATAATTTCAAATTGACCACCAAAACATAAAGAGCTCCAGGAGAGAGGAAAAAGGGTTTGATAAGATCATAGTTCTGCTTACCGGATAAATCATATACAATGAACGTAAGACTGCGTTCTGCATCCGCTACCCAGTTCGTCACATCAATACCCCTACATCCAATCGCCATCTTGCCGTCTGACGGTTTGTTGATGATGCACTGCCTGAGTGTGGTTTTCCCTGCATTTCTCTGGCCCATCAAAACCAGTTTAAGTCTGGGTTTTACAGCAGGTTGGGAGTGTGCAAGCTCCTTCTGATAGGCAGCTATGTACGGGATCCCCTTCATGCACACTTCATATGGAGGCTGAATGAGAGGATTATCCTTCACCTTCCAAATGTTGACTTTGGCAAGTTTTCCAAAATTGTCTGGGAGTATGGCGATTTGGTTACCCTGTAAAACCAGCTCCTCCAATTTCCCGAGCTCTACAATAGAGTCTGGGAGAAATGTTATGCTATTATTGTCCAACCACAAATTAGCAAGATTGCACAGCTGTCCTACCTCCTCCGGGAGGAACGTCAGTTTGTTCCGGCTTAAATACAACTCCTCCAAACTGGCAAGTTTGATTATAACCTGAGGAAAATCTTCAAATAAATTTGAGGAGAGATTGAGCATTTTCAGCGTCTGCATTTTACCAAATGATTGCGGCAGATTTGTGAGGAAATTATTATCGAGCATCAGGCTCTCCAAGTTCTGCAGCTCACAAAATGTTTCAGGCAAGGATGAGAGGTGGGTGCTGCTGAGCCACAAAATTTTAATGGATTGGAGCATCATGATGTTACCAGGAAGACCCTCTAGTTTATTCCCAGAGCAGTCAAGCTCCTCCAGATCACAGAGGGCAAGGATTTCAGACGGGAAACGCTGCAGCTTGTTATGATCCACATCAAGCGTTCGGAGCTTCCTGAGCTGTGAAAAGGACCTGGGGAAATCATGCAGCTCATTGAAGCTGATGTCAAGCTCCTCCAGACTTTGCAATGTCCCAATCTGAGATGGCAGGTAATGGATTTTGTTATGACTGATGCACAACTTTTTAAGCCCCTTGAGAAGATCAATATCTTCTGAAAAGTGATTCAAGCAGTTGTGACTGATATCTAACTCAACCAGCTGACTAAGTTGAAATACTGCAGAAGGAACAGTGGCAAACTTGTTCCTGCGAAGGACAAGGATGCGAAGCCTGGTCAGGGTTGAGCCCAGTCCCTCTGGAAGCTCTTGAAGGGAGTTGTTGCCCAGATTGAGGACCTCAATCTCCTTTATGTCCTCGGGTAATGTAATTTTCTGGCTGTTTTTGGTGCTGAGAGTCAGTTGTCGCAGATTGCTCCTCAGCTTCCTGGAGCGCAAAGCAGCATCCCTCCATAATTTAGCAGTCTTCAGGTTATTCTCCTCAGCCATCGTATCGAAGCTGTGCTCCTCCTTGTTTTCATTGGGCACAGTGATCAATCACCTAGGCAGCATGGTGCCGCTTTCACTTGCTTCATCGATTCGGGTTCTCTGCACAACAATCCAGATGAAACCAACATTTAGACCATGCCGATTTCATCTTCATCCGAAAATATATGGTTCCGTTCAATCGCATTCAAGAAAACAGGGCTGGGCTGCGTTCTTTCACGCATCCTCTTTATCTGCGCCATCGATCACAGGATAAAAACCACACGCGAGCATCAAACGTCACTAATAATCAGCCTAGTTCGTGCGGCTGGCGGTTCCGCCAGCGCGTCCTTTGATACCACATGAGAGAAAAAAGCTAAGACATATCCAGTGAGTTAGAATGAAAGAAGGGCAGTGGTGGTTGCTGAGGTCTTTCCCTGTGTCTCCGCCTATTCTCTGCGCATGCAGCCAGCAGTGAATGCTCACACAGGAGCAGCACTGCGTCAGAGCCCCACCTTCTGTACGCGCCTGCGACGCGACGCTCGCATAAACAAAGGCTTTGATTGGTCTGGGTGGTGACGAAGGACGCGTCGCGTATTAACAGCGGTTTTGATAATAAGGAGTTGTAAAGAATGGGTATGAAGGTAATTTCGTTTCGGTCGTTTTGGTTTAACTATCAGCAAATCCCATCATGTTTAAGACCGTGCGCCACACAGTGTAAATAATAGCTTGCTTCTAAAACATATCACATGAAGAGGTGCATCTGGATCCTGTTTTCCTAAGATATGAATGGAACTTTAGTCTACTAGCACACTGGAAAGAATAACAAAATAATATAATGGACTAGGAGAAACTCAAGCGTAATGATGCAAATAAACCCGCCTAGACCTTGTTGACTTTAATGATGGTGGGCGCTGTGTTGTTTACGATTACAGAGAAATGTTATTTGACGCCATCTACCGGACATGGTGCGCAGATGCATTGATTTTGATAAATTACAGTGTATCTAATAAATCAAATCAACAGAAATATTAACGTTTTCTCCCATTATAGTGAGAAAAATTACATTACAATACATGCGCTAATTAAAACATTTTTATTAAAATTATTACAGTTCATAACTCAAGTTTATATCATGGTTAATGCCTGGCCTTGGAAAAATAGATAAGGTGGCCAGAAACTGGGTGAACTTTGTGTGGCCAAATCACTGTTGCATAACCACAACATATCTAAACTTTGAGTAGACTATAAGGGTTAAAGAACCAGAGTACACAAGTTTAATCAACAACAATGTAGTACACCTGTGAATCAGATCTCAGGCAAACGGATAAAAACAGAATATTGTATAAATTACCTCTTTTCATAATAATATTGTAAAGTGGCATCATAAAAAAATGTTTATTGGCAATAGAATACAAATTGAGCTTTTCAGTTTTTCAACCGATGTGCAACAAGCAATGTACAACTATTAATCATCCATCAGGCTTTAAAAAAGCCTTTTGCCTGCAGCTTCTGTTTCAGTTCCTCAGAAGCAAGTTTCAAAAATACAGTACATAAACCCAATTTGCTGTACAGGTGAAGCACAGCCTCACCCCACTGATCTGCTATGATGTAAGCTTTTGCAGCAAAGAAATCCCACACATTATTGGAACAATTTAAGAAAACAGTTAGGTGTGTTTAAGAAAAAAACTATTAGGTAATTGTTTGTCCCAATTACCTAATGTTCACACCAAGACAGGTTTTTATATTTGTCCACATTAAGCAATGTTAGTTTTGGGAAAGAGTCTTTTTAGTCTCTTTTCTTGGGCATTTGAGGCACTGGGGCTCCTTCAATAGGAGCAGAGATGGGCACACTCCGTGGTTCTCCTTGATGCAAGCACTCGTTCACCCGCAGCTGACAGCCGTCCTTCAGCATGTGGATGGCAATTCTGGCAATGTTGCGGGAGTCATCTAGACCACAGTGGGGACGTCCATCATACTGCATGCCAAGATTCTCCAACATGCAGATTAGTTTCGTCTGAGTACGAGGAACCTGAGAGAGACAGGATGAGACTCATGAAAACCTCTGAATGTAATACTCCAAAGCCAGCTTGTTATTTAGATCCTTTATTTTCATTCCGATTTTTCCTTCTATGACTGTGTAAGGAATCATGAGGAAAATGAACATGAAAACAAACCTTATAAAAGTTTCCATAAGACTTTCTGATATTGATCCATTTTCTGGCAAACTGTGGGTATCTGATGTGACTCAGTTTGCATTGGGTACGGAGAAATTTTCCCATGTCCCATGACCTACACAGACAACACACTGTACAATATATTTTGCTCTGCACCAGGGGCGATTCTACCATTTTAGGTTTCAGCCCACCTGTCTGTCATCTCAGCCCCCCCTATAATCACCTCACTGAACGACCAGGGCCAGTGCTGTTTCCTCAAGAAAGTTTTTAAGTCTTGTCAGTTCTAACATTCAAGTGATTTTAAGCCATTCAAGAGCAAGACGCCACAAAAGAGAACTGAAGCTTGCACATAGAAAGCCACCTCTCAGACAGCATGCGAGTACCGATTTGAGTTCTCTTTCACGTCTTCTTGATCAGATACACACAATTATGTCAACATGCCCATCTTGACGAGTAACCATGTAAACACAGTCGGTTATGTCTTAGTGAAGGAAAACATTTAAGAAAATATCGGATGTGTCAATATAACGGATCCGTGCATTATGTCTTCATAATCATATAACTTCTGTTTCCTATGTTAATAATGTTAATCAAACAACAAAAGAAAAAGAGATAATCGCTGCTCTTAACTAAATAACATGTATCTATGTATATTTACTTCATTTAGTAATTTTCACAATTTGTGAATTTAATTTAATTTGTATCTTTGTTCTCTTGTATTTATTTGTGCTATTGCTTGTAATTTGCTTATTTGTTCTTATTTTATTATTGATTGTTTACTTGTCTAATGTTTGTCATTTATATTAGTTAGGCTAGTAGGCTATTTGTTTTTGCTGTGATCGTAATCTGGAATCTAGAATTGTGATATTTCACAGGTATCTAAAATGGTTATGGTCTGGTTAAGTTTAAGGTATGGTTAAGGTTAGGTCAAAAACAATGAAACCAGTAAATGTTTTGGCAGGGAAAGTAAATATCTGACCATGTCTGACCAGGCCTGTAGAAAAAATCCTTAGTGTTGAGCCCAGAGTCAGTATTATTGTTTTTGACTTATTATATAGTAATATAATTGTGCCAATTTACAAAGAGGCACCACTTAGGCAATGGTCTTTTGCTACACATTCTCACTGAGGGCGAAGTCCCCTGAGGATGAAATCCTAGAACCGCCCCTGCTCTCCACATTGAATGTTATTAAAGTCATGCTTAAAATGTCTGTTTCATCCTTACCCATCTGTCAAAAATGTATATTTGTACTTAGTTCCAAGTTCTTTTTCCTGTAGCCAAGAAACTGCTCGATTTAGAACTTCATTGAATGTTTTCGCCTCATCCACCATTTTCTGGAAAAAAAAAAGTTAAGAATCAAATATTTAAGTTTGAGCAATTGCCTTGCATTCAATATTAGACTAAAGACAGAACCAGTTTGTGGTCAGTACAATCTTTTAAATGTTTTTGAAAGTCTCTTTCTCACCAAGGCTGCATTTATTTGATCAAAAATACAGTAAAAGCAGTGATATCATGAAATATAATTACATTTTAAAATATATTTTAAAATGTAATTTTATACTTTTCAGCATCATTACTCCAGTCTTTAGTGTCACACGATCCTTCAGAAATCATTCTAATATGCTGATTTGGTGCTCAAGAAACATTTCTTATTATTAATGTTGAAATCAGTTGTGCTGCTTAATATTTTCATGGAAACATTATGATACATTTTTGTCAGGATTCTGAATAACAGTCTTTATTTGAAATAGAAATCTTTTATAAATATCTTAACTGTCACTTGATTAATTTAATGCATCATTACTGAATAAAACTATTTCTTTCACACTGACCATAAACTTTTTAATGGTATTGTATATTACTTAAATTGTTCATTAATTCAGTTAGCAGTTTGTTAAATCTTGCCTGTGTGATTCCGGTAAGTTTCACACAAAACTCTGAGAGCTGCGGCTTCACCTCTGGCTTCACATACTCCTGAAATGAGTCTACCTGCAATGACAGTAATGGGATTACAAACATTAACTAGTAAATCAATCCTAAAACATTTCACTAAACACACTGTATGGTATCATGTTTGCCTGGCAAGAATGAAGCACACATATGCCAGACTGTCCTCACCAACTCACAATCTCCAAGGTGTGCGTGTCGATCAAAACAATTGGGAACTCGATGATTTCATGGAAGTAGTCAGGTGGGTTATTCTCTTCACATGTTGCTTCAAAATCCACCACACAGATATAGTCAAAGTAATCACTCTTCCCATTTGCAGCAGCTGAATGCAACAGTTTTTGCCTTTTGTAGTAACTTTTGAGGCGCTTCTTCAGGACATCCTTAACACCACTGAAAAGACCATAAAGAAATGAATAGTATGAGTGAATTTGAAGTAAACAGCAGGTTAAAGGGTTAGTTCACCCATAGTCATTAATTACTCACCCTCATGTGGTTCCAAACCTGTAAGACCTTCATTCATCTTCGGAACACAAATTAAGATGTTTTTGATGAAATCAGGAGAGCTCTCTGACGGTTCAATTTTATGAATCGGCTAGAATACTTTTTGTGCGCAAAAAACAAAACAAAAATAACGACTTTATTCAACAATTTCTTCACGTCTGTGTCAGTCTCCTACGCTGTTGACGTAGTAAATACCATGCAGTGCTTCCGAGTTACGTCGGAGCTTCGCCAGCACGCTGGCTTACCATTGGCCGATGCTGTTCACGTGAGCACCACGACGCATGCGTGCGATGCTGACGCAGGACCTGGCCAACGTAAACTGCGTAGGAGACTGACACAGACGAGAAGAAATTGTTGAATAAAGTCGTTATTTTTGTTTGTTTTTTGTGCACAAAAAGTATTCTCGCTGATTCATAAAATTAAGGTTGAACCACTGGAGTATTTTAACGATCTCTTTACTACCTTTCTGGGCCTTGAAAGTGGTAATTAAATTGCTGTCTATGGAGGGGTCAGAGAGCTCTCGGACTTCATCAAAAACATCTTAATTTGTGTCCCGAAGATGAACGAAGGTCTTACGGTTCTGGAACGACATGAGGGTGAGTAATTAATGACAGAATTTTCATTTTTGGGTGAACTAACCCTTTAAATAACCTTAAAAAACTAAAAGTTCCCAATACCGTGTGTCAAGCTTCAGCTCAACACATTTCGCACGCAGCTCATCTCTGTTCATTCTGTTGATGGCGCCATTTGCCATTGCGATCTCTTTATATACTGGATCACTGAAATCTCCCTGTTTTGGGGATGAAGGCTCCTGCTCCTCATTTTTTTCACAGGAAGCCTAAATGTGAGACAGGGAAATGCAACATAGCAATGAAATACATATTTCTACTAAATATGAGTCTAACATAAACTGACACTCTTCAGTTTCACAGCCATAATCTAGGTGGGAGAAATATGTTACTGCTTAATTTCTAAAACTTCAAAACAATTTAGTAATTTATTTACCAAGTAAGTATTTGACCTATAATATAAATGTTTAGTAATTGAAAAATGATTAGACCCCACCCTAAAAATATCATCAAACGTTAGGGATGATAACAATCTGCCACAGCACATACACAAACATATTACTGTCATTAATTTTACATGATAGTGGAAGTCGCTAAAACTAACCTGTCAGTGTTTAGATACTCACATTAGAACAGCATTGCTCCTTCTGATCTCCCCCAGATGTTGAAGTGTTATTTGCAGGTTGACTGGTCTCTTTCGGCGACTCCATCAGTTTTGACAGTCTAGTTGATTTCAGAAATACTGAAACACACATCTGGTTTCGCGCGTTCACGCTCGCTGTCGCTTTTAACGTAATCCGCTCCGTGCGAAATTATACAAACTTAAATGCTTGTCTCAATGTCTGAAGTTGATTTTGTATACATTTTACTTAAAATTAGCGCCTGTAGGCGAATAACTAAACTTCTATGCTTAGCTACGGTGTCTTAGTCTTAAATGTGAGCCAGGCAACTGACGTCACAACGCGCACAGGAAGCCGTCATTGAAAAGTCGAAGAATTATAAAATAAAAGCCCCCTCTCAAACTTTTGTCAAAACGCTTTATTCATGGTAATATTGTTTCTGTATGCCTACTTGTTATTCAACAAAATAAAATATAAACCCCCTCAGATAATTTCCAAAATTAAAACTAATTTTTGTGTAAGTCATTTTTCTATCAGAGGTTAATATGCAGAAACTAAACAAAATTTGCTCCAATGTTTCCTTGGTAATGCTAGCGCTTTATACATATTAAAATAATCAACAGTGCATTAGCCTACTTTAGGCATTCAAGCATGAAAAATGTATAAATTTACCAACATGTATTGACATTACAGGTCATGATAAACCTATCAGGTCGTCCTACTTCTACAGGGAGGACAAGTCAGATAAGTTGCTTTCATATGCAAATACTTTATTTGAAGTTTTTAAATGACTATGAACATTTAAAACATTGCATTAAAATGCACATAATGAACATACCTAATACCATTGAGAGAACTTTTTTACGTCTTTAAAGTGGTTCTGACAAACTTGTATTCACATTCAAACAATGCAATTTAAAATGGGTGACAAGAAATTAAACACTGCAACAAAATAAAGTGCATACATTACCAAGAAAAAAAAAAGACTATATACATTAACTTCCATCACAAACATGATAATCCTGTTGTGCAATCAATTACAGTGAGAATAAGTCATAGTCAATTAAAATACAGAAATACCAACACGTTTAGAGTTATACATTAAAAATTAGCTGTTCAGGAAAGAACAAAATAACATATGACAGGATATGCATACACATGTATCTAGTCCATCTCTGATTTCACATTTCTGGGAAAAACTTTCTTTTTTTTGCTCTTAGCTCAAGAAAAGAAGTAAGGGAGAAAAAAAAAATAAATAAAAAAAATATATTTTCATGCTGACGATTGTCTCTCTCAAAGAAATAATCAGGAAACTTTTCATCAAAACGTATTGGTCATGATTTACAGTTAGCATATATCCTGGCCTGCAGATTCTTAATTTAATTAACATTGTATTATCTTATAAAGGTCCATGCAAATCCGTACAAACCCAAAATCAACCACAAGAACATTTACACAATCCTGCACAGAAACTAGCATCAATGCAACTGACAGGCATTGGAAAATAAACAGAAACGTATCCTCATTATTACATTCGTATTGCACCAAGAACAGTATTTTTAAAAAAAAAATGTATTTTTGGACCACGTAATCCATACTGATAAATATCTCAAGTGTCCTCAGGGCTTTACAATCTGACAAGCACTTGAACTAGAGGCCAAAGAACATCAAGTTATTATGTTTTAAAGTAGCATTTTAAAGAGGCATTTATCACAATGTCTGATGGATATGTGTACAGGATAAACTGCCCCAAAAGTAGATTCTTAGTAATAAGGACCAATGTCTTCATATCCAGCGTAGCTTGGCCAATTGGGAAAGATTCCCTGAGAGCATCTGGGGCTGCCAAAACGGTCAAAATGAACGTCCCAATCAGTCACGCCATATCGCTGATGGCCATGGCTTGAGTCATTTGAACTCTTCTTCAGTGCTGACTGAATGATTCTGTAATTCTGTCCTTGGTTGTTATCCCAGAGCGTGATGCCATTGACCTCATAGCAAATTGCAAACTCAATATGTTCATGTGGGGGCACCTGATCAGGCAAACTAGCTTCAAACGAAAAGGTGTCGCGGTTTGAGACGGTGTAAGTGTCCTTTACGTACTGGCAATTTATGTCTGTGTGGCTCTTCCAAGTGTCAAATGTAATGCGAAGCTTTACAGACTTCTCGAAGGCAAGGTTTTTAACTTTGACCGTCCCCGCTATAGATTTTTCCTTAAGCATGCAGTGTTCGAGGCAAACGTGATAATTCTCTATACGCTCACGAAACTTTAAGTAATCTGCAGACGGCTGGTCAAAGTCGAGGGTTAACTTTTCCTTCCTTTCTGATAAAGTCAAAGAAGCGCTAAAGAACTGCTCGATGTTGGTTGGGATGTCAATGGGGTCATCAAATTCAGAAAAGATCTTCACCATCGTCAGGGAGAGGCCCTTGTGATCAGCAAAAGACACTTGTTTTTTGGCCCTTCTAGGTTTTGCCAAGGATGCGCTGATGCCATTAAACTCTGATTGCTCCCTAGAAGAGCTAAAACTAAGCTTGTTACTTGGACACTGGCGTAGACATGCCCTTGGATTCAAGTACTCTTCATTTGACAGATAAATCGGCATGGCCAGTTCGATTGGCATGGTGGATTCGTTGGAAGGGCAGCCACGTGCACTGAAAACACAGAAAAGTGTATTAATAACCACATCAATAGAAGTTGGTTGAAAGCTGATCATTTTTCAATACATGACTCATTTAAATTTAGTCAATACAATACAAACTCAGTACGATATAAATGAAACATTATGCACACAGCGTGCACGGCTTAATATAGACCCAGATTTAAATAATTAAACATTATGCAAAAGATTGCAGAAAATGGGTCAAACAAGTTTATCTTATCTGGAGGCCGGAGAGGGGACATGGACTTGAACTACAAGAGGATATTGAGCACCCTCTGGTGTTCATAATTTATAATACATTTAAATTCAAAATTAATAAATGACAAATCTTGATGTTTACAGAAAAATGCTTAATTTTCTGATAAGATATTATCTAAGGGTCACTAATGAGTGTTGTAAAATTACTTACATAAATCAGTATTATAAATGAGCAGCAACCTCCTGGGGTGACAGTAGATGGTTTAAAAATATAAAGTATTTACAGGACAAAATACAATTGATATGTAAGTCACAAGATTTATTAACATGATGAAAAACTAAAAATATCTAAATATCATGGCTGTATACACTGCAATCTATAGTTGCCACAATAGAGAATAACTAACCCATACACACTGTATGGTTAAAGTTTGTTAGGCTGTTTTGTATATTTCCATATTTGTTTCTGACTTTAATTGCTGTCTCTCCTATACGTTTACAATTTTATTATTTTAAGCTGCTTAATTTAACAAAAATGATTACCGCAATAAATATGTCTCAATCGCTACCTCTTAAGCGCTAAAACATGTTATATTTTGAAAAGGCAAGCGGCATGAAGCAGAAGTTGAAATAGCCTTTTTTGCGAAAAATATTGCATTAAAAAATGTTACAAAACTCCCAGGTCTCACCGACTAGCCTGTATCCATATAAGGTTATGAACAATGAAACACTGTTCCAGACTGTCTGGCTAAAGCGCGCGATAAATTTAGTTTAAAGCAGAAAATGGTGCATTGAAATAATAAGCGAAGCAATCAACTTTAGAAACAAACGGTGGGATTCACACCTGTTGGAACTCATTTGCAGTAGCAACTTTCGTCCGGGTCCAACATACCATCACCCTATCATACTGTTACCCCTCCTGTCTGAATCGTTTTTGGGTTTTTTTGTTTTGTTTTTAATTCCAGTGTTATGTAAAATTGTCTTCCTTTTTCACATATTTGTTAAGCATTACGCCTTACGTCCTCTGTTGTTTTGCGTGCATGCTCTTCCTGGTTTGTAGTGAACACGAACGTGTTTAATAAAAGTTTCCTCCCTCCCTTAGATTAAAAAAAAAACCTGCATGCTGGAACACGGATCAACTGCATGAATTTGTAATTGTAATTCCTCGCGTGCGCTTTAAATGCATCACAAAAAAGCAATCTGTGAACAAATGTTAATGCATACCTGTGTTACGGCATTTGAATTGGGTCGAACTTCTTCCTCAAACCCAGTGTCTGCGTCTTGTGTAAGTGTACACAGCTTCAGCATACGAGAGTAATTAGCTCGTGCTGCTGTGTTCTGAGTTTCTGAGCTTTACCGGCACCAAAATTACATTTTTTGCCGACGATCAGTCCGTGTTCACGTGAACTACCTATTTGGACCAATCATCGCAGGCTACAGGGGCATGCACGCACCCCATGCTGATCAATGGCACGTCACGTGACTGAAAGGACTGGGGGTCAGTAGGCCATGTATGGAGGCCCCACTGTTACAAATATATGCACCACTTGTCCTCCCATGAACATGTACCCACTACATGACCTACATGATCTTGTTTTTTCTGTTCATTAGTTATTCTGGAGATTATTGTAGAGCTGTAAAGCAAAGGAAAGCTGCTGTCTCAGGGACAGTTGCTCCTGTAACTGATTTCTTTTCCACACCCAAGGTTTTGTCTAGTTGTTTCTGGCCTTCACTTGCATAAATCAATCTAAAATGAGTGTCCAACATGCCAGTCACATGTAGATGAAGTCAAAGCAACGTGCAAAGCCTGGAAAGAAAAAATACCCAATGACCATGTTGGTCAACTGTGAAGCAGAATCTGACTGATTTTGGCTCAGAAAATTGTCGTGACAGTAATTAATGTACCCGATTTCCTATTAACATCACTAGTCTATTTAGAACATGCTGTATTTTTGATAATGTGCATAATTATGTGCATCACCTGTATTAAGCAATGTTTTTGATCAAACATATACTTTCTATTCTCCCAATGAGCCATGTGGATCATTTAGTCCAGTCAACAGTGACTAGACCTCTATGTATCTCAAAAGCTCAGTTATCATACTCTTTGCTATCCTAATGCTCATTGATATCATATAATTATAAACCACTTTCGCTGCATCTGAAATCGAATACTTCTCGAACATTGTATGTGAAAAACAGTATGTCAAATGTCCGAATACATGGTATTCGAAAAACAGGCAAAGAGTACCCGGATGACCTACTACTTCCACCGAGATTCTGAAGTGTGCATTCGATGGACACTTTACTATCCCATGAGGCCACAGGAGAGGATTTGTGAATGGCGGTGACGCGAGGTAACTGATGCTGGTAGGTAACGTGACAGTAACAACATGGCGGATGTAGTACGTCCGAATTTCATTCATACTACTCATACTTTTTAAGTACTTTTTAACAGTTGCATAGTAAGTTCAAATTCAAATGTTGTACCTACTCAGACAGTATGCGACTTCGGACGCACCGTTTGTTTTGGGGTAGTCAAGTTGAGGAACAGGAAAAGAAGTGGCTGTTATTTATCAAGGAACTTAGTAACATGTGGTTTTGTATCTTTTTATCTTTGTACAGTTGAGGCTAATTAGTGGACTCCATTATTTCTAAGTACTTAATATTTTTATATGTAATTGATCATAAAATAGGCTAATTTCACATTTGAGGCAAGACACCCCAGGTGAATAGGGTAAAAAAAAACCTAATAGATATCTCCATACTTCCCTAGTTGATTGATTAAGTTTTCTGAAATATTATGTTTAAATATGCAAATGAGGCATTATTTAATTAAATATGCACTAATTTGCATATATTTCTAGAACAAAAATTTGAACACTGGATGAAGTCAGGTTCAAAATTCTTGTTCCACTTTTTGACATATTTCAAAGGTTTTTACAGAGGGGGTTATCTCTTTTTATCACTCTATAAACCAGAAAATACTGTCAGCAGCCAGAAATTTTTTTCCACCATTTTTTTAGGTATAAAATGTTGTATAAAATCAGGCAAATTGTATATGAACAAACCCCTCTGTAAAAACCTTCAGAATATAGAAATGAATAAAACTAAAGTTTGGTGTATGTAAGTGCTACTGAAGTGGAGAAGTGCATGAGAAAAAGCGAATTTTGAGAAAATGGCCTTTAAATATTTGTACTGTAATTGAAATCTACAGACGAAAATAGATAAAGCCCTATAAAAGATAACCTTTTTCTTTCCATCAGTCCGAAAAAAAAGTGCAAAATCTCAAAATTGATAGGTGTGTATGAAAAAACTGTTTTGCCTGTAGTGTCTCACCTTAAAAAAAGTCAGAATATTTAATTGCAGTATTGAAAAAAAACATTTAAAGTAGCATGAGTTTTGAAATATACCACCAGTTTTAAATATTTACTGGTAATTAAAAGCATTGTCTCTCACAGAACTGTACATTCCGTCAGAATTATACATAGTTTCACTGAGACATTGGGACACTGTGGTATACCTTATCTTGTTGCCACATCTGATGCACAAATAGTGCTGAAAATCCATAGATAAATCCAGATAAAAGAAACCCAACATTGTAACATAGGAGAAAAACAAGCACAATCAGCAGAAAATGAGAAGCGGTTTTAGGCACATGGGTTGTGAAATAGTGAACTAAAACAGACTGTAGAGAAGGTTAACAGGAGAACGGCTATTCTTGTTCATTCTGAATCAACAGGACATCTAAAGGTGACAAAAGGAGTTCAAATGAAAGTCATGCTGCTTTTTGTGGAGTATGTTTGATCATAATAAAATAAAATGTCTGAAAGAAAATATATTTCTGCATGGTATTGATTTGAGACTATGCACCCCAATATATTTCTTTCAGACAAAAACACAGAAATTGTTTTAACATCTTGACAATGATTTGAATTCAAACAGCTGGAAGTATTGTGTTTGAAAAAGTATTTTTAAACATGTGCACAGGACACTTAATTGACAGCTGATATGACACCTATGTAAAACAACACTTCAGAATTTGTAAAGTGGCAACAGGAGGTCATTTATAAATCTCTGGGACAGCCAGAACAGGGTGACAAACTCCATTAGGTGGACAGAAAGGAGCAGCTGTAGAACTTCCAGAGCACATAATGCATTCCTGTAACAGCATTTTATATTTAAAATAATATTTTAAAACAATTTAATTCATTTTTAATGCATGATGTTATCAGCATAACAATTTAAGGAAAATTTGAACATAAAATTCAGAATGCTGTCCGAAAACCTTGAGTTTTGAATAAATATAGCCTAATTACGACTGTTTAAAAAGTATGTTCTACATACGAATACATATGAATGTGTGTTTCTTTTTTATTTTTCATAACCCTTTCATAAAACTTTCTGTTTATTTCCAGGTTTAAATTAGATTTAGAATCTCAGATTTTCTCAATTTGGTCTTTTGGACCAGACTGTACATATAGATATTTTGACATTCTCTTGAACATGAGGAGAAAATCAAATCACTTTGTAAACAGTAAAGTGGGACTGTGTGTGTGATAAGAGTTCCATGATTCTCACGCAAACATTGTCATTATGTAACAGGCATCAAACAAGCAGAACCTTATAGGCCTACTTAAGCACAAGGAACTTCAAATGTTCATCCAGGGCTAGTGTTTCAGCTTGGGCGACCAAATACTTCCAAACAGCTGAGAAAAAGAACTCTCAACCCAGGGTGCAACAGTGAGGTCACCACTTTCACTAGCTTACATCTACAGTTAAGAGAGTTACAGAAGGGGAATCTGCTGTTTTGTTTAGTCAATATTGGATCAGTGATGGTTGAGTTGCCGAATAAGGGTCAACAGATGTTAATACACCCAAGACAGACTTTGAGCCATGTCTTTGGATTTAATATAGTAAACAGAAGTATGTTGATCTGTTAAAAGACAAACAGCTTATGTGCTTGACGAATCGTACAACTTTTGCAGTCCTTCAACATCCACTTGGTTAAGACAATGTTAACCACAGATCTTATTTTACACACAAGTCGAAAACCGATATATAATGAAATAATCCCTGCTGGAAAAAAAAAATATTGTGATGGTTTGCTGGTTTTAGCTGCTCTGTCTGGTTAGACAACTGGTTATAGAGGGGTTTAGGAACTAAAGAGACCAGCTAAAATATTGTAGATTTCCTTACATAACAGTGTATTTTTATTCCACTCTGCAGAGCTTTGTTTATCATTTCTCTTAAATTTTTTCTGCACAATATATTTCTGTCTGAATCTTTATTTGTTTCATTTTTTTTGATGATGCCAAGCTACCCCTGATCTATGTTGGCGGAAACTGTGGTTACCATGTTAAGTCACAGAGCACAAAAAATGCATTTGTCCGTTTTGATCATTTGAAAGCGGAAGTTTTATTCTGACACTTCCCGGAAGTTCTCCCCGACTGTTCGCTGCCAGAGGGGGAATTGTGTGCGAAAATGGCGACGTCTCGTCGCACTTCCCAGCAGCAGCAGCAACAACAACAACAAAACTTATCCTCCCCACCAAGACCCGACTCTAGTCCCCTCACGCCTCTGGAATCACCCACCGACACCGGCTGCTCTGCAGTTGGTGGGGAGCCAGAGAGCATCAGGGAACCGGAGATCACTGCTGAAATCCCTGCTCCGCTCCTCAGCACCAGCAGCAGCAGCTCTAGCTCGAGCAGCACTAGCTCGTCTACCACCGGCGGGGGCAGTAGTGCGGGCTCCACTCCCGACTCCGGTAGTGCCAGTCCTGGAAGCAGCGGCTGCGGGACGAGTGGGGCTTTCAGGGAGCTGTTTGAGGCCTGCAGGAATGGGGACGTGTCTCGGGTGAAGAGGCTGGTGGATACAGTCAATGTAAACGCTAGGGACATGGCTGGGCGCAAGTCCACTCCGCTTCACTTCGCTGCAGGTAAATACAAATATTAATGTTTGCGATCAATCTTGACCTAGAAAGCAGCCAGGTAACGTAGAAGGTTTAAGTCGCTAAATAAACAGTAAAGCAAACGGGGACACGGGGAATAAGGTATCTAAGTTGGCCAAAAGGGCAATCATTTAACATCTAGTAGAAAGTTAACCACTCTGGGAGCTATATCTGTCTGCTCGTGTTTGTTTATTCACTTTCGCTGCCCAAAAGTGAATAAAGTTCAACATACAGACTGAATAAACCGTAGTACATCGGGAGATGATCTTTAAAAGTAAGAAACGTAGTAATAAAGTTACGATTTTTCCTTCAATGTACAAAATTAAAGTTCTCTTTGATTCACATAATAGTACGATAAAGTGAAACCGGACCCTCGAGGTGTTACTTGTACATTTCCAGATGCTAACGTTAAATCATTTAAAACATAAATGTAGTAGTTTTTGGTCCCTTAGAAACGTTATTATTATTATTGTATTTTATTTCGGGAAAATGGTGATGATATGCATGTAATTGACACGTAATTATATCAACATTATTCAGTGTTGGAAATATAAGTGAATTTTAAAACTGTTTATCAAATTAATACAATTTTGAAACCTCATGAAAATTTTTATATACATATTCATTCTTTATTTTATGCTCAGTTTGAAATTGCTGTTTGTGAGTGCAGTCTTTACAAGAATGATTTTTAAAAATCCTTATCCAGTAATCACAAATGGCTGGATATCTTCTTTAAAGACCCCATGCAACCACAATAGGGGTTTTGTGTATTTTATTTCTTGTGTGCTTGTGTTAGAGGCTATTTAAAAACAAATAGAAGAGCCATTTGATATGTCCCGACCAACTTCCTGTTGCAGTAGAAAATATGTCCACACAGACAAGAAAACTGCTCTTGTTAACCATTTCATGAGATGATTCAGTTACCAGGGGCCTGCCTGATGTATAAACATTGTGTACGCACAAAAAAAGACATTGAAATGTGTGTACGCAATTTTCCATGCACATATCAGGATTTATAAAAATGAACCAGGCATAAATGTGCGCAACGTAGACCGTGCGTACACACAGAGGGCAGTACCCTTAAAAGGACATATTTGTACCTTTTTTACCACAAAAAAGGTTCATAGTAGTACCTTAAGGTACGTATTTGTACTCTAGGGTACTAATATGCACCTTTTAGGAGTAAAAAAGGTACAAATATGTCCTTTTAAGGGTACTGCCCCAGTGACAAGCTGTTCTTGCACCCCTAAAGGTACAATTCTGACACCCTTTTTCTCCCTTTTTACTGGAGTGAACGAATTAAACTGAATGATTTAAACTCTTTTACATCTGATATCACATTTAGATTAAATATACCACTCTCGTTAATGGAATTAAGCACTTCAATTTCATGAAATCATTATCCAGAAGTTACAACATTTTATTTTAATTTAAATAGAAATATTTGTAGTGGATTGAACACTTTTTCTGTGGCATGCTGTGTTTTAATGTTTTAAGGATTGCTTGACTCATGAAAATTCTGCTTGAAATAGTTCTAAATAGCAGAACTCATAAGTTCTGAGAAAATATTTTTGCACACTTACTCCGTCAAGCAGATGGCTTAGCAACATAGACGGTAATGACAGACACCAAAGGGCTCGCTCTGTGATCGACAGTAGCCTAATAATAACAATTTTCATGGTCTTACCAATATTATGGAAAATCCCATTGTATTTGAAGGATAGAATTTAGATAGGATAGAAAAGGAAACGGTAAGATATGCAGGTTTTTTTTTTTTTTTTTTTAATTTTAGTGACACGCTGAGTCAGAAAATTATTTACACTGCAAGAAATAAAGCATATCTGTTTCCATTAAAAATATATAAACATCCTAAAATATATGTTTACCTTATAGGCAAAAGTGCATTTGATTTGCTTAAAGCAATTAAGAATACTATTCGGCCAGTGGAAAAGATTGAGAATAACTATTCTCTGAAAATGTTCTCTGAAATGTATTTTATACAATTTTGATTTATTTATTCTACAACGAGGCAAGGATACTGAATGATTTTTAGCAATGTAATGTGACGGCACATAGTCCGTATCTCATATTTTCCTAATGTCTTGTATGTTAAATATGGTATCACATGGATGGGGAATATGCATGGAAATGATATGCAGATGACATTATGACATTATAAACTAGGCGTTGTACGCTCCATATATGGAGACAGGGTGGAGATGCATGTACGCACAATCTTCTGCTGACTGAATTTTATAAGGGTAATTTTGCACAGGTTCTGGCGTACACAGGGTCTTTGTGATTATTAACTTTTGTGCGTACGCACACTTTTAGGATGAAATCTACTGAAAGTGTTATACATGAGACACCAGGACTTAAATAGTGTTATTTCCGGAATGTGTTTCCTCTATATGTGCACAAATGAATTTCTTGTGAGGACAGGCATATTATTAAGGGAATCTGCCTCTCTAAGGTGCTTATATTGCATTTATTTACTTAAAATGATTGAATAATCCTTGTAGACACATTTTAATCATCATTATGGTCTATCGCAAGAAACCTGTTTATTTCTATCCTGTAGTATTCTCAGTCTTAACATGCCAAACCAAAATAAAGTTGTTGTTTTTCTGTTGAAACAGGCTTTTCTTGGTAGGCATAACTGATATGCATGTTGTAAACCTTGTAGAGATAAAAGAGCTTGATTAACTGATATGTTTGTCTCTCAGGTTTTGGAAGGAAAGACGTTGTGGAGCATCTCCTGCAGACGGGGGCGAACGTACACGCGCGAGACGATGGAGGTTTGATCCCGCTGCACAACGCCTGTTCCTTTGGTCATGCTGAGGTGGTCAGTTTGCTGCTTTGTCAGGGAGCCGATTCCAACTCCAGAGACAACTGGAATTACACTCCGCTCCATGAAGCTGCCATTAAGGGTAAAATCGACGTATGCATTGGTAAGTACCTCTTCTTGTGTCTCTTTTATATTGATTAAGGTGATGTTACACTGTTAAAAATAAAGGTTGCGTATAAAATAGGGATGCACAATATTATCGGCACGCCATTGGAATCGGCCGATAAAGGCTTAAAATGTAAACATCGGCATCGGTCCAATATGAAAAATAATGCAGATATGCCTTGCCGATAAGAAGACAAGTTGATTATGCATCTGCAGTAACTCACATGTGCTCAAGGAGTGCTAGCGATATGATCAAGTCTGTAGTGTCGTCATTCTCAAAGCAAACTTTTCCCTGAATGTTTATTTAGATTCACTGTTTTGGATCGCTGTGCTGGATTTAAAGGTAGGGACACACCAAACCGACACCAAAGAACTAGCGCTGATGAAAGCCTCACATAGCCTGCGTCGGGGAAAAAAACAGCACCCGAACACACCAAAAGGACTACAGGCGACTGTCAACTAGCATGCGTGTTCTGCGCCGGCGTGTAAAGGAGATAACTGTCTATTTAAGCAGATATATTCGTCATTCAAAAATGGAAAGCAAAACTAAGACTGCAGATAAACAAAGCAGCGCTTGCTTACCGTTTTGAATATCAGTCACGCTAATCACGTTCTTTATTCCACTCCGCTCATGTTATGAAAATATTTGCGCAGTGTTGCTTAGGTAAGATGGCGTAAAATTATAACAGCCTTCTGTCTGTTCAGTTTTGACTTACTTGCTCGCTTTCATCACTTTTGCGCTTATTCTCTTATTCGCCAAGCTGAACAGCCAATTGGAGTAGGGATGCAACAATTATAGATTTTGTTGGTACGATTATAGTCTGAGAAATAATTACGGTTTCACGATTATTATGCATTCATTAATTTCACAACAATGTATAAAATCACATGAACACTCTTTAGATTTTAGTGTTATTTTTTGCTACCTTTTGAACCAGAAATAACACAGTAACCAAATAATACAGCACAAAATAATAATAAAGACAAAAGTCCATCTCTCCCTTTGGAATTAAAGAAAGGAATTAAAGAAATGTGGCCTCTGTAAACATCCATGTCAGTGTGAGGGGAATAAACTGAACTGTTACTGTCACCAACTGCCATCCATACGTATTCATTTTTATAATCTTTTTAATAATTCATCTAATTTTACATGTGGCCTGAGAAAGTCATATCTATTATTTTGGTTTGTTTGTGTCACTGATAAATTCAAACGTGCTTCCGCGCTTTGGCTGGCGGTGAGCCAGAGACGACGCTCTAAGTGCTTTTCATATATCACTATTCATATATCACTATTCAACCACAATGTTTATTTGAGGTTTCAGAGATTTAAATAGAAATTTAAATGAATTACTAGCCTATATAAAAAAGACATGTATAGTTTGTTCAATTTAAATGCACTATATCTTTGGAAGCTGCAATAATAATGCTTTCAATTATAATTTGAATAAATGTTTTATTTTATGTCAGATACACATTGGTCATGAAACAATAAAGTTTGTTCTTCTCCAATGTTCACTGGCCACTTGATGAAAATTGATGAATTTACGTGATGTAAACAGATCCTCTGAATTGCAAACTCATTGCGCGTTATATCAACTAACATGATCATTATAAAGGTGTTTAAATGACAAAACACATTCACTTCCACATATTTGACAATGGGATTATATCACAATTCATGATATAGTTAACAAGTTTGTAAATATTTTGAATAAAAAAGGAAAAACGAAATAAACGCGATACTTATCTGTATGACGTTCTGAAATCGGTCGCTTTAAAACAAAACCTCACGCTGAGGGCTCAGCTATAGACTGCCCACTTCAGGCGTTTCTTTGGTGGAAATAAAGCTTCGCTGTTTGGTCCCTCTGCCATATTTAATCCAGTGTGTACAGTACTAGCCTCCGTGTCTCTGATAAGCACGGCACTTTAAGCTGGTGCACCGCTGGTGTAACTTTTGTTTTCGTTTTGTGCAAGTTGCAACAGTTCCGTTCCGTGCAAAAGAAACACTCGGTGTAGCAGAGCTTTTATGGTTAATTAAGCATGACGTTTTTATGCGCGGTTAATCGAGAAATCGGTTAATCGCGGCATCCCTAAATCGGAGTTCTCTCTCTCACCGACGGCCAGACGCCGATTCTACATGTTGAATCGGCCAAAAAAACCCGACGGCTAACCCGACGACTAGAGCCAACGGTGTGGAACACACTAAAAAAAACTAAGTCGGCCGACGCTCAAAAATGACCTGACGTTGCCCGACGGCCGACCGTTGGCTTGGTGTGTCCCTAGTTTAAGAATGCGAGTACACGATGGTGCGTCCGGTGCGTAATACAGTCACTATCACGCAGCAGCAGCAACAACCATGTCCTAATGCCTGCCCAGTAAGGAGGTTTATTTTTTTTTAAGAGGTGCTGTAGGCCCATTTGTTAGACAAATAAAATAAAAAAGTATAGTACACAAATACCATTAAGATATTTGTGTTTCTGAATAAATAAAGCAGCAATTGATGTCATAAAATCGCAAATCTGATATGATTTAAAGGTCAGAAGCTATAGTTTACATGATGAATAAATATCACAAACGTGACACTTTTTATATATACAGTTTTATTCATTAATATGTAATATATTGTTTCAAACAGACTATGAAATTAACTTGAATCCATTCAATTAATTTTTACAGCTCTTTCACAAAGTTAAGGTTACAACTGCATCTGTCTGAAAAAAAAAAGCAGTGATTGATTTTATTATTGTTAGTTTCAAAGCTTTCAATGTACTCATTATAAAAAGAAATGTAATAATGTTTTAGTTTTAACAAGTAAATTTTGCTCAAAACTAACCGAAATGAAACATAATTTGTTTATAATCCCGGCACAGGAGAAACTTGGTGTTTCCAAACAAAAGGAAAATATATCGGCATCGGCTATCGGGCAAAATGAGTTGAAAAATATCAGCATATCGGATAAAAAAAAATCCAATATTGTGCATCCCTAAGTATTTGGCTTCTATGGTTCCACTAAGAACCTTTAACATCTATGGAATCTTTCCATTGCACAAAAGGTTCTTTATAGTGGACAAAGGTTTTTTCAAGTTTTAAAATGTTCTTCACACTAAGAAAAAAAAAGGTTCTTTTAAGAACTGTTCACTGAAAGGTTCTTTGGAAAACCAAAAATGGTTTTCCTATGGCAGTGCTGTGAAAACCCCATTTTAAAAGTGTATATTGTCCAAAAAGTTGGCTTGTGCAACCTCAAATGTGTTTCACAAGTGGAGTGTGGTGGTTTGGTTTCAGTTGGAGGACATGTTAGCTCTGTAGATTGAGGAGACGAATGGAATGATCTCGCCTTAGTGAATTCTGAAGATGTATGACTTTAATTTTTCCTGTGTTTTGCCTGAGGAACAGTTCTCAATAAGGGTTAATCATGTGGCATTCTTCTTGATTAGCCGCAGTGACTGACGCTATTACACAGCGCTCCATCATTAATCAGATCTTTACTGCTTGGTATTCATGAGAAATTTAACATTGCATCTGAGGGGTGAAGAGGGCCAGTATTGTGGCAATGGAATGTCGTTCAACATTTTAGTTTTCTGTTTCCTGCATCACAATGGGCAGATCATGGAATAATCTGCTTGCTTCCCAGTCTTTGTTTTAAATGATTTAGGCTGTGGATTTGTGTCTTGAGTTTGTTTCTAAAATGAAAAGGGTATTTTAAATTGTATTGTAGTTATGTTTTCTACGATTTTGTTCCAAAAGTAGTCTACAGCTCGTGGCAGAGTGTCTTATACAGAGTGCCCACTTGCTACATTTTTAGCATAATCCAATTAAATGGGAGAAATCCCAATTTAAAAACTTTGTGATAAGAATTATCTGTGCAATCTCAGGGAGAATTCAGAGGCCTGAGGACACGTATGTAATTTCACATCTCTCAATCTGAAAAGATTGAAGTAGATGTTCTCTGCCTTTCATCTTTGTACTTGTTCATTAGGAAAAATTATTTTGGAGCGTTTTAGACAGGCTGAGTCATTCCATGTACAAGTAGACTTCTTATTTTTGTAGATCAGGTTAGGATCGAGACTCAGGAGTAGCCGATGCTGGAAATAAAATTTCTACCCTTGAGATATTTCAGATTTAATATTTATTGATCGCAACATTCTGCAAGATAAGCCTTAGAAGTAAGAAAGTTCAAATTGTAGTGATATGCTGTTGCAGGTAAAGCAGCTGGCTTGTTTTTGCCCATTGTTTTATTGTGTACTAGCCTAGGCAACCTCCGTTCAATGTCTTGATTGTTGCCGTCGTCTCTGGTTGACGCCCTAATTGTTTTTAATCCTCAGGCTTGGTTGGTTTTAGATAGAGCCGGTAACTAAAAGACCAAAAGAAACATTTAGCATTACTAGGATGTTTGAACATGCCTTAACTAGAAAATGTGTTTAATTCCAGACTGCTAGTTTTGGCTTAGATTATATTCTATTACTACGTAAAGGCTAGTTCACACAGGTCATGTTTTTGCATTCCACTGCACCGCTTTTTGAATGTTTTTATATAAACATGCACTAGATAGGCATCTTTGTCCATGCATCTCACTATTTTTTTTTCAGCACCCAGTGCATGAGCGCCATGATTTAACATGTGTATTTTTGTTACAGTTTTTACTAGTAAACATTAAAAGCTAAAGAGATCTTACACACATATTTGCGCACACATATTTACACTCTACAGTTTAAAACTGTTTAAAACTTTCATAAATGCATTAAATTTAGTAATATTGTGAAATATTTAGGGCTGCCCTCGACTAAAGATTTTTCTAGTCAGCTAGTAGTCGTTCATTTAAGTGATTAGTCGACTAATCGCATGTGTATATTAATAAACCCTATAAATCATAATAATGAGCCTTTAATTGCCTATATATAACACATAGCCTAATCAGTACTCAAGTGCACGCATAAAACTTGCCACAGTGCACCGACAAATGTAATGATTATGAACGTGTTGTGAAAAAACAGCAAGGAGACTGTCTGAACATTTTAATAATTTATTGATAGTGTTTTCTGTGTTTTCTGCTGCAGAGATTAAGTCGACAATGCTGACTCATCATCTCTGCAGTAGTGGATGCGCCTATATTCACGTTTTATACGGATTACATAATCTTATCTGAGAATATTTGTTTCCCTCTTGAATTGGTTGACAATTGCTTGACATTTCAAGCTTTCTATAGATATATTTCTCATGTCTGTGAGTAGGGTTGGGTATCGTTTGGGTTTTTTACGATACCGGTGCCAAATCGATACGTTTAAAATGATACCGGTGCCTGTATACTATACCGATACCTATACTTAAAAAAAAAAAAGAAAAAAAAAAAGCCACATAACGACGGTGGACGACATTAAAGAAATGGGTTTTTACTGAAAAAAATATATTAAAAAAGTATTAAAAGTTTAAAGTATACTTAAATATATAAATATAAATAAATACCAAACACAACAAATTTACATGACAAATTCACAATAAAACCTAAGCCACCTAACCCAACTACAATAATTTAACACTAAATAACAGTTACTGTACTAATAACAGCAAAGTAGTCGGTATTCTTGGTCTGCTGCAAACCAGCTTCAAGTTTATCAATTCTTTTGCAGAAATATAACCATATTGCCTTCTCTGCCAAAATATTTTAGAACGCATCGCCTTATTATTTCCATGGTGACGCGTCATGCTTCTCACATGACATACCACAGCCAAAATAGTGCCATAGTGCCGTATAACAGATGTATCTTTTATTTAATTTTTCCTTTTTTATTCAAAATATTCACGATGTTCATCTGATATTCCAATTTTCAAATATGTGTAAGTGAATGTGATTTGTCATTTAAAACCCTTTATAATGATCATGATCATGTTAGTTGATCTATAATGCGTGATGGGCGCCGCCATGTTAGTTTGCGCCGCAGTTCAGAGAATCGGATCTGTCGGATTTACATCACGTAAATTCATCCACGTCTCACGAAATACATGAAAGTAAGTGACCGGTGAACTGGGAGAAGAATAGAGTAAACTATATAGTTAACATACAATGTGTATCTGATATAAATAAGACACGCCACGTAGTCACATTATAACTGAAAGGATTGTTATTGCCACTTCCATAGACATCAGTGTGTATTTAACAAAATATAAATGTATTTTTTGCTAGTACTTATGTGCATTTAAATGTCTGAAACCTAAAATAAACATTATGTGGTTGAAAACACTGCATAGTTGTGATATGTGACAAGCACTGAGCGTGTCTGTCTCTGGCTCAGTGCCAGCCAAAGCACGTTTGAATTTAAGATTTTAATGAAATTTTTTAATTTTTGATTTTAATCTGCGTTCTGATTCCGTCCGGTTACATACCAGCGGTACCAAACCCTATCTGTGAGGCAGGTATAAATTGAGTTTTGGTTTATTTTTTGATGTGCTCAAGTTCACAGAAACTGAGACAGCAGAAAGCACATCTTGTTTGTTTGTTTTCTTTTTTTTTACAAAGCCACAACGTTTTCTTGTTATTGTGAGTTTACACAAATAAAACTAGACTTTACAGTTTGGAATGATGTTACTCTTATCTGTATGACCAAAAACGACGGAGTATTTTAAGTAATTTCCACTGTTGTCAGGAAAAAATGCAAGTGATCGCGCCGGTGCCTCCATGTCATGCAGATAAAGAGCACTAATACTTTAGCTTCCACACTCCGCACAAACACTTGGATATGCGGCTAATAATAGCGTACATTTATCTATTTTATATGAATTTATCTTTACACATTTTCATTTTATATTAATAAACCAAATTGCCTATACATAGCCTAATCAGTGCTCAAACTCGCGAATAAAGCTTGCTCCAGTGCACCGGCAACGTTAGAGCGAGCGGCCATGTAAAGTTGCTACTACTTGCATGTTTCAAATGATAAGCCATATTTGAGGTAGATGGATGATAGGTGAACGTTTGGATTTCCTGCCCTACATACAGGGGGGAGAACAAGTATTTGATACACTGCAGATTTTGCAGGTTTGCCCACTTACAAAGCATGTAGAGGTCTGTAATTTTTATCATAGGTACACTTCAACTGTGAGTGACGGAATCTAAAACAAAAATCCAGAAAATCACATTGTATGATTTTTAAGTAATTAATTTGCGTTTTATTGCATGACATAAGTATTTGATACATCAGAAAAGCAGAACTTAATATTTGGTACAGAAACCTTTGTTTGCAATTACAGAGATCATACGTTTCCTGTAGTTCTTGACCAGGTTTGCACACACTGCAGCAGGGATTTTGGCCCACTCCTCCATACAGACCTTCTCCAGATCCTTCAGGTTTCGGGGCTGTCGCTGGGCAATACGGACTTTCAGCTCCCTCCAAAGATTTTCTATTGGGTTCAGGTCTGGAGACTGGCTAGGCCACTCCAGGACCTTGAGATGCTTCTTACGGAGCCACTCCTTAGTTGCCCTGGCTGTGTGTTTCGGGTCGTTGTCATGCTGGAAGACCCAGCCACGACCCATCTTCAATGCTCTTACTGCGGCAAGGAGGTTGTTGGCCAAGATCTCGTGATACATGGCCCCATCCATCCTCCCCTCAATACGGTGCAGTCGTCCTGTCCCCATTGCAGAAAAGCATCCCCAAAGAATGATGTTTCCACCTCCATGCTTTACGGTTGGGATGGTGTTCTTGGGGTTGTACTCATCCTTCTTCTTCCTCCAAACACGGCGAGTGGAGTTTAGACCAAAAAGCTCTATTTTTGTCTCCTCAGACCACATGACCTTCTCCCATTCCTCCTCTGGATCATCCAGATGGTCATTGGCAAACTTCAGACGGGCCTGGACATGCGCTGACTTGAGCAGGGGGACCTTGCATGCGCTGCAGGATTTTAATCCATGACGGCGTAGTGTGTTACTAATGGTTTTCTTTGAGACTGTGGTCCCAGCTCTCTTCAGGTCATTGACCAGGTCCTGCCGTGTAGTTCTGGGCTGATCCCTCACCTTCCTCATGATCATTGATGACCCACGAGGTGAGATCTTCCATGGTGCTCCAGACCGAGGGAGATTGACTGTCATCTTGAACTTCTTCCATTTTCTAATAATTGCACCAACAGTTGTTGCCTTCTCACCAAGCTGGTTGCCTATTGTCCTGTAGCCCATCCCAGCCTTGTGCAGGTCTACAATTGTATCCCTGATGTCCTTACACAGCTCTCTGGTCTTGGCCATTGTGGAGAGGTTGGAGTCTGTTTGATTGAGTGTGTGGACAGGTGTCTTTTATACAGGTAACGAGTTCAAACAGGTGCAGTTAATTCAGGTAATGAGTGGAGAACAGGAGGGCTTCTTAAAGAAAAACTAACAGGTCTGTGAGAGCCGGAATTCTTGCTGGTTGGTAGGTGATCAAATACTTATGTCATGCAATAAAATGCAAATTAATTATTTAAAAATCATACAATGTGATTTTCTGGATTTTTGTTTTATATTCCGTCACTCACAGTTGAAGTGTACCTATGATAACAATTACAGACTTCTACATGCTTTGTAAGTAGGAAAACCTGCAAAATCGGCAGTGTATCAAATACTTGTTCTCCCCACTGTAATTACCACAAGGACCCGCCGTTAATGATCTGTCCCTCACGGACTGCGTGACTTCGCCACCAGTTTTTTTTTTCCTGCGACTAACCAACTAATAAAATTTTTGGTCGACTAAGCCTCTTCTAGTCGACAAACGATTAGTCGACTATTAGGGGGCAGCCCTAGAAATATTATTACAAACTGCTTTCTATTTTATTTTAAAATTTAATTTATTACTGTGATGGCAAAAATTAATTTTCAGCATCATCACTCCAGTCTTCAGTGTTTCATGATCCTTCACATAGCTAATTTGACAAGAGTCACCAAGTTTGATGAAGCATAAAATGTAAAAAATTTTAAACATAAAATTTGAGTAGTTCCGACCGAAGAGGCCCAGAGGGTTAACGTTGATGCTAAATTTTTATTTTTCCAAATCCAAAAGCTAAAAAATAATAAACAGCACAAGGCTAGTTTTGTCCCTTTAGATTATTTCATGAATACAAGCTATTTTCATAACAGATCTTCATCCTTTCTGCACTCAACAAGTGTCATCACCTCTGCCCTTTGTTCATAATGAATAAATAATTAGCATCCCCTCTGCTAATTAGGATTGCTGCTGGTCTCCTCTCATTAATTTTTGTGCCCATCAGCCCAAAGCTGCAGGGGGGCAGTTTGAAATTAGAGGTCGTGTCGTCATTCCTTGCCTCAAAGATGGATGACGGTAATGGCGACAGCATGTTGAATAATTTTTTTTTTTTACCTTTCCACCTGGTTCCTGACTTTTCTACTCAGTGAACAAGTTTAAACTCCACACTCTTATATCCTTGAGCTGTAGCTGTCCACTCCTATTTTCCAATGCAGTTAACTATTATTGTGCACGCTAGGGATAAAATTAATGATCAATAAATCGATCAATCATGAACGTCCCTAGCGCACACCTTCAATCCCAGATAATATGTGTGCATGCCTGTGTGTGTGTTTGCGAGCCCCGCAAGTCGTTTCTTCCATTCCCATCTGGGTTTATCAAATTGCTAATGATTTCACTTGGCACTAATAGGCATTTTCACCGTTGTCTAAGTATGTCGAGAAATTTAATGAACGCAGATTGCAGAGATGGCTGTGTCTGATATGTGTATCCGAGCCTCTCTGAAACCTGTTAGAACAGCGGGGATTTGTACATGCTTATGCATTAACCAAAGCACCCATATTCTCTCTGAAGCTCTGTTAATCAGCCCTCTCAGTGTTTGGTCATAATTACCCTACTCTGCTGATCACACTCCAACCACCAATTACTGCACACGCGGCGGCTGTTGTTTATTCAGAAGGTCCTTATGACCAACTGTAGGTCTCGGCATCTGATTTAATGCTGTTGGTTCATTGGCCCTTTCCTTTGTATTCTGAGCATATGTTTTTGCTTGTTTATTTCAGGGTCAGTGACATGTAAGATTGTCCGTGATTAGGGATGTGACTATCAAATTTTCATTTTGCGATAATTGCTGAAGCTTTTATCACGGTATACAGTATTATCATGATATTGAAATAAGTATTGTCATACTATAACATGTTTAATAACTTTTTTTTTCTCATAACAAAAAGAACTGAACATTTAAGTACAATAAAACAATACACAAAAAATGTATAAAGTAAACAAATGTTTCAAACAGATTAAAGTGCAAAAGAATGATAAAGAACAACAGGTAACACTTAACAATAAGGTCTCAATAGTCAGCGTTAGTTAATGCATTAACTAACATTAACAATGAGCAATAGCTACATTTGTTACAGAAGTTATTATTCTTTAATAGTGTTAGTTGAACTAACAATGTTCATTTGTATTTATGTTTTGGTTTTAATAATGTATCACTAAATGTTGATTTAACATTCACTAAGATTAATAAATGCTTTAGACGTATTTTTCATTGTTAGTTTAACTAATGAATTAACTAATGGAACCTTATTGTAAAGTGTTACAGAAGAATAATAATGAAACGTTTTCATAGCCCCTTTCACACATACAGTCTTAACTGGTAAGTTACCGGTAACCGATCATGTGTGAACAGGACCTTTTCAAAAATACCGGTAAATTGGTTCCAGCAATTTACCAGTAAGGGAAGTTGTAACATTACCAGTAAATTACCGGTTATGTGCGCTGTGTGAACGCAGAATGAAGATTACCGGTATATTCACTTATGAAGTCAGAACACGCTGACGTAAGACGTCTGCTTTGGGTCAATCATAAGTTCTTATGCAGATGACGTGATTACTCCGCGCTAAATGATCAACTTTGACGTTGCGTCATGTCATGTCTCGCAGCTTTTTCAACGAGTCGCGCTCGACCCATCCTTCTTTTCCATTCATCAGCGCTGCGGCTCTGCAGTTGATACTATTACGCGAATGTCGTGTTTTTAAGAGCAAACGCGTTCTGTTTGATCATCCATTATGCCTGTCACTCAGACGTCAAAATATGTTGTCAAATTGAACAGATAGTGAAACTAAAGCGCTTCTTCTCATGCGGGCGGATGCAGACAATGGCGTAGCTTTTAAAGATGACTGACATCACAGAATTTACCGGTATTTTGCTGCTGATGTGTGAACGGTCGCTTACCGGTAAAAAGCCAGAACGGCGTTGCTTGTGTGAACAGCATATTTGTGTATTTACCGGTAAAGTCATTCTGGTAATTTTCTGGCAATGTACCGGGATTGCTGTGTGAAAGGGGCTATTATCTAGGGCATGCTGTAGTCCAGATTAAAATGTAAAAATGTTTAAGTTTGAAAATAAATAGGCTATTAAGTCTTTTAAAAGGTTCACCCAAAAATGAAAATTCTGTCATTAATTACTCACCCTCATGTCGTTCCAAACTAGGGATGGGCAAGTGTACTCGAACGAATGCGACGATCAGTCATGAAAACGATGATCGCCCTGACTTTAAAAAAATATATTTGTCTATTTTTTTTTTGATTGGTTATTACGGCATTTTGGGCGGTACCTGAGGTCTGATTTGTTAGCGTTAGACATGCTAGCATGCCTTCCAGGCCGGCGAAATAGAGTGAAACTGGATTTGAAAGCGCGCACTGCAGTGATGCCTGGAATCACTTTGATCATGAAATAGTTAAGTGCAAGATGTGCAGCGCCAATCTGTCATATACATAGCATTATAATGAAAACAAGATTGTGATAGAATGTTGTAAATTCTCTGTGCTTTAGTTCCTCGTGTATCAGCGCGCTGTTAAAGGAAATCCACAACGAGAGTTACATCAGAGCGCGGTCAAGTTCACGTGCGCACTCGCGTCCTTTTCTGCAGATGCAAGTTGTAAGATTACTTTTTATGTTGTCTATATCTGATTAATAGGACGCGTTTGGTTGAGTTTATTAACTAGCTAGCAAAGCGCTGCCGTTATACCGGCTGTTGTTCATTCTCTTCAGTTTCAGCTCAAATGCAATGCCCGACATTATCGACTATGGGTTATATGAGACGGTCATATTCTTTTTAGATAGGCTATTTCTTTTTCAAAATCATTGATATTAATAATGCCACAGTGGTATATTGTTCTCATGTTTTTTAACAGTAGACCAGTTTTATTTTAAGTTGTTTCTCATTATGGCTTCGAAAACGCGCAGTGATGTCTGGAATCACTTTGATCATGAAAAATAAAATTAAGTGCAAAATGTGCAGCGCCAATCTGTCGTATACATAGCATTGTAATGAGAACACGGTTGTAATATAATGTTGTTTATCTGTGCTTTCGTTGCCCGTGTATCAGCGTTGTTGTTAAGGGAAGAGCGCATTCAAAATGAGTTTCCCTTTCAAAGCATAGACTGTAAAAACTAGCACGGTTAAGTTCACGTGCGCATTCGCGTCCTTTTGTGCAGATGTAAATTGTAATAGGTATATATCAGATGAATCTAATATAGGATGCGTTTGGTTGAGTTTATTAACCCGCTAGCAAAGCTCTGCAGGGTGGTGTTTATTCACAGTTTCAGCTCAAATGCAAAGGCAGATATTATTGACTGGGTTATTTGAGACGGTCATTTTGTTTTTAGATGTTTTTTTTTCAAAAACATTGACGCATCATAATCTAGCAGTTATTTTTTCTAGTCATATGTTCATGTTTTCATAGACATGTTTTCATGTCATGTTTGTATTCGTCAACATAAATTTTCGTAACAGTCCTAAAATATTTTCATATCTCCATGATGGACACTTGAGTACTCGTTTTTTGAGACCTATCAATAATCGAAATGAGAAATTGGCAAAAATGCCCATCCCTACTCCAAACCCGTACGACCTTCGTTCATCTTCGGAACACAAATAAAGATATTTTTGATGAAATCTAAGAGATTTCTGACCCCACATACACAGCAACATAACGTCCACTTTCAAGGCCCAGAAAGGTAGTAAAGACATTGTTAAAATAGTCCATGTGACTCCAGTGGTTCAACCTTAATGTTATGAAGCAACAAGAATACTTTTTGTGCGCAAAAAACAAACAAAAATAACGATATCTCTATTTTTTTGTTTTATATTTATATTTCCGCATGTTAGTTGCACCACATGACAATTTAATTTGATTTAAACTTTGCTAAGCTACTTAATCATGTTTCCTTTGCAACAAAGCTCTTTTCTTCATTATAAAATAATTTTTGTACCTGAACATTTTTATCATGCTGACATATATGCCGCTAGTGTTGTCAAAAATACCGAAGTCGGTACTGAAATGTTAAAAATGTGATGCTTTGAGCGCTGTTGAGCGGAATCGTAAACACCCCTGATTGCTCATTGTACTCACGCGCTCATCAGATATGTCTGTGATTGGCTACAATGATCAACGCTGTTGTAAATATATATCAAAAACATGTTGTAAATATACATCAATGACGCTCTTCACCGAGCTACACACGGGAGCGTTTGAAAGCAGGCGTCTATCAGCGGACTTGTGCTTTCAATCGCTCCCGCTTTCAAAACACTTTCAAACGCTCCCGTGCGTTGGTCATTGTAGCCAATCACAGACATATCCGATGAGCACGTGAACACAATGGCCAATCAGAGGTGTTTTACGATTCCAATTTCAGTACCGACTTGGTACCTAATTCTGTACTTTTGACAACACTATATGTCGCCAAATTAATCTATCCAGACAAAAAAAAAAAAGCATTGTGTTATTGACCCTCTAGTATGTATAAGCATGCCAACAACGTAGATGCGTCTCATAGGGAGGGGGACCGCCTGCAGAGCGAGGTTACCGAAATGTCCCATCAATGCCTGCCGTCTGATGGATAGGCAAGCTGTCATAAGCACGCCAGCGAATTTTAATCACGCCATCGCATGATCACGCCGACACTTCCAACCCTCTGTCCCCACCCGCCCCATGGCAGCCCACCGCTCAAGTGCTTTCATGACACCAGTGTATGCAAATGCGGTCTCTGTGGGGCCTTTAGTGCATATTAATTTGACTGAGAGAGCTGATGGTAGCTGTATCTTCCCATTTAGCTAAACCTTTTTCCTCATCCCGTATTTTTCCGCATCAAACCCCGAGTCCTCCCTTGATGCAGTGGTGTATTTCACACTGGTTTAATGCTTGTCAAAACTGTGTTTTTCTGATGAGAAATGGATGACCTATGAGTCACCGGCATAGCAATAGCAATACAATCATACTCGCGCAACACGACAAGATTGCTCTTCTTTTTTTAGTTACAAGCTTCTTTGCCAGAATTCCTTCACTTGTTTCTTTCACAGGCTTTAAAGATTGTAAAGCATATGTTTTAGTCGGTCCCAACATGATGGTCATCAACAACGCTCTCATTCAAAGGTTTGAGGTTGGTAAGATTTAAAAAAAATATATTTTTGAAAGCTTTTGTTCTCACCAAGACTGCTTTTATTTGACAATAAATACAGTAAAAACAGTATTGTTGTGAAATATTATTACAATTTAAAATAACTGCTTTGTTTTAAAATAATTTAATCCTGTGATAGTAAAGCTGAATTTTCAGCATTATTACTCCAAT
Source organism: Coreius guichenoti (assembly GCA_039654105.1). Taxonomy (NCBI): domain Eukaryota; kingdom Metazoa; phylum Chordata; class Actinopteri; order Cypriniformes; family Gobionidae; genus Coreius; species Coreius guichenoti. The sequence continues at coordinate 17,020,484 of CM077183.1, forward strand.
CTTCAATGTCACTCGATCCTTCAGAAATCTTTCTAATATGCTGATATTTGGTGCTCAAGAAACATTTTATATTATCTTTTTTGAAACAGTTTGTGACACATTGTCATAATTTTTTTTCAGGATTCTTTGATGAATAGGAAGTTCAAAAGAACAGTATTTATTTGAAAAATTAATCTTTTGTAAGATTATAAAAGAAAGAAAAGTTGTGTTTTTTTTTCTCTGGTGGAGAACATGAGCCGTGGTACCTGACTAGTCATCAAACAACCGATAAGACAGGTAGTGAGGTTGAGTGTTTTATCTAGATGAAAAAAAATAAATTAATAAAATAAAACGATACATCACAATTTTTAGCAGAAGTGTGGAAACTTCTCTGAGAAATTGTCTACTCTGGTGGCAAAAATCAAATTCATTAGCGTGGTCAAACACCCCCCCTTTAATTTTTTAATTTTTTTTTTTAATGTTTTTAGTGGCTGTGCTGTAATTAGCTTGCAGAATCTTTTTTCTTTTCTTTTTTCAGAGAAGATAGACCATGATGGTTGACAAATTGTACAACAACCAAGACATTGTAAAATAAGTTAGTTGACCTCATTAATCAATGTATTAGGGCTGGGCTGTATATCGAGTTTGTTCAATATATTTTTTATAAACAATATAGGAAGAGGCAGTAGTTGAGCGCATCTGAAAAATAGTGAAAAACACAGAGTGCTCGCAAAGTGCATAATCCAATTTGTCCTAAACATGCAATATGCTTTATATTAAAGTCAAAATCAAATTTTAAGTTTTTTGGCTTTTAGAATGAGTATGTTAGCCTTACTGTATCTATAAGCTAGTGTGCTCCAAAACAATGACAAAATTTGTATTTAGAAGATATAAGCATGCAAAACTTACAGTCTCTCACTTCCGCCAATATGGATCAGTGATTTTGATGACATCACTCTGCACTTCAGCTTCTCATCAGATTTTCTGTCCAATCAAATGCTCTGTAGAATCTAAAGCGTCCCACCCCCTACATTATAAATAGATGCTGAAGTTGCGGCTGACATTGGTCCCTTGTTCACACATTTACTATTTTCTACGTGGTGAATGGCACATAGTGCACTATTATAGGGGATAGGGAACAATTCAGACAGTGTAAATATGCTTTCCATTGGGGCGAATGAAGTCTGGTTTCACGTTAATGTCACGCGAACCTCCGCAGCACGCACACAGTCTGTTCTGGTCCAGAGACACGATAGCACAGAGCAGATCATATGCGCAGACCATAAAACATATCGGACCCATTTGAATTCTGCACAGAATGCTATATTTTAAAGCGATAATGGAGGATATTAGGAGGAGAAACGGTTAGAGGTTAGGAGGAAACTGCAGCTTACTCAGCTCTGGCCGAGCTGTGATATAAACTAAATGATATTGGCTATTCTAAAAAAGGGGAGGAGCTGATCGATTTGTCCCGCCCTGTCTGTATAGTAAATGTGTATAGATTAAAGCGGCTTGCCCTGTCAGATGCTCTGACAGATAGCCTACATGTGCTGACAGATAGTTGCGCTATTTAAAACGTTTGAGATGTGTTGTTTACCTCAGTACATATCTTACATTTCACAGGTATATTCTCCATCTGTAAATATTAATAGAAAGTTAAAGAAATATTTCTATTGTGCTGTCAGGAGTGGAGCCTTATGCAAGCAAGTCTCTGCTAAACTTCACAGACTTCAGTGAACGAGCGCTGCTGCCAAACAGACAAAGCTCAATAGAATAAAAGCACTAAAATATAGCTACATTTTGCTAAAATATTTGCTTTTGGACATTAAATGTGCTATATGTAGAATTTTAAACCTACAAGTAAGTGTATTTTTATGATAGCAGTAACTAAAGAGATTATTGCAATGGGGTAATCAAATGTAGGCTGAAATAATTACTAAGCTCAGATGAGTGAATGTGCATTCCTCTTACCACTTAACATTTAGACTGTGCTTTTGTTTTTATTTTTCATTTTTAGTTTAGTGAATTTAACTTGTTTTTGGATTGTAATGTTGTTATAATGTTAGAATGCACATAATATATGGCATAGCCTACATGGTCACTATATTTGTTTTCATAACCTTCAATATGAACATTGTAGGACAACATTGGGCAGGATGTGAATTTTTGCCCCCGCTGGACTGTGTTCATGTTATATTATTTGGGTCCGAACCGGGGTGCGTTTGCGTCATCAAAACAGCAGCTGTTTATCTGGTTGCTTAGTAACGACAGCGAGCGTGAAGGCGGCAAACTGCATAGCGTTGCTCACCTCACTTTCATATTTTTGTTTTTGAACCGTTGGTTTTGTTTCCAAAGCTTCAGTACGTAATGGCACTTGCGTCTATCTGCCGCGAATGTACTGCAAATGCTCTAAAGAACTCTGAAGACGAGCAGAAATGAGATTTACAGCTCTCTGCTTGCAGTACGTCAGTCACGCCGCCAGAAAATTAGTAAAACACACACAAACACATTTTTATCAAATCATACGTCATTAATAGGGGTTCACTTCCGCAATTTAGTACGATTGCGTTCCCATCAGCAGCGAACCGTACCCCAGACCACCCTTTTTAAGCGGACTCGGGAACGGTTCGCAGGTGCGCACCCGAGTTCGGAAGACAGCGTTCACATCATCCAAACGAACCAAACTCTGACGTCAATCAAACCCGGGTGCGCACCAGAACTGCTAGTGTGAAAGCACCCTAAATGGTCGCCAAAACGGTTTGGTTACCAACATTATTCAAAATATCTTCTTTTGTGTTTCGCAGAAGTCAGTCAGTCATACAGGTTTATAACAACATGAGGGTGATGCAAATGATGACAGAATTTTGAGTGAGCTCTCCTCTTAGATAATGCTTTTGGAATGCAAAAACGAGTATTATGTAAAAGAAATGCATCAAAGTACAGTAAATTGTCCCTGCACAAATAAATAAATAATTTGATCCAGGTGAACCCAAATCAGCCTAATAATGCAAGTCTTCTTGAAGACTGATTAGTCGATTAGTTGATTTTGAAATCATTAGTATCAAGCTCCTGGACGTTCCCTATGATTTGAAGCAATGGAAATGGCCATTTTTACGAAGTATTCTGTGTAATTCCTCTCGGATTGCCACAGATCTGTGTGATGAATTGTAGGGAGCGCGAGATGTGTGGAAGTGTTACTGAGGAGGGTAGTGAATTGGAGAGGGTGGGCAGAGGGAGGGGACGTGTACGTTAGTACACGCGTATGTTGTTGTAGAGAGAGAGAGCGAAGAGGATTGGAGACAGTTGATAGACGCTACTCGCTCTAGGTGCTCTGTGTTACTTGGGTATCAATAGCAGAGTGCCGGCGAACGGCTCTCGTCGCCTCTGTTTCTTTCTCTCAGGGGGCCGTGGAGAGGATCGAAAGACATGCTTTGATATTCCACTCTCATACCCGAGTTCCTGTCACATGCCTGGAGTCGGACTCTCTCTCAGTAACATGGGCTTTTTCCCCCCGTCTCACTGCAGTGTGTGTTTTTCCGTGCGGGCTGTTTTCGCTGCTGCTCCTGGTGCGCTGGTGCGCGATGTGTGTGTATGTCTGCACCATGCCAAGGCAAGCGCTCCCAGTTAGTGGTACGAGCGGCCCCAGCAGCAGCCTCTGTCTGCCTGAGTTACGATACTGCTTGTGTTTTCCCTGCACAGTTCTGCTCCAGCACGGCGCCGATCCCAACATCCGCAACACCGACGGCAAGTCTGCCCTGGACCTGGCTGACCCGTCCGCTAAAGCTGTTCTCACCGGTGAGTGCAGCAACCTCATGTTCTCCATTCCCAGTCTTTCTGTCTCTCTTTTTTTCTTTCTTTTATCAGTGTTTTTGTCTTGAACGTCTGCAGTTTGTCCCTGTCTGATACACTGATACTATGTCTACACAGCTTTGAAATGGAGCAGCATTGTTATGCATCTGTATCTTCACGTTAGGTGTGTTTGTGTAAAGTGAGACTGTTGTTGTCCTTGAGCGCTTCTCTGCCTGCGTGCTCTCTCTGTAGTAGGGATAAGTGACTGTTGAATATTATGAATATATTTGGAATGATTTTAAAGCTAAGCTACATCGTGAGGATTTTAATGCGCTGTTTGGCCATTAAAGTGTAACCTTGCTGATTTTCAACCTGCTTGTATTGTTACAATGTTGGTAGTATATGTAAATGAACAATGTTTACTCATTATTCTTGATACATGGACCGAAAAATTTTTCATTTATTTGTCACGTAATCCGCCAACTTCAGGGCTTTTATGAAAACTACAGATTATACTTCCGCATTTTTGTTTTCCCGCCCACAGACCATCGGATCGACAGAGAGTTATTAACAAAACAGTTATTGTAAGAGTAGGTTTATCACTGAAAATTGCCTACACTTCAAACAGCATTATGGTAAAAATGGAGCGTTATGGAAACAGCTTTCAGTTTTTTCACCCAGTCACCTAGTTTGAAATGTTGACTACAAACACAGAGGTTTTTCAGATTGGTGTTCTCTCCATTTCAGAGCTTTTCCTGGGTCAAAAATGGTCTTCAGTCGTGGCGGACAAACATATCCACACACAGTTGCCCATGCAAACTGTGAGCCCAGTACTGACAATAAATCCAAAATAAATGCAAAGAAACAGTTTGTAATATTAACTTATCCTATTTATTCAGTCATGAAATAAAAAATAATCACTGTCAGGACAGATCATAAAACAAGTAGGGATAGTAGGGATGATAATTTATTTTTTTCCCCCTAACCAACAACCAAAGCTTGTTGACCAGTCATTAACCGTCAACCGACAAGATTATATTAAATTAGAATTAAATTAAATTGATTGAATGTATAAGTGTCTGTGACCCATTAAAAATAACAATTTGTTTTCAAGGGGTTTAGTTTTAAATGCGCAAATAGCAGCATAAACAACATGAACATGGGTTCACACATGGGCTCGACAATAAGGACTGCCCGATGGCCCGGGGCTAGCGTGAATGATGCTCGGGACAGTAGACGGAACCGTCACTTGCATCGTCACGAAAGTTGATAATTTGCGTGTTTTTAAGTATTGCCAACTGAAATATTCAAGTGCAATTAGACACGAAAGTACCCACGTCTCTCAATTTGGTTCTCGTGCGCTGTGTAATAAGTTTTTACACCCAGAACGCCGTGTCTCACAGCACACATTTTTGTGCATATGAAGGTTGATGTTTTACGCTGATATTGGGCCACGAGCGAAGTGCAAAGCCTAGTTTACATAATAAATAATAGTTTAGTATCCAAATACATTGCGAATATGTAGGGCTGTCACAGTGACGGAATTTCCCTTGCGGTAATTTTGAGTGGCTCAATAGCGCGATATGCGGTATTATCGCCATATATATATATATATATATATATATATATATATAAAATCTGTGTGTGTTACAATGTAAGGAGGTCATATTCAGAAACCGAAAATAGAGCGTTGAAACAGGAAGTGAAGTAAATGTGAATGTCAAATAAGGGTCCACACAACAGAACATAAACCTGACAATAAAATTGTAGGGCTATTGTTATATGTATAACAGTTAGTTCTGATAATCGAATCTGACTGGACGAGACTTTCTGCTAATATTTCACCAGTAAAAGCAGAACTACTCATCTCTGCGCGTTCTAGACGGGATGTCAGTCAGTGCCGTTACGTTGTTCCGCCACAAGGTGGCGGCAAGGGACTGTCTTTGAGTGAGTCTTTAAGCCGTTCATTCAACTACACGTTCAAAAACGCTGATTCTTTCAAAGAGAGATGTAATGAAACGGCTGTTGAAATCATTTTAACTTTGAGTGCCCCTTTAGAATATTCAGCTGACCAGCAATGCGTTGATGCTAAGACAGAGATTTCGCATGCCTTGGACATGGCAACCTTTTTTCACGAATGTGTCTCGGCCTGAAGGACAGACGCAGGTAATCGCACGCGCTCAGTCGATCTCCCTCACGTTCACTGTCAGTTTAGGCTTGTTAAGTGCAAATCTACAGAGCCTCTGTACAAATCACCATTGTACACATTATATTATCATTACTAATTTAATATTCAGTACACATGCACGAAGTGTAAAACGAGAAGGGCATAGTTTAACAAAAAAAGAAAACACAAATATCGCGGTTGCTCTGCGGTTGGCTTCTCAATAGCGCGATATTGCGGTTATCGCGACAGCCCTACGAATATGGAAACATTTGAATTTGTACCGAATGAGAGAGGTAGGCTATGTGAGCCCAAGGCAAGTTTCTATTTCAGTTTCGCTTTAAATTAATTAGTTTTGGATTGAATTTTATAGCTTTTATTTTTCATTCTTGTTCTGTTCTGAATACCATTAAATTTAAAGGATTTGTTGAGTGAGGGGAACTAAAATAGCCTATAGCTATGTTATGTTTATATGTTGCTATGTTGTTGTATTAGTGCATATAAATAAATGATTCTTCCTTGTGTTCTAGTGAAAAAGCATTTTATTTTGATTTAAACATTACATTTAATTTGCTGCTATTGCTGTTCGGTTGCCATTATTGTTTACCCTGATTTCAGTCAAAGAAATATGTTAAGTTTTGTGACACATTCTCTGTATTTTAAAGTCGTATTTTTGCAGTATGCCATGTTTTTCATGCCAAATAGTGAAGCAGTCTTGACCTCTGATAGCTGTGGAAATATATGTACTATTACTTGGTAAAATCTAAATTAAACTAAATTTTATAACATACTAGTCACATCGCTTGGCCCTGATCTTTGTATTGTTTGGGGGCAGAGATTTGTGTATAATCAGGCTGTACTGATTTATTACATGGTCCTCTTAGACACATTTCAATTGTGTTTACACTTAGTTGCATCATTTCCTGTTTGGTAAATACATCAGTTACACAAGGGATGTAGAAAGCCTTTCGTCAGCGGGGTAATTCTCTGAACTGACAATACATTTTTCTGCCAAGTATTATAATAGTAAAATTTCGCTCTTCATCTTTCACACAAACACGCAGTCTAACCACAGAAAAGTGATGCGTTATAAAACGATTCTCTTTCTGAAATCAATATAAGCTTTATTAAAAGACATTAGACTTCAGTGATACAACAGATGGCCGCATAACGATGTTGATCATTTCTCATGTAAACTGAAATGTATTCTGTAATGACATGTACATCAGATGCAAAATCAAATGAATTAGGTCATTTCTCAGGTCTCAAAAATGATTGAGCACATTTATTTATCGATAGGAGAGATGCGTATGATGTGCTTATATCTTATAGAACTACTCAAAACTACTCAAGAACTGCGGCAACCATTAGAAATTATATGTAAATCATGAGATTTGCCATGAAAATCTGTTTTTCTATCCACTTCTCAGTCTAACAAATCGGAAATAAGGTGATATGGTATAAATGGCAGCTCCTGGTGTGAGGGACAGAGGTGATGTGTTTGGTTTTGTGAGTATAAATAGAGCAGAATGCAGAGCTTCAGTCTCTGGAGTATTTCAGATAATTGTTATAGATCCACTTTTCCTACCCAGCTACCTGACCCTGCCTGTCGAGCCTCCCGTCTCCTGTCTAGAAATATTGAAGAGCAGCATTCATTTCATTCTTAATCCTGGTTGGTTAGCTATATCATACACAACACAACATATAGCTTTTTCTTTTTTTTTGCAAACTAACCCCTAATTACTAACTGAAGTATTCACTTAGAAGCTGAGCAACGTGAACCGAGTTATTCACGGTGTTTATTTGCCCAAGCGAGTTTCTCTTCTCTGACTTTTGTTTGGAAAATTTGAATGTTGCTTGCACAAATTACATTGCGAATTAGCCGTTTTGCATCACGGCTGCCAAAAGGTGATACGTGAGAGGTCTAATGCCATCCAACCATCTGTAAGCATAGCTGCATTTTCTTCAAACAGCTTCAGAATAAACCTCCGGGTCATCAGGTCCGTCTTGTTGTTACAGCTTAATGATCGCGCATATTAACTTGTCTAGGTCAGTTCAACTGCACTTTTCGAAAGAGTTTGGTGCTGTGAAGCTGCTTGTCAGCTGCTTAATTTGATAGAGCATCCTGTTTTGTTGGATGGAGGCTTTCCAATAAACAATCTGTTGAGTGTAATTTAAAAATAGATTTAGCACGATTAAGCCAAGTGTTTTTGTTTATTGCAAGGAATTTTTGAAAGACAGCACAAACCGTAGCCTATTTATTTTGTACATCCGTTGTGTTTTTAGGCTATATCAGTTTTTGGAGTTGCTTGTATCATGGCAAAAGTTATTGCGCAGTCGCCAAAGGGGTGCTTTGTAAACAATATAGTTATGAGTTTTTTTTTATTATTATTATTTATGAGGAAAGGGATTATTTGGTGTAAACGTCTCGGCTTTGGTCTTGTGTTATGGGTCTGGGTAATAAGGCAGGCATGACAAAACACACTAACAGGAGCATCACACAGATTCTCAAAACACTGAAATAACACGATTCTTCCCATCCTACCCTTCCCATATTGAAATTTCATCTTCTTCAGATTTTAGGAGTGTGATTTGATAAAAGAAAAAAAATAGTAATTAATTAAAAAGAGAATGCTTGATTCAACAAAAGTTTGGAGTCAATTAGATTTTTTTTTGTTGTTTTTTTAAAGGAAAAAACTTTTAATAAGCAAGGATGCTTTAAATTGATCAAAAGTAATCAAGTTATTTATAATGTTTTAGATTTCTATTTCAAATAAATGCTGTTCTTTTGAACTTTTTATTCATCAAATCATTTTTTTATCACCGTTTCCACAAAAATATTAAGCAGCACAACTGTTTCCAACATTGATAATAAGAAATGTTTCAAGCACCAAATCAGCATATTCGAATGCTTTCTGAAGGATCATGGGACACTGAAGACTGGAGTAATGATTCTGAAAATTCAGCTTCGTCATCACAAGTAAATTATGTTTTACATTTTTTAAATTATAATATTTCACAATATTGCTGTTTTAAATTTTGTAATCAATTAATTGCATATATCCTATACATAGCTATATATTGAAATATAATTTCTTAAGACTTATAGACCAAAAGCTAGATTTTCTTAGCGACACCTAATGACTTTTATTAGGGCCATTACAACGATTATGTTATGTAATGCAGATTATTAGTTAATGTTCATTCAGATAGTTAGAAACGTCATTAGTATTCATTGCTTCATATGTCTTCACAGATCCCTGGTTGAAAATGCTGGCTTTCTGCGAACACCAGAGTAGACAGTTTGATTCATGCCTATATTTGACACATAAATAACACCCATGTGGAGCCATTGCCTCTTCGGAATGACAGATTTTGAAGGACCTTGAGCTTGACTTTGATGATGTGGTAATGCCTCTGCCATCGTATGATGTCCTTACAAAGACAAAATGTTCCTTTAAGTTGCATTAGACACACCTGCACTGTAGCATTTTGTGAAATGATGAATTACTGCACGCTGTGTTCCACATTGATTCATTTGTGTTTTTGCAATTATCTTTTTTCATTTATTTAAAGGCTAATAGTTTTCAATGAATGATGAGGCATTTTATTCTTGCTAGAACACTGATGGTTCAGATAGGGAAGTTATTAGCTTAATTTTGTATGTCTAATTTTATCATATATTTGTGAACCGCACACTTTAGCTGACGATTTTATGAGAGTCTGTGGTTTCTGATGGCTAATGTAAAACAAAAAGTGCAAGAATTGCACAAAAAGTGCCAGTGCAGAACTGAAAATATTCCTGGCAGAACAGTACTGTCTTAAGTGGTATCAATGTAATGTTTAGGAAAATTGCCTGCGTTCTCTAACATTATTTTTTGAGCGACTTCCAGATAGTGATTAAATGTAGTTTAGATGTGAGCTTTATGATTAATATGACACTACCTCTAATATGAGACACAGAAAAGGGAAATGTGAGACTTGATTGAAAAATTTAGACCTGGTTAAGGCTTATGTAAGGTATACATTTCATATGTAGGTTTAATCTGAAATTGACACATGAGATTGCAGTTGTTAACTAAATCAGTTTTGTTTGGCCATTCTCAAATGTCAGAGTTCACCTTGTCCCTGGTGTTGTGTTGTAATCAGATGTGAGTAAATTTCTCTGTTGTTACAGGCTTTATGAATCCAATTTGTTTGGCTTGTTTGTTTTGCAGAGATTAGTTCATAACACTTCAGAATGGAACAATCAAATAGCCGCTGGCGTATCATCCCTATTGCCATGTTAAACAGAACGCTTCATTTAGTTTTGCTTGATAGACTTTCAAGAAGTGCTATTCATTAGGGCCCACTTCCCATGATAAAAACAAAGTTATTTTGAATCAATACAAGTTCAATTTCACAGACAAACAAAAAAAAAAACCTTGTCCTTAAAGAGTGAATCCCAGGGTGAGGCGTCTGAATGACAACTCTGACATTTATGTGTGTAATGGAAAGATGTTTGACGTACAAATACCCTCCAGCACAAAACCAGTGCAAGAAATCAGAGTAAATATTCTTATGAGATATAGACCTGAATTGGTAAGGTAGTGGACTGCTGCATGGCTTCAAATAGAGCCCTTTTAACTATTATTTCTCACATGCTTTCTCAGGGACTAGAACCTCTGAGCTTTTACATTGCTCACTGTTGTGGAGTCTTTTTTCCTGTGTCTGTTCCTTTCCATCTAAAAATAGATTTATGTTGGTCATATTACTCTGAGAACTATAGAGTCTAACATGGAAAATGTCAAGGGGAATACAAGGTCACTGATGGTCTTGGATGATGTTTCCTGTGGAACTTGGGGGGGGGAAAGAAGTATGGATAGAAAAAAGTTTGTTGATGCAAACTTCAAGTGTGGCCTTTCCTTAAGTGGTGAATTATTGAGCTAAATTTTGTTTAGGATATTTTTCTTCCGCAGGACTATTGATGTCATTTTTTTTTAACCCCAATGAAGACACTTTCCAACTCACCCAGTGCTTTAAATATCCATTTAGACTTTCAATATACCAAATAGAAAAAGAATGGAAAATATTTTCCCTTTGAAATCTTCTTCAAAATTACATTCACAGTCTGCTTTTAAAGTTAATGTTTTTCAACTGAGTGGGAGAAGATTCGTCTTATAGCAGCGCACCCATGCCCTAGACAATCTTTAAACCCAGCGTAAACATAGCCGGAAAACCCAGACCTACTCCCTTGTAGGAGTAGGATATTTGCTTGCTGCACAAAGTATTTTTCACTTGTTTACTTTCTTAATCCAATAGAAAAATAGTTCATTTGATATTCTTGCCAATTTCTTTACCAGATGAGTTTAAACCAACCAATAGTGCATATTTTTCAGTCTAATTTTAATGACTGCAGAGATTTTGTTGTCACGTGTTTTAGTCTAGGTGAATATGTGGGTATGCATACATTTAAATAAATTAGCATGCCTAAGCTATGACAGATCCAACTGCTGTCTCTTTTTATTGCATCATAATGCCCCACCTGTTTTAGATTTATCTTTTAAAAAATCACTTGTTTTCCTGCTGTCATAGTCTATAGGATTACACAGAATCAGTTGTGCAAATGTAGTCCGCTTAAATCCTCAAGGGATCAAACTAATGCCTCTGACCTTCAAGAAAGTGAGGTTAAATCGTATTATAGCAAGTTTAATGAAGTGCCGATAGTCTCAGATCAGTTGGGTTATTGGGAGTGGCCATCGGGAGAATTCCTGGTGGGCCGCTCATAATTTTGGGCTGCTAGTACCATTTCAATACACAGACAGTTTCACATGGGAGCCTCAGTAAGGCGAGCCTCATAACTTCTTCCCCTCCCCCGCTTTCTCTCCATTTTTTACACACACGCAGGAAATGCATGTTACATTTGTGTGACTGACTGATAATTGAAGTAACTAATCACACATCAGTTTATGCTATGCATTAAAAAGTGTCAACTTCTCAAATTGGCAGATTTTCACACACACACTCATATCCAGAGAGGAGGAGTGAATCTGAGACAATCAAGACCCATATCCCATCAAGACAATATCAAAGTTTTTATACAGTGGTGTAACATGACATTTTATAGATGAGCACAGTCTAATCCATATACTGCTGTCTGATATTCATTTTAATTTATTTGACTTTTTAAATTTGTATTTAAGTTTAATTGTAGAATGTTTGTTTAAAAAAAATTGTAGTACGTTATTTATCTGTATATTCCTGTTGAAACATGACAAAAAAGGGGGTGGTGGGATGTAGTCTTTTGGGGGCTGGTCATGGGCAATAAAATCCCGGGCTGAAAATGGGTCCCACTCCAGCCCTGGATGCAGCTGTGGATCTATGTTATCCTCCTGGCTGACTACTTTCTCTCTAGAATCTCATCATTCTGCTCTCCCCCTAAAGCACAAACATCTTGTTTTTTTTTTTGCACATTTGAACACGTATCCTTTCAAAGGCTGCATTTACACTGCAGGTATTGATGACCAATTCTGATTTGTTGACTATATCTGATTTTCTTGATGACCAGCTTACATCATCTTTTTAAAAGTGGCCCATATCTGATATCTACATTTAAACTATACACTTGGCGAAACAACCCAAGGTAAACGTACCGACCCGGAAAAGCTTGTCGATGCGTTCGTGTACTGTTGTTGCAGTCTCCGGTAGTTTGTTGTTGTACCATTTCTTTAGTTCAGTTATTCAGAGATTTATCAAGATGGTCGTTGATCATTTTCATTTGTCTTTTGCTGTTTATTTTTATCTGTTTGTGTTTTGGGCTATCCTTAAGTTTATTTTAAGAAGCTTCAGTTCACTAAAGTACTGTTCCTCCTTTATTATAATTTTTATTAGGTTTATTATTCTTATTATTATTAATTTCTGAATATACACTACCGTTCAAGAGTTTGGAGTTGGTAAGATTTATTTGTTTTTGAAAGAAGTCTCTTATTCTCACCATGGCTTCGTTTATTTGATAAAAATACAGGAAAAACAGTAATATTGTTAAATATTATTTAATTTTATTATTTACAATTTAAAATGTGTTTTCCATTTTGACACTTTTCCATTTTTCCATTTATTCCTGTATATTTTTCAGCATCATTACAGTTTTCAGTGTCACATGATCCTTCAGAAATCATTCTATTGCTGATTTGGTGCTCAAAAACATGTCTTATTTTTATTAATGTTTATTAATGTAAAACAGTTGTGCTGCTTAATATTTTTGTGGAAACCGTGATTATTTGATGAATAACATTAACACACTTTTGTAACAATGTCTTTGTTTTATTGTCTTTCTTTTAATCGATTTAATACATTTTTGCTTAATAGAAGTATTTCTTTAGAAAAACAAATCTTACTGACCTCAAACTTTTGAACAGCAGTGTAGAAAGATACAAACATGAAAACTTTGGGTAAAAATAATATAGATAAAGGGAAATGGAGGGAAAAGGCTTGGATCTTGGATTCTGAGGCTCGTCTTTATTTTTTCTTCCTCACCTTTTTAAACACCTTTTACCTGTTAATTTAAATGGTACTTTTTTTTAAGTATTTAATGTACGTTTTTAAATAATAGGAGGTCACGAAGGCTGCATGATATAATTACAAAATGCTGTTGTATATGTCACACTGCAGGATTTGTCAGCTTCCCAGAAGTATTTCAAGTCAATTCCCCTCCCATTACAACAGAGGGATAGATGCACTGTCACATAATTATCCGTCCACCTATCTCACAGCAGACAGCTTGACTGCTCATTACTCAGGATCCGGAGTACAAATGTAGAACACAATAAAGCAGAAATCGGCATAGTTCTGCACCACTGCTTTATTTTGTCTTTGAGAACCTTCTGGTTCTTTGCATGATGTCTTGACGTCCAGCCTGGTCTTCACTTGGAGAGGACAGATGGCTGGGCCTGAACTGCTGCTTGGCGTCACGTAAACAGCCTCAGCCATTTTTACAGCTTGACAGGACATCATCTCTGGTCCACTGCTCTCAGGTGATCACCACCAGGTAGAGCTGGGTGGTATGACGATGGAACACTGCAATCGCAGAAATGCCTCAACCAGTTTTTTTAACGACAACTCATTCAAACATTTTTCAAATGTATTGTTTTCTGTCTTCTGTTTTTAACACATGTTATATAAAATGAACCTTTTGGTTTGCCTCCAAGTTCCAAAATAATCAAACTGAGATGCAGCCGCAAAAATGAGGCATTACCACTTGATTATGTAATATATAATACATTTCCAGCTAAATAACTATATTGTGAATTTTTTTATTTTTTATTTTTTTAATATGCTGTTTTGGGTCATATCTCCCAACTTTACCACTAGGTTTAGTTGAAAATACGGACATGAAATGTGTGAGAACATCAGGTATTTCCTCTGCTTTTCAAGAGCGAACAGAACAAATCCCCATGTTTATTTTCTCATCAATGTGCTTTCAGTTCCATCCAGCTCTCTTCAATTCCATTTCTAAATCCAAGGTAAATCCTATTTGATTGTTTTTCTTGTATATATTGCTGCCCTTTTTTTTCTAGACTTTGAGTTTTTGGGCTTTTGCCTTTGCTATCATGTTATTATGAGCGTTCCCAATATGAATAGAAAATTTCTCAAGCTGTTTTAATTATCCCTGTGATGCGTTGCAACACAACAAATCTGTAGCGCAAACATCTTGAAGTGCTTTTAGCACCAGAGTAAAAGAGGGGTTTGTTTGCTTAATCTATTCAGCATAATATCTTGCCTCTCCCCCGCCAGGATTCAAGCAGGAAAATAAAACTGGCTGCAGTTTTATTTAGAAGATTCACTTTTTGGTTGCAGGCAGGCAGTCTCTTCCCAGTCAATTAGATCTAGCAATTGATCCATAGCCTGTGCCCTGCTGGGTGGGTCAGATAATCCCTTTTATCCCCCGTGTACGTCTGACGCAAAGACCTTTCATGTTGTGTTTGGCTACAGCATATTAAGAACTATAAATCGTGAGCCTCTACGCCAGAGGTGTCCAAACTCAGTCCTACGGGCCACTGTCCTACAGAGTTTAGCTCCAACTTGCCTCAACACACCTGCCTGGCAGTTTCTAGTATGCCCAGTAAGACCTTGATCAGCTGGTTCAGGTGTGTTTAATTGGGGTTGGAACTAAACTATGCAGGACAGTGGCCCTCCAGGAGCAGGATTGGACACCCCTGCTCTAGGCCTACTTGTAATCTTTGACCTGTGTGGAGCACAGAATCTGAAGCTCACCACAGTTTTAGTGTTTGAAATGGTAGTTCGCTTCAATTTACATGGTGCTTGTATCTCCATCCATCCATCGCCGATGAGTATTTTACTATGTTTTATCTATATTGGCAGAATAATTCACCTTCACAGACTGATAATGTAAATTTAATTTATTTCCGTTAACAGACGGTTCTGAATGGTTGAACTGGAACTCTAGGCTCTGGTGATTAGACCCATAACTGAGGAAGTTCCTTCATCTGAAATTGTTTGTAACTTGGAAATTTGGTGTGTTTCTCAGACTGAGACATATCTCATTGATCTGAGGCCATTTTTACCCATGAGCTGTAGGACCAGTGTGAGATCTTTTTTCAGCCCACCTGTGGAGCTTCAGATCAAGGGAGTCTGTTTATCTCTGAATAATTAATGCTCTCCTGAATTATCCACTCCTGTCTGCAGTATACAGAGCACCCAGAAGCCCAGCCACTAAGCTTCTCACATGGACTGAAATCCAAATGTAATTTATTATTTTCTTGTATGCCTTGTTTCCCTTCAGTGCTCTTAATGCAATGCAAAGACCTTGTTTTGTATGCAGCGTACAGCCACCTCACAATCATTATGCTTAGATGCTTCGTGCAAAGACCTGAACATTTAAAGTATCATTGATCTGAATTTTATTCAAACTCTAGTGAGGATCTCGGCTAAAAGCAAAACCACAACGCATAAATTGTGATGCTTTTGGGTAAAAGTATCTGACAAAAGCATGGATGTAACAAGAGAATGCATGTCTGTAGTGTTTAGCATGATGTTTTTGCTGCTCAATCACTGCTGTCTCAATTCTCTTCTACTCTGATCATGTCTAAACATACTCTCCCAGCTCCATTTATACATTTTTTTTTTCCTCTAGTGTTTTACAGCTGTTAGATTTTCTTTGATAAAAACACATTTCCTGTGGCTCTCTTTAGGGAAAAAAGAGATTTTTTTTTTTGTGCTGATAAAGCACCCAGGCGAGCTTCGATAATGGGAGTTCACAGAGCCATTTTACAAAGAGGGATATCTGAGGCAACATTAACTTCAATTAATTACTTAGCTTAATGGTCAGAGCTTGCTTGTGGGCGTATAAAGCTGATCAATCCTCTTCACTGGACACTGGGCTGTTAAATCAGTGTAATCAGCCCCTCTGTCTGTCCTACTGGGCCAGACTGGTGTGAGATGAGTCTCTGAGTTGCAATTTTCCTATTCCTATTAAGATTTTATCGTCAAGCAGGCAAAGATTTGAAATCTTTATATTTCTAGCAGAAGTCTAAAAGAGCACTGCAACGACATCTTTTCTGCAAAGAGTTGGAGAAGAGTTGATCCACTGAACTGATCCAAATATGCAAATTCATAAGAATTTTTAATAATTAAAAAATCGGATTATTTACATAACCATGTGTGATGCTAGGTTATTATTAGGGATGCACCGAAATTTCGGCCTGTGAAAATGGCATTTTCAGTTTTTGGCCGAAAGAGAAAAGCAGCCGAAAATATATGCCGCCCCTCAGTGTTTAGCGCTCAGGTTTCACTCTCTCTCTAGCCGTTATCACTGCGCGGTGTGACGCTCCGCTCAATATTCTGCTCTATGCATGTGTGGAGCTCAGTTGATCAAGGTCCATGCAAATGCTTCACTCATGTACCGCTCATGCTAGCAATGCAAAGTCCGCTCAAATAACGTGTGGACATGAAATTTCTATTTTGTAGTATACTTGTTTCTGTTTGCACTAGCCCTACTGTGCTGTAACATGGTGTGGGATAGCCGTGCTGGGCAATGCTGGTAAAATGACGCTACCCTCTCGTTTACTGATCCACTCCCCGCTACGCTCTGCTCACATGCTCTGATAATAATAGCTTTGTAGGACTATACATTATTTGGATAACTGGTCAAAAAATAAATGTTAAATCTGATTCTGTTGCATAGAACTGAATAAAGAATAATATATTTAGTATTAATATATTTTCTGTCCAATTTTAGTTACTTTCAAAAAAGTGGTTATTTTGTTTTATTGGCTTGTATTTTTTTAAATTCAGTATCATTAAAATGATTTAATTTCATTAAAATATTAATACAAAAATATATTAAAAAGCTCATTTAAAATAATAAATAAATAATTTTAAAAAGCATTTTCGGTTTTGGTATTCGGCCAAGTGCATCAAAATTTTCGGTTTCGACCCAGAATTTACATTTCAGTGCATCCCTAGTTTTTATAATGGCTAATTTTATTTGTGAGTGTTTCTTTAAAGTGCCCCTATTATGCTATTTTAAAGTTTCCTAATTTAGATTTGGAGGTCTCCAACAGCAGGTTTACATGCATCAAAGGTCAAAAAACTGTTTCATTTTCTTATAATATACATTGCACATCACCACAATGTTTAATGATTCTCAAATGACTCGATGGATAAATCACTCTCTTAATCACTCCTTTCCACGAGCCTTCTCTGCTCTGATTGGTCAGATGGCCCAGTCTGTTGTGATTGGTCTACCGTGTACAGCGTGTATTTTGGAAGCTAAATTCCCATTACCATAACTGATCTTCAGCTCCGTCCGGAGGCTTCCTAAAGCTCAGCGATTGTACACACTTTAAAGACAGTAACGATGACGTCGATTTTACATCAATCCCAGCACGAGTCCGAATCGATGATGAAACATTGGAAGAACTAGTTATTCAACCCGAACCTTGAGCAGGACGTTTCTCAGTGATGCTACTCAGTTTGAGGTACATTATGAGATGTTTCAACTGTAATTCCTCACCATCAGCATTAACAAGTGTGCGTCCATCAACAAACCCGTGTGTATATTTCTAATTTATTGCGGTGCACATGCGGGAACTGTATCAATAACGGTGCATACGTTAGCCGAGCACTAACGTAAATGACTGATGTAACATTAAAGTTTGCAAAACAAATCTTGCTCCGTCTTTTATCTTTACTCAAAGTAGTAAGAATGACAGACAATCTGCATTAATAGACACAGTTTTAGGTAATACTGCAGCCCACAGCTGATTTACAGTAGTATTTCAGTAAGACAGTAATAATGTGAGTTAGCCAGATAACTACACAATAGAGTGGTGCAGGTATGACATCACTTTGTAGGCCAAACGCGGACGCAAGTTGGCATTTTAGCACTTCCGGTTCCCTTGTCTCAAAGTCCCATTGATGCCCCACGAGGTGAGATCTTGCATGGTGCCCCAGACCGAGGGAGATTGACCGTCATCTTGAACTTCTTCCATTTTCTAATAATTGCACCAACAGTTGTTGCCTTCTCACCAAGCTGCTTGACTATTTTCCTGTAGCCTATCCCAGCCTTGTGCAGGTCTACAATTTTATCCCTGATGTCCTTACACAGCTCTCTGTTCTTGGCCATTGTGGAGAGGTTGGAGTCTGTTTGATTGAGTGTGTGGACAGGTGTCTTTTATACAGGTAACGAGTTCAAACAGGTGCAGTTAATACAGGTAATGAGTGGAGAACAGGAGGGCTTCTTAAAGAAAAACTAACAGGTCTGTGAGAGCCGGAATTCTTACTGGTTGGTAGGTGATCAAATACTTATGTCATGCAATAAAATGCAAATTAATTATTTAAAAATCATACAATGTGTCTCTCACAGTTGAAGTGTACCTATGATAAAAATTACAGACTTCTACATGCTTTGTAAGTGGGCAAACCTACAAAATCAGCAGTTTATCAAATACTTGTTCTCCCCACTGTATATGATCTCATGATCATTATCACATCAAATGAATCTAATTATTCATCGTATTTAATATTTATTTGTATTCTGTATTCTGTGATTGAAATGAGAATGGTGGAAATTACGTTTGAAACATTAAAAAAAAATGGCTGACTGATCTTTTATGTATCCTAAATATAGACAAATTGTCTTTGCACATTAAGCAGAATTTGAGAAAATTACAACTTTATGTTTGCATAAAACATGGATGACATAAAAAAAAAATCACTTTTCGTAGCATTAATTTTTAGTGAATCGTATTTTTGTGATTTAACTTTTCATAGTTGAAGATTAAAATTCTTAATCTGGGACACTGCACAATAATCAATCTATACATACACGCATACAAATGTTGAGTAAAAAAGAACAATGAAGGCATGGTATGACAGTTTTAATTTGACCTTCATATAACAAATGCTTGAAATTTGGTAGTTTTAATAAAAACAGTAAGTCAGTGCCGACTAGGGGTGGAACGGTTATCGGTAAAAATTTGAACCGTATGGTTCAGCACGCACTTGCACCGCGGTTCATCTCAAATCTGGTCTACACTGAACAAAATTATAAACGCAACACTTTTGTTTTTGCCCCCAGTTTTCATGAGCTGAACTCAAAGATCTAAGACTTTTTCTATGTACACAAAAGGCCTATTTCTCTCAAATATTGTTCACAAATCTGTCTAAATCTGTGTTAGTGAGCACTTCTCCTTTGCCAAGATAATCCATCCACCTCACAGGTGTGGCATATCAAGATGCTGATTAGACAGCATGATTATTGCACAGGCGTGCCTTAGGCTGGCCACAATAAAAGGCCACTCTAAAATGTGCAGTTTTACTGTATTGGGGGGGTCCGGGCTGGGGGGGTCCCGGGGGTCCAAAAAAAAAGTCAATATCTGGTGCGACCACCATTTGCCTCACACAGTGCAACACATCTCCTTCGCATAGAGCTCTGTACACAATTCCTGGAAGCTGAAAACATCCCAGTTCTTGCATGGCCAGCATACTCACCCGACATGTCACCCATTGAGCATGTTTGGGATGCTCTGGATCGGCGTATACGACAGCATGTTCCAGTTCCTGCCAATATCCAGCAACTTCGCACAGCCATTGAAGAGGAGTGGACCAACATTCCACAGGCCACAATCAACAACCTGAACTCTATGCAAAGGAGATGTGTTGCACTGCGTGAGGCAAATGGTGGTCGCACCAGATATTTACTTTTTTTTTTGGACCCCCCGGCCCGGACCCCCCCAATACAGTAAAACTGCACATTTTAGAGTGGCCTTTTATTGTGGCCAGCCTAAGGCACACCTGTGCAATAATCATGTCTAATCAGCATCTTGATATGCCACACCTGTGAGGTGGATGGATTATCTCGGCAAAGGAGAAGTGCTCACTAACACAGATTTAGACAGATTTGTAAACAATATTTGAGAGAAATAGGTCTTTTGTGTACATAGAAAAAGTCTTAGATCTTTGAGTTCAGCTCATGAAAAATGGGGGCAAAAACAAAAGTGTTTCGTTTATAATTTTGTTCAGTGTATATATGCATCTATAATATGGTTCTTGAAAATAATATGTAAAACAGACAGACCGAGTTCGGCTAATGTATGTTTTTGTCGATGGATACACATTCTGGCTTCCCAATACATTACAACAGCGATGATCAAAAAGCATGGACAAAACGGTCACTCTTGTATGCGTGTGCCGTCTGCTTGTGTGTGTGTGTGTGTGTGTGTGTGTGTGTGTGTGTGCGCGCAGTGTACACTCATCTAAAGCTCGCACACGGCGTGTCGTTCTCTTTCAAGTCTTGCGCTTGAACGGACAAATTCACACAAAAAATGTCAACATGCCCGTCTTGGTGAGTAATCCTAGCAAACATAGTAGGTTATGTCTTAAGTGAACGTAAACAGTCGAGAAAGACACGTGTTCATGTGTAACAGTATGTACTCTTTCCTAGCATTATTTCTTAAAGAGAAAGAAGCCTTTTCCTGCTGTCTGTGTTTTTAATGTTAATCAAACAACAAATGACAAAGAAATCACTCACTGCTCTTGACTGAATAACTTTTGTAACTTCAATAATGATTAATCTTTATTTAATTTATACAGTGAAGATTATAATATGCAATGTTATTTTATATTTGATTCAATTTCTGTACTTGAAAACTACTGTATAAGCACTTTATTTTATATGCATCTTTGCTCTATTGTATGCATTTGTGCTGTTGCTTGTAGTTTGATTATTTGTTCTTATTTATTTTTATTTGACAAATGACCTAAATTCCCTGAACATAGCACATACCGAAACCGTGACCCTAAAACCGCGATACAAACCTGAGTAATTTGAACCGTTCCACCCCTAGACATACAGTATTTCAGTGCAGATTTTATGCAGAACCACCTCTGTGCTTTTGCTGGAAAAATGGACATGTCTTGAGGTGCCTTACGATTTCCACTCCTATTTTCCGCATTTCAGATTTGGTTCTATACCTGGATTTCTTGTACTGCAGTCTTTTATCTTCCACTTCTTGCTGATTCCTGCTAGAGTAGCCCAGTTTAGGCTTATATACATGCAAAGTCTTATTGATCCTGACAGTACATGCTTGTGTAGCGCAGATCTCATTTGATGTCCAGATTAGCCAAAGTCAGTTATAGATCGCGAGGATATCATTAATGTAAAGAGCCCAAACTGCCAGTTCACATTACCGTAACCTATATACTGCAGTATTTCTTATCTTACATAAGGAAAACAAAGTTTAATGTCAGACTGTGATGATACACAGACTTTGATTTTTCATTTGAAAGCCTTTCCAAGTTCTAGCGGCATAGCAGCTAATTACCCAGTGATCTGAAATCAGGTTCTTGTGGTGTTTACAGAAGAAACCAGTGGGAATGCTGTGTGTTTGTGTGTTTTTGCCCACTTGTGTCTATGTAAAATGAGAGATTTAAAGAGCGTTAGTGTGGCAGAGACGTGCGCCGTGGGACTCACACTGCCCCCCTGTGGGTAAGTCTCAGCGTGAGCTTTTGGACAAATATCAGGCTGACAAAATAAAAGGCTTGGAAAACATGCACACAAATTGTATCCTGCTGGTTCCTGCCGTCAGACTCGGTGCACGCCACTCCATCAGTTTGCTTTCATTAGGCCTTTTTTCAGTACTAATCTATTAGGAAGCTGTCAAACTAGTGGCTACCGATAGAATGACGACACACAGATGTTTAGACCGTAATTCGCCACCTTGTTTGTGTGTAAATCAACGATTTAGGCCTTAAATGCAAAGCATTAAATGAGATGGCTGTAGCCCTGCATACAAATGGCATCTCTTAAGGAAGTCATAGCCCAGTAAGTGTTCACATTGTTATTATGATTAGCTCCCAGAGGGAGGTGCTGGTTCAGTCTTTTCAGCTCATGCTCGCCTCAGACCCTCACATACACAGAGTCTGCGGCAGGAGCCACAGCGTATTTGAGGGTGCCGGACACGTATTGGTTGTTCTGGGAAAGCTGCCTGTTTCCGGGCAGGTGCTGTTGGCTTCCCTGACAGTTCTGAGGAGCAATGAACAGATTAGCAAGCGGCGTGGTGCGTATAGTTGATCTAGGGTTATGCAGGGAGGCTCCCTAAAGCCAGAAATGTTAAATAGGCCCTCTGTGCCCACAGCTCAGGATGCCTGCGGTGTCAGGGCCAGATCGCCTTCGTACATCGGCACACAAAGCAGTCAGCAGTAAACAAGCTAAAACCCGTCAGAAGAAGCGGGGGCTGCGCAAACGAAGAGAAAGTCTGAGAGAGTCGGATCTGAATGGAATTGGCAGCAGAGGGGTTTAAGCTGAAAAGGTCATAGCTCACTTTGCCTTTCAGAGCGTCTCCGACAAATGATCTTTTGAAGTATCATTGGCGCATTTGTTCATGGAATCATTTGAAATGCAATGACGACGTCAAAGTGTTGGTGTGATGTTTTTTTAATGACCCATTTTATTAAGAAAGATTTTCTGCACCTTCCTTCCGCCCTCTCCTAATGCTTTATTCCTCATTTGGTGGGTTTTTCAGTAAGTCCTTTCTTATACCCAGTATGAGGAGGATAAACCTCTTATTGCGGCAGGAACATAATCCCTTTTGCATGCCCACAGCGAAAATATATTACACACCAGAAGTGGAGCAGATACATCTGTGATGGTGTAGGGCACCAGGAAACTCCCACATCAATGATCATTGTAAAAAAAAAAAAAAGCCTGAAACACTTTATTTGATATTCAACCCACTATCATGTGGTTTAACGGGGTTTCAGAACCAGAAATGCGTAAAATCCAATATGTAGATGATTCAGTGTCTTATTCAGGGTCTTAGATGCTCAAAAATCACAAAACTGTTTGTTTGTCTATTTCGTAAAAAAAAAAAAAGGGTTCGGGGCTGTTGTGCACTGCAGTGTTTATTGTGCAGCCTTGCTGTCATTTACTCACCCTCATGTTGCTCCAAACTAGGGGTGGGTGATCTGATGATTTTATATCGTGATCGATCTCAAAGACATCCACGAGTGAATCATAGAGATTGTGATCTTTTATGTCCTTGTAATTATGTTAAAATATAGCAATGACTGCCTACTAGATGACTGTACTGACTGGACAAATTATATCATGTGTCTCTATCATGTGTCTTTCATGCATGGTGATGCATTTGAAAAACAATTCAACAGCAGTAGGGCTGTGCGATGAA
This sequence comes from Coreius guichenoti, assembly GCA_039654105.1. Taxonomy (NCBI): domain Eukaryota; kingdom Metazoa; phylum Chordata; class Actinopteri; order Cypriniformes; family Gobionidae; genus Coreius; species Coreius guichenoti. Next base: position 17,044,103 of record CM077183.1, read on the forward strand.
TCAAAATGTTGTTAGTTTCCAGTATGTGATTTTGGCTTCCAACGATTATGGAAACATGTTAATCAAGATAAAATGATCATTGTGCCTCATGCCGTTCCTTATTTTAAAGCAGTGTACTTTCATCCCTCTTTAAAAGCCTTTAAAAGGAAGAAATTTGGAAGAATGTTTGTAACCAAGCAGATCTCGGCAGCCATTGACTAACATTGTATCTTTTTTCCCCACTATGGTAGTCAATGGCTGCCGAGATCTGCTTGGTTAAAAACATTCTTTTAAATATCTTTCTTTGTGTTCAGCAGAACAAAGAAATGTATACAGGTTTGGAACAGCTTGTGTGTGACTAAATGATGACAGAATTAAAATTTTTGGGTGAACTATCCCTTTAACGTCCAAATCAGTCAAATCATGTAACGTGACTGTCGTAAAATGCATTCTACTGCGGGACATGCTTTATTTAAAAAGAGTTATTAAAAGTGCATTAAACTGCGAAATAGACTGATCCCTACACGTTTTCTGTGTGAGCGCTGCGAGACGGAGCGGAACATGGGCGTGCAAAGTATACTTGGGGTTTCAGGCTTGTCTCAGTCTGGATATTCTCAATAGTACATCTCAAAATTGGGAAGATTGCGATTCATATTGTGATTGTTTGTTATAAGATCTTGATATGAAATTTTGGGAAGATCGCCCACCTTTACTCCAAACCTCCAAAAATAAAAGTCTTTTGTTTATCTTTGTAACACGTATGAACCATCCAACCAAACTGTCCAACCAATGAAAGTCCACGCTTTTAAAGACATCATAAAAGTAATGCATATGAATTAAGTGTTTTAATCCAAGAGTTTTGAAGAGACACGATTTTTTTTTATGATGAACAGATTTAATTTAGACTTTTATTCCTAAAGACATAGATAGAGCTCATCAAAATCATAAATGAAATCTTGATTGACAAGCAAGCACATTTAAGCTTTCATGTTACCATATTTGATGAGCGCTATGTATAAATAATAAAGGCCTTTATATTATATAATAAAAAAATCATGTAAAGCAGTTGTGTCTCTTCAACAATACCTTTTAAAGCCCCCCCCAAAAAACAAAAAAACAAGAGTAGCATTACTAATGTGTTTTGGCCATAGTTCAATAGTTTTTACCTCTATGTGAAGGTGTCATTTGATAGGGCCTGTAAATAAACTGGCTAATGGGCTTTCCAATTGGATATATTTTAAGGGCCACCCATTTTCACTTACTGTTAGATGCTCATGGCCCAGCAAGCGCACCATCACTTTGTTCTCAACTGTGACAAACCTGCCCTCCATCCCTGACAGCTCATTGATTACCGTGGTGTGCTGCCTTTCGATCGGTTCCCTGATGAATTCTCTCAACCCTGAGATCCTCCCTCTCAAGTTTTCATTTGTCTTTATCCATCAGAGCATTTCTCAGGAGGGTTACCATGAGAACATGCAAATTCCGTTCTGCACCGTTGGCTGTCACCTTTCTCTTTCTTTTGTGGCATAAACACTTTTTTGCAGCGTCTTTCCTGAAATGACAAATCAGCCCACACTGATAATGGCACAGAAAGCCTGACAATGAAAATCATTGGGAGATCAGACATCTTGCCAATTGGTCTAGCTGATGTTTTCTTCTTTCATGACGGAGAAGAAAGCGATTCATCTTCCCAGGCTATCTGTTACCCTTGGTTGCTATTATCACCGAGCTGTAATTTGCCTGGTTTTACACATGGCTGAGCGACTGCCCGGCCTGCCTGTAATAAAATTGTAGGCAGAAATATAGAAGACATGGAGAGAAGAGAAACAGAAATAATGAGCTTAGTTATCCAACTCTCCAGATGCAGGATAAAACAACTGGAGAAGAGTGGGGGTCGCAGCACGTCCTGATTTACTCTGTTGTTTGATGATCTCTGGAGAGGTTTACATTCTTATGATTGACCAGGTTGAGTCTTTGGCAGTGATGCAATGGCATAATCATAAAGTTGGATCTAGAGGTTGTTTTTTTATTTTTTGCCTGGGTAGACTATCTCTAATTATTGTCTTGCTGTGAAATGGGGGTTCCTGCGGTGGGTAACCAGCAGTGATAGAGCAATATAGTCTAATTAACAGCCGTGTTAGCTCTCCCTTGTGCCCATTCCAAAATCTACCAACAGCCTTGTCGATGTATAATGCATAATGCATAATGCATAATGCACATATTCTAGTGTTGAACATTTGCAGTGAATTGAGTAATCGTTGTGTTAAAATCATTTAATTTTAGGTACGATTTTTTAATGTTTTTGAAAAAAGTCTATTATGCTCACCAAGGCTGCATTTATTTGATCCAAAATGCGGTAAAAACAGTAATATTTTGAAATATTACAATTTAAAATAACTTTTCTATTTTAATATATTTTAAAATGTAATTTATTCCTGTGATTGCGGAGCTGAATTTTCAGCAGTCATTACTCCAGTCTTCAGAGTCACACGATTTAAGGTTCTATCCAAGCTGTGCATGTCCCAGTAGAATCCTTTAGGGCTCTTAATGTCTGAGAAACACACTTTCTGTGGTTAGCTGCTTAGCTTCTCTGCTGCTTATTTACTTTAGAAAGCCATAGGCTATCGTAGAAACAATATTTTGAATTATGGTTATATTTAATTATGTTTTCCTGGTATTTAGGACGTGAAATTGATGTCCTGACTGAATGGGAGCGACACCTTATGGCTCAAACCCTATAACATTTTTCTCTTTAATGGCTCATTCAGGGTATGCCAAGGTTTTGATTGACAGCTAAATTCTTCGATGTAGCCAGAGGAGAGGCAAGGGCTCAGCTGGATTGTTTTCCGTGGCTTAGGTTCCAATTCCCAGCTCTCCGTTTGGCAGAAGGGATCCACTTCGCCGTCAGTAAACTGTGACCATGTCTCAGGGCTCTGATCTTTTAATGCCTAGTCCCAAGAGCTTTCCATTTGGAGTCACTGATCCAAAACCGAAAGGGTTTTTTCACCGTGTTTATATAAATTGCAGCCCACAAACCAATAATTTGAGTTGCAGGTCTTGTCAGAAGCATCATCAGTCTTTTGCTTTCAGCTGTGTGGTAGTGTACTTGGCTCTCTCTTGCCTAGAGTTGTGACTCATGAGTTATATTAACAAAGGTGAACATTGCAGCTTCTCTCAATATGGTTTATTTCCTCAATCAGCTTTGGGACTGAGCTGCACATTTGCCAGTTAATGGGAAGAATGAAGGAGTTTGCTGGTTAGTGCGAAGCTGTGTCTGCTTATCACGTCATACAGTGTAGACACTCATGGAAAGGATGATATTATGGCTATATATTTAGTTTATGTTTGTTATAAAGGAGATTTATTTAGCTAATTGTGCTTTGTAAGATATCTTTCTGCAGTCTCTCTCTCCTTCCCTCTTTCCCTTCAGTTGAAATGAAGCATTAAGCCCTTTAATAGGTTGCAGAGTGCCACAAACGTTACTCATAAGGCCTTTCCTGCTGCATATCAGCTACTTTGTAAAAATATGTAAATTTCACCACATTTTTTTTACAGCTCAAAAGCTTGTTAGAATGAGATGAATGGAGAAAAAAATCAATGCAATGCAAATTTTGAGCGGGAAAAAAAACCTTGAAGGGAAATTATTTTATATCACAGCCGCAATTTTGTCTGACAATGTTTATACAAATGTGTTTGTTAGTTCAGTGGCTCGTTCAGTGTTGCCTTCGAATAATTAAGTGGGCAGAATTAATTTCATGGATTTATGCAGCAGAAATGAATTTAGCTCATATTTATGGTTGCAAAATTTCTTAAATGTGGTTGCATTTTAGATAACTGAATATTGGACATCTAGACTGAATCTTGTTGCAAAGTTTCATATGGACAGACGCTAAACATGTCTTAAAGACTCCATGAAGTGGGGTGCTTTTTTGCATATAAAATGAAAAATGAGGTTTTAAGACTCCTCTGTGTTACAAAACACGTGTGCTGACAAACTCGGTGTAGGAAGAGGAAATTAAGCTAATCTCCCAATGTTTATTTTGGCTCCAGAAAGAAAATTGTATGCTGCGGCAAACAGGATTTGCCCTTCGTTTCCCATCATATCCAAGCAAAAGTGTGTCTGTTAAGGAGCCCTAGGATTACGTGGAGAACACCTTTTCGATACAACACCACCTACCCGTCCTGTTAAATCCTCTTTCTTTGAGCCAGCTAGGCAGGGGTCCAGTCGCCCTGACCACATATGCCAGTTCCCCCTAACCTTTCCTCACTCACAGTCGTGCACCACAAACAACTCTCTTCACAGCAAGAGACTGAAGTGCACTCTATCAGTTTGCCAAGTGCACTTTATCAGTGTGTCGGCCCGAAAATCAAAGGCAGGTCATTTGTCCTCAGGCTGCGCATGTTTACTTTGAGTTGTTGCTCTCATACCCACCCACACAAAAAATATACTGAAATTCAAGCAACTGATGTACTCACGGTTCAGTCGGAGAGGCGATTAGGCCTTGCTTCAGTGGTGGTGTTTGAAGAGGGAGGAAATTATCATTTGTGCACATCCTAAAGGGATAGACTGGTAGAGATAAAAAAAAAAAAAAAACGCAACAGATAAATCTTTCAATGAATTTCACATGAAACATATTCTGTTTGTCATCGCAACTTTTTTTTAAATTTTTTTTTAAGCTTTTTTTGGGGGGGATTTTTTTTTTAAGTAATTCATTCATTTGCAGTTTGTAATCAAACTATACATTTAATGTTACGTATTAGGTTGATACGGCATGACTTTATAATCATATGCGAACTGGTTATAAACACAATTTTAAACTCGCTTCATATGCACGTCCTCCATATAAAATGCTACTTAACCTACCATTGAGAAGTTTGGGGTCTGTGAGATTTTTAAAAATGTTTTTGAAAGAAGTCTCACCAAGGCTGAATTTTTTTATTTAAAAAAATACAGTAAAAACAGTAATATTTTGGAAATATTATGACTATTTAACCCCTTAAACCCAAAGTGTACACCCCCCTTAGAAAAGCTTTGTAACTCAGCTTATTAATGTATATAACCATTTTAGACTCTCTTAATGAGTGCTGAGTAGTCCCTCTAAACCGGAGTCTACAACCAGCAGGCACCACCTAGCCATGAAAAAATTAATAATCATATTTTTCAAAACTACTGCCTTGATCAACACAAAATGTGTTATTTGAAAGCTTGGAGTCTAAAATTTACAATGCATTTAATTTGATTAACTCCTAAGTAGTGCTGAGTTATTTGCTGATAAATATATATTTTTTTTTCATAATTTATGAATTTTTTTTTTTTTTTTGTACTATGTACTGCAATGTGTCAAAAGCATCATACAGCTCAGATAGCCATGTGTCATATGTCATTTGAAAGGTCTCACGGAGTAGAATACAACAAGCATAATTGTTTTGGGCTTTGACGAAACGTGAGTGAGTTTTTGTACTCAAAACCCCCCCCCCCCCCCCCCCCCCTAATAACATACGGATGCGTCATTCATGTTTTTCGCTTTTTTTCCGCTTGTAACTTCATTAAACATGCTCAGATCGTGGAAAATGGCATATCATTCTTTACAGCAGATTCTCAAAAAAGAGCCCAAACAACATAATCACTCAGATCTAAAGATATTGTGTATGTCACTCAGAAAACAACAAATTTAAAAATGCTTTCCGGGTGTCAAATGCTGTAACTTTTGATTATTTTATGCCATCACCACAAAACAGATTCAGATGGAGCTCACATGTTGGGGAACTTCACCAAAAAAAGAATTGTCCTCCTACCTTATTTCCTTCCTGAGTTATTGCATGTCAAAAAAGAAAGATATGTAAAATTTCCCTTGAGCAAACTTTTTATCAGCAGTTTCTCAGCATGAGAATGTCCAAATGTAATGAATTTTTCTAAAAATGTAAAAATTTTCTATCAAACAAAGGACTCTCCTTGCTATAGTTTTGGAGTTATGAGGCTTTACCTTTGTGTATGTCACTCAGAAAAGAAACTCTAAATATGCCTTCAGGGCTTAAAGGTTTAAAATAACTGTTTTCTATTTTAATACATTTAAAATGTAATTTATTCCTGGGGTGGCAAAGCTCAATTTTTAGTACCCATTACTCCAGTCTTAAGTGTCAAATGATCCTTCAGAAATTATTCTAATATGCTGATTTGGTATTTGGTGCTCAAGAAACATTTCCTATTATAATCAATTTTGAAAACAGTCCTGCTATTTAATATTTTTGTGAAAACTGTAATCAGGATTCTTTCATTTATTTGAAATAGATGTTTTTAATGATGTAAACTTATTTAATGACACTTTGAATTTATTGCATTCCTGCTGAATAAATGTATAAAAAAATCTTGCTTCCCCCAAACTTTTGAACAGTAGTGTATGTTTTGAGCCCTCACATTTCTGAGTGGTAAAACGTAGGCATAGAATTTTTAATAATATTTGCCTACTGGGTTTTGATCAGAGGAAATTGCCCCTAGGAATTACTTCTATTATTATATACTTGTATATCAGTGGGTTTTCTGGGACCCCAAACATAAAAACAGTAAGTCATTCTCAAAAAGAGTGTTCAAAGTGCAGGTTCTTCTAGTCAGTGTTATGGGACTACTGGATTATTGCTGCTTCTTTCAGCTCTGCATATCCTCAGTATTGAAATCCCTCATAATCTGAGTCAAGGTTGTTTTGTAAAACTGAGTGTTTGATGCCACACGAAAATGTCTTCTCTGTATTTTAAAGTATGTCCCTATAGAAATGAGAGTAGTCTTGAAAACTCTGTGCTCTACTGAATATCTCAGAATGTCTTGGAGACATCATAGAGAGGTCATAGAGGCTGATTTTAGCTACTTTGACTTTAGCAACTGCCCAGCAGCATCCTAGAAACAACTCGGGACACCTTACTGAGAATGTCAGTCCCACTCCAATGTCATGCCAGTGAGTTTTGCACTACTCACATGTATTTCAGAATAATGTATGAATCAATTTAGATAATTTTTTGTTAAATTTTTCCTTTTAGATTTTGGGTAAATATGCATCCTTTTCATGCAGATAGAGCATTTGACAACCGACTGCAACAGTACGACTAGACTAATAGTCTCTCTGATGCTGTTATGAAAGATTGCTAAACTTGGCAGGCAGCTCGTTAATAGTCTCTGAAGTCGTTATATTTTTGCCTCACCATCTGTGGTGTTTTCTTTTCTCTCTCTCTCTTTCTCTCTCTTTTTTTTCTTAAAGCTCTCCTTCCTGTCAATAATGTCATTTAGCGCTCTGAAGGTGATTTGTCCCGGGGACGTTCAGTGGTTTAATACTGACTAAGCAAGAAAAACTCAGTACCAGACCAGGACGTGACAAGATTTCACTCTCAGATCATTTTACCATCGTCAAGCATTGTTGTCTCCATCTCTCATGCCGTGCTTTAGATTGTAACACAATGAAATTTATGATATCCATTAAACATGCTCTATAACTCAGGTCGTTTAGTCTATCTCCGGGTTAGTGATTGATTTGTGCCAATCAACAGTCATACACCAAGAGGGCCTTTAGAACTCTTTTTCTGGGGTGGCTACTAGACACCTCTCCTCCCTGTGCAGGGTCCAGAATTAACACTTGCCAAACACCAAATGCAATTTTTTTGAATAAATAAATGTTGTCTGCCAGTGATTGATCATTTTAATAGGAAATGGAATATTGCAAGGTCTAAGTCAGCCTATTAAAATGATAATCTGCTCCTTGCTGGTTTCAATTGTTCTATTTGTTAAAATTAGGTAAAGGGTTAGTTCACCCAAAAATGAAAATTCATTTATCATTAATTACTCACCCTCATGTCGTTCCAAACCCGTAAAACCTTTGTTCATCTTCGGAACACAAATGAAGATATTTTTGATGAAATCCGAGAGCTCTCTGAACTACACATAGGCATCAATGTCATTGTAACTTCCAAGGTCCAGAAAGGTAGTAAAGACATCGTTAAAATCGTCCATGTGACTCCAGTGGTTCAACCTTAATTTTATGAAGCGACGAGAATATTTTTGTGTGCAAAAATCAATCAAAAATAACGACTTTATTTAACAATTTCTTTTGGGCTTGTGGTGCTCACGTGAACAGCGTCGGCCAATGGTAAGCTGGCGTTCTGACGAAGAACCCGGTAGTGCTGCACTGTATTTACTACATCAACAGCATACGAGAATGACAGACGAGAATGTTCATTGTGTTTGTGTTCCGAAGATGAACAAAGGTCTTACGGGTTTGGAACGACATGAGGGTGAGTAATTAATGACAGAATTCTCATTTTCGGGTGAACTAACCCTTTAGTACATTAGATATTGTGAACTAACAATTAACAATCTCCATAAATCTAGGTTAATGGTAAGTTATACTATTGATTATTGTTAATTCATGTTTCTTCATTACAACTTGAAATGTATTATTATATGTGGAAAAATAACATTTAACATAATAATAAATACTTTAAAAGTGTTGTTTTCATTAGTTAATGCATTAATTATCATTAATTAACAATTAAATTTAACCTTGTTGTTAAATGTTACCGGTGGTCCAAATAAATGGCATAGAGTCTACTAAAGAAAACATTTGACATGGCTTGTTCATACCAGAATTTTTTTCTATTTCTTTACTATTTTTCTCCAAATGTTCTTTTTTGTGTGACACCTGTGTGGAATATTCCTTATTTAGTCACAACAACGAGGAACAAAATCCTAATGTACCACTGTGTGTTCGCTGCAGTTTTACAGAGTGACAGTGTATAATCCTATAAATTGAAAAACTATTTTTTTTAGTTTAAAGGTTGTGTGAGCAGGATCCATGGTCAAAATGCCAACAAATCCGTTTGTCATTAATATACAAGAGAAACACTTAATAGTTCCACTACGTGGACAGAAATATATATTGTTTATAAAAACTATGCAAAATACAGTTTAATGGATAGTAAGAATATTTATCGCCTACCATTGGCAAAATCATAATTTTAGACTCTATGTATGTTTGTTTTTGTATTTTGTGCACTGCGCTCCATTAGGATCTCTCAATAGGGGGGACGTCAGACTTGGAGGTTGGCCGCCCTCTCGGTGAGAAAATGCAAACGATGGCCTGCCGAGCACATGAGTCTTCCAGACATGCCTTTTTCTGCTTTATTACCATCCTTCCCCTTTGTATGCGACTGCCACAAAACGCCAAACAAGCCCTACTCGAAGCATTTTGTTTTAGTCATTTTGTTGTCCAAACACCCCCCTGCATGCAGCCCATATGTCATTATATCCATCTCTCCACAACATTTTCACATGCCTTTCTGCTGCTTTTTCCGCTCCCTCCCTCTTTCGCCCTGTCTTTTTGTATCCTCCCCCCCCTTATTCCTCACTTCTCTTGTCTCCACACGCCTCAGTAGAGAGTGCGAGAGCAAGCACATGTGGGGGTGGGGAGGAATCACAGCTGAATTAGTTGTGTCTCTCCGATTGGCTGAGAGGCTGGGTATTGTGGGAAGGTGGGGAGAGAGCGGGGTGGGCGGCATTTGTTTATTACATATTTCCCCCCCTTTCTCTTATCTTGTGCTATCACGGCAACGGCTCCTCCTATACAAACATAAAATTGACAGTGGAGGGGAAGTATCGGACTTACTGTATACAAGGGGAGGGGGTGTGTGTGTTTGTATATATGTGTGTGTGCTGTCTGTCTGCCTGAGAAAGAGAGCCATTTAATTTGTGGAGTGAGCAGGGATATGCGTCAGTTCGTCCGCCGTATCCTAGACACTGCCGATGCCGCGTCCACAATCTGCTCAACGTCACGGTTTCATCAGGCGAGAGGGGTTGGCGCTCGGCGACGCCACCACCAGAAGAGAGAGACAGGCAGAGAACGAGAGAAAAGCAAGGCAGCATTGGTGCACTGATGCCTGTGTGCGTGTGTGTTTGAGTGTGTCTGTGTGGGGCTGCCGGCGGTCCGCTGCTCCTTAGTTACTCTGGCTTCTTGCTGCTGCTGTACGTCCTTCATCCTGTTTGCCTCTGACACCATGATTTTTTGTAATCACTTAGGTGAATACAAGAAGGACGAACTCTTGGAAGCTGCGAGGTGAGTACATGCCTTCTCAACCTTTCTTCATCTCATTTCCCACTCTCCCATGGTTCTGTTCTCTTCCTCCCTCCCCTGCTGTTTCCATAGACACTGTTTTTCTTTTGTCTGTGCACATGGATATGAATTAAGGCATGTATCGGAGAAGGTGCCGCCAGGCCCGGGAATGTCTGACTCAATGCATGCATTTTCATATGTACATGTGATGGCCTGGAGGAGCCCACTTCCTGCACAGAGGACAGCCTAAGAGTTTCCATTTAGCTGCATGCTGGGCAGAATGCTTTATTCCATGTGGCGAATTCAGTTTTAATTGGTTTCCGAGTGCTGCAGGTGAAACCAGAGGAGAAGGATGCGAAAGAGACACAACTTCACATACTACCTGTTGTCTGGAGAAACTCTATTTCACCAAACACCTGATTGCCACTATAGGACACCTAGCCATGGAGAAACAAGACTCCCTTTTGAAACGTCGGCAATCCCAGCAGTCACCACCTTCGTCACAGAGAAAAGATGTTCCTTTCATACTGTGGTCTACATCTCCATTGGCTTTACCCCCCCTTTTTATACGCCTGCCTTCAGGCGCAGCCCGCAGCATGGATACAAATCAGGACTCTTGTTGTTTTAATGATCAAGAGAGAACGAAACTACAAAGGCCTTGTAATTCTCTCCAACGTTAGGAAGAAAGATTGTTAGGAACACATGATCACAGGGGGTGGAATTATCTGGAAAAATCTCTGACCCCCCTCCCCCCCCAAAGATGGCAAGAGTAACCCTATAAATTGAGAATCGTTTGTAAAAACTTGCAGAATGGAAGATGGGTGAAGCAGATAAAAGGACAAGCAATTTGCAAGAAAGTCGGGTTTGACTTATGGCCTGCACTCTTCTTGGTAGTAATCTCCCGAAGACCGGGATGCATCTGCAAACGCATCAAGAAGATTGATGACACCCTCCCATTCCTCAGCCTCTCTTCCCAGTTGTAATCTCCCAGCCAGCCCTATTTTTCCATGTCGGTGGTGGAGTGTGCATTTAAATGAAGGAACTTATGTTGCTGTTCACTGAAGCCAGTTATCTGTTGTTACTGGCAGGAGGATACCAGAGCAACTGGGGAGGAACAAACTCTACTGTTTATGCGAGGTTCTGGCAAGGCTTGACCTGCAGGAAAGCTCCTGTATGTCAGGTTTTCTGGAAAGAGTCGACTTAAGTCTGCTATTGTCATAGAATAGTTTTTGGATGCCTGCAAGACCCTGACCGTTTCCAAAGATGGAAGGTCTATGGTTTTGCATAAAAGGACTTTATCTTGCTCAAGTTTATTGCGGTTTCTAAATCATATTAGAGAGCACTATGAATTGCTCTTCACGCGCACTGTAACTGAAATTTGAAACTGTTAAAAGAAAAGGCTCAATAAACTATTGCATAGATATATTACACTACGCATCAATGTCTCTTCCCTTTGTGCTTCAAGCGCATGGGATGCGCATAAGCACTTTGTGACGCTCTGTATTGAAGCCTTTCATATAATACTTTTGCGCAATTAAAGATTGTTAATAACCTTTTCTTGTTCTGTCCTATCTATCATATGTTGTTGCCTCATTAAAAAGCTGTGCTATAAATTTTATTTTATAGTATAAATGTATATATAAATATATTTACTTGTTTTTCATGAATGTATGAGTCATACATGACATAAAGTCATGAGTCATGAATGAAGTGACATTCTGTTTATTTTGAATGTCTACTAGTGAAGCTATTGGTTTATTTACAGTTCTTGCACTGGTGTACAATTATTTAATAAATAATTCACTACATTTGTGTCTGTTTGTTATTGTTTTACAAAGTTAGGAAAGTAATGTTTAATGCCCCGTCCACACGGAGACGCGTTTAGCTGTATCCGTAAAACTTTTGTATCGTATCAGCGTTTCGTCCAGACGGATCCGGCATTTTGGGAGCCTGAAACCGGTATTTTTTGAAACTGGGTCCCAGAGTGGATAAATCTGAAACCGACACGTTTTCGTGTGTACAGCCAATCCGTATATTTTGTGAAACGGTGATGTCATCACACCACGTCTCGCGCATGCTCCAAGTCTTCTTCTCTGTTTTTAGTGTATTTCTGTGGCAGAATTACAGCGCCACATACTGGTCTGGCATGTATACTACATCGTTTTGAGTCGTTTCAGTGGTTTTGTGTGTACGTAGATATTTCTTGAGACGAGGGGAAAAAAAAGATCGGATAGGGAAAGCTCTGGCTTCGTTTGGATGTGGCCTAAGTCAAGCCTGATGCCTTGCACAACAGAATCATCCCAGTCTCTGAATCGGTGATCGGAATCTGTATCGGAGGCGAAAAAGGCGGATCGGAGCACCCCTAGCTAATATGGCTCCTTGCCATTGTCCACCTTTTGATTAGAGTGGGATCAGGCCCATCTCTAGCCACAGATGGCATGCGGTTTTGGCCTTAGCCGTGGCAAGCCTGTCAAATCCAGCACTGGGGTGTAGCTCGTGGTGCTGGCGTAACGTAAAAGTCGTTGGCAGGTGCTGATGTGTCAAACCCCTCCAAGCCGCTTGCTGGAGCTCCAGGTTATGACTCACTCCAGTTACAGCAGGAACTTTATATAGGATATCCGCAAGTGCCACTCCTATGCATGTGTAATATATACATTTATATTGAAGGTACACTGTTGGTTTCTTCTTTACATTCCATAAAGTAAATACCAATAAATGCTGTTCATCTTACATGCTCCTGCTTTCTTGATTATGAATTTTATTCCCCCATCTCTCCTTTTATCCTTTACTCCTTCACTCCTTATCTTCCCTGTGAAATTCACTGTTAGCTTGTTCTTTTTTTACTGTTCCCCATTGTTCTTTAAAAACTGCTGCTTTGCTTCAGGAGCGGAAATGAAGAGAAGCTCATGGCCCTGCTTACGCCGTTAAACGTCAACTGCCACGCCAGCGATGGCCGTAAGGTAAGAACATTCACTGCACTATTAACGTTTGACCACTGTTTGTGAATACTCCATAGAACTATTAATGTTCTCCTTCTGACAAACTTCCAAAACTGAGTCAAGGTAGATGCCATATTTCATTTTACATGAATGGGGAAAAAACTTTTTTTGGCTGATTTCAGTCATCAGGAAAGTCGGTTATTATAGTATATTATAGTATATTTTATTTCCGTTAACAAAATCGTTTTTAGATTTTGTTGTATTTTCACTTGGGACAGTAGCACTGCTTCCGTCCTATTGGAAATTATAGTTCCAACCAAAATACAATTGTTTCAAGTTGACTGGTGAGACATTGCCTTCATTTGAATATTTCATTAAATATGATGTCTTCCATGACTAAGCTTCATTGTGAAAAATGCAGCATTGTTCATTTCACATTGTCTTCATTGAGCTGATTTTGCAGTTGAAAATAAGTTTAATATATGCCACCGTCATCATCAAATTAAAAGTAAAAGTGAATGTGGAGGATTGAGTTTAAAAGAAGCATCACTCTTATTTAATTGGTTCACATTTAATTAAGTACATAACTCAAGTAATTTATGTGGAACTGCCATTTAATTAGACTACTTTTTGCTGTTGTTGTTGTTGTGCATGAAATTCAGGGCTCAACATTTGACTTATCAGAGAGGTTCAAAGAAATACTGCTTGCATTTGGTTCCAAGATTAAAGCAAACCCTCAGGTTTTTACCAAGATATACTGCAGTTTACTTGCAAGAGTACTAGCCTACAATTCACTCTTTGTGTTTAACATGAGCTTTAAACTGAGTTTTTTTTTGTAGATATAACTATTTTTTTTTTTTATCTGATTTATTTTTATTTTAAACAATACTTGTATGAATTTCGTCAGCAGCACGTTAGACTGTACAATGACTTCTCCATCAGTATTTGTCACTGAGGACAAGATAGGAGCAGTGAAATGGTTGCAGAAGTGTCCTAATCTCTCTGTGAGATCAAGAGCTTGATTTAGAGGAATTACTCTCAGCCGGTTTTGCATGTAGTCCTCATGCATATTTATTGAATATTGACTGATTTCCCAAGCGTGCTACCCAAAATGTTTTTCCCCCTGCTTTGGTAAACATTTTGAGAAGAGTCTGGCTGCAGACATGCACTCTCAGCTCATATGCACTGTCTGTGACATGATTTCTGAAAACTGTTTAACAAAGATTGGTGCTTTATTACATAATGATTCTCCTAATTCAACGCATTCTGAAGGGTGCTATGACGATTTGCCAGGATTAACCAAATTATTTTATTAAATACTTTTAAAGAAATTGCTGTATGGACTTCCTTTTGTATGTCAGGCACTACTCCTTTAAAGCATCAACATATGGCATATGATATTTATTTTACATCAGTGTAACTGCTTTTTTGCAATGCTTAAAAATAATACAATATATTTCAGACATAATTCTAAATAGACCAACTACAGTTACACGGTTGTATATTGGCAGTATATGTTGCGTTTTATCACCACGTTTTTTTTTTGTTCTGTGTGTATGAACATCTCATTTGAGATTACTTTTTTCCAGTTATCTTGTAAAGAATGCAATAGATGTTCAGACAGCGCCTGACTCGTGAACATTTTAATGCAGGACAGCACTTTGCACATTTTAAAACCGATATCCCAGTGCTGCTTACTGCCGTTTATTTTGCAAAATTTATGTCGCAACATAAATTTTGTCTTTTTGATCAGAACGTCTGCCATTTCACACTGCGCTAAGTCTCCTCTATTTTTTTTTTTTTAAAACTCCTTAGATTGAAATTCATCCCTGGACTTGTTTTACAAGGTCTCTATTCATCTTAAAACAGGTGGTGAGTTGAGTAAAGGCTCACTAAGGGATATACCTGAGATTGGCTTTTATCGACCCAAGGGCCCATATCTCGCCTGTCTTGTGTTAGCAGACCTCTAACAAAGTCTGATGCTTTTAGTTATTTGAGAGAGTGTTTCTATGCGAGATGCCGTCATTAGTAAAGGGTGATGCATCTGATCTGTACCCTCTTGAATAAATCTCAAAGGACTCAACCCACTCAGAGAATAGATTGGCATTGTATTTCGAATTTAATAGATTTTGGTTCATGATGTGGAAGAATTTTACAATCACCATGATAATACGCATTCAAACACAAAGAGCCGGCGTGTGCATAATACCCGGGATAATCTTTAGCTCTTTTGGTCTTAATAAAAAAATAAAAAAAACGCTCTTTCTGGGTCCATCTGCTTTAGTTGGCTGTTTTGCTTTCCCTTGCAGCTTTATGGCTGTGTGATGATTAGTTTAAGGTAATGTCAATAGCAGCTTCTTCCTGAATCATGAAGATGCCACTCTCCTGCCTTTTGTTGCTTTCTTTGCCTCTGAATGCAACCCTTTGGTGCACTCGCTGCGCTATTAGATATAGAAAGACACCACAGGAAAAATAGAGTTGGTTGGCAAAGCCTAAATACTTTGTTTGATTTAATCAGAGGATACCTTCTTCTGTAGATCCACAGACAGAGTTTTCCCGATTGTCTAGTTACCACGTTTTATTATTTATCTTCTTCTCTGCTATACAGTGAAGAGAAAGACCTTGAGAGATTCACGAAAGTGTGTTATTTAGAGCTCTGTCCCTTTAATTTCATAGGCAATTTCATCCACCTGGTACTCTAGTCTTAACCGTAAAAAGTGATTTGACTTACAGCGACCGCCAGAGCTGTTTAGAGACAGAGCCTTCCTCCACAAAACACCCCCGTCCTGTAACTCTGAGAAGATTTCGGCTGGACCACCGCCAAACCTCCATATGGTTGAATTATGTATTCTGTGCTCAGACAGACAAGCACTTCCTTGGTCTTCTGTCCACACATCTCTGCGCCAAACAGTGTTTTGTTGGTTATACTCTATGTTCTGTAATAACTGGGGGTGTATCACTTCAAATTTCGCACGGTTTGGTTTGCATCACTGTTTTCGATCAGTAAATACTTCATATGTTTCAGCTAAGGGTGTTGTGATTAGGTTAATTTGAAGCTCTTCACAACAACTTCATATTTTAGCACATAGTCATTGTCCATGTTTATTTTTCGCTCCTTTCAGTGTACTTTATATGCATTAAGCCATGTTGATATAGTACAAATATATCTCAATACTGATTTTTTATATATATATACACACACGCAAATTTTTTGTCATGTCCGAATTTAAAGGAGTAGTTCACTTCAGAATGAAAATTTCCTGATAATTTACACCCCCACGTCATCCAAGACATGTCTTTCTTTCTTCAGTCGAAAAGAAATTAAGGTTTTTGAGGAAAACATTCCAGGATTTTTCTCAATATAGCGGACTTCAATGGGGTACAACGGTTTGAAGGTCCAAATTGCAGTTTCAATGCAGCTTCAAAGGGCTCAACACGATACCAGATGAGTAATAAGGGTCTTATCTAGCGAAACGATTGTCCATTTTCTAAAAAAAATATAAAAATTTAGAAACTTTTTAACCACAAATTTTCTTCTTGCTCTGAAAGAAAAACATGAACATCTTGAATGACATGGGGGTGAGTAAATTATCAGGAAATTTTAATTCTGAAGTGAACTACTCCTTTAACACATAGTAATAAACTGCAGTATTTCCCTACATAGGTTTTTTCATATATGTGGCTTGATTGTGTCAACAAAATAATTTCAGTTTCTTTTCCTCTAGGTCTTATGTACAAAAAGTGATTAAGCAATGCAGAGAATTATTGTAAATGCTTTAAAAAATGGACATCTTGCAATTCATATACATTTAGTATTTGTATTTTCTGAGGTGTGTCAGACATGAGAAGAACTCTGGCACTAATATAATATTAGGCATCTTTCACTTTTATTCATTGGCTTTTCTTCCTATTACCCAACGTATAAATGTTTACAGCAAACACAAGATTTAGTGAATGACTTTTTCCACCTCTTGTTTCTAAATGTGTGGGATATTTGTGTTGACAACGCTGTCCGCAGCACTACCTTTTCATTTTATAGAGCTTTTGTCACAGTTCTTTCAAGCTGCCCAACCAATTAAGCAGGTTGGATTATTTTTTTTGCTTTTACTGAGGATAGAAACATGGCTCTTGTGTTGTCTGTAAGCGAAAACGCCATATGCTCGTGAGGGAGGTCCACCAGGTCTGCTGCAGCATATTGTCCGTTACAAACTTGTCTGTCATGCATAATACTTTGATATTCTGACTTGAGCATAAGAATACTGTAGACTTCCTTCCCGCTGAGCTTTAATTAGCCAAGATATCTCCATTCAACAATATATCTTCCGCTCTACTCTGTTGCTAAATACGAGCAACTTTGTATTGCTGGCAGTGGCGTGACTCACTTTCACCCGCTCTCCATTTACAAGTGAACCACTTTTCATTTCGTAATTATATGTTTGCCTCAGTGGCCATTACACTCAGCCCTGGATCCTGATCAACAGATGGCCTTGGGCTCTCAACTTATTGCTTGCTGTTTTCCACACACTTCACCTCTCTGGGGATTTTAGATTATAAAGGACACATCATTCATAAAATAATATTGATTTCGTTTTTTTGTTTTTCCCTTCCCATGTTCCCTAGTAGAAAGCACACACATCTTGCAAGGCTCGAAATTGCGACTATTTTGGTCGCATATGCGCCCGAAATTTAATCTGTGCGACCTCAAAATATATTTGGGAGCATTTGTGCTAGTGCAAATAATTGTTGAGGTGCGACCTGTTTTCATTTCTCTACAAAACGTTCGCTAATTACTGCACAGTATGAGCCTGCTTTGAGCTGATACAGTGCCCGGTTCACCGTTCTATCACATAACCAGTTAAACTTAATCATTAAGCTCTTAACTTTAAAGCAGACTTTAGGTTGGTTAATATTAGCCGTCAATCACTACCGTTCACTGCGCTCCGTTGCCACATGACAGGGAGCTAACTAGCGCGCAAAATGTAAAGAGCTGAAGAGAGAAAGACTTTTTGAAGGGGCAAGTGACAGGGAATTTTACTTGCCTGCCCGACCAGACAAGTAGCCTGATTAAAACGTCAACACCAAAAAATAATTAGGGAATCGCCAAAACGCGAGAATGATTCTGATTTTTATTACATTTAGATGGTGGATAATAATGTATGTACTATAATGTACTGATGCTAACGGTTGCGCTGTTGAGGCTCGCGCGAGGAGAAATCAAAACAAATGAACAAACAAAGAAACTCAGTTAACATACTGCTGTTAAAATTCCCAATGATGAGTTTTTATATTTTTAACATATGATACAGTTAAGCAACATCACACCAAGAGTGTTGTTTTCCTGAATACCATCACGATTTAAAATGTGACATTGATTTCATACAACAGTTCAATAAACAGTTAAAATCAAGTCACTTACATTTTAGATGCAATATTGACTGTTTTTGTTCTGTTTCGGCAGCGAAAATAGTTCCAAACAAAGATCACAGCAGAACCACAGCGCGTCTCAATACTCTTCCATTACTGAATGATTCAGTGTTTTGAACGAATCGGTTGAGTCAAAGATTCAATGACCCATTAGTAAAGAACCGCCTCATTCTTGAATGAATCAGTCGTTTAGACGAAAGGTTTGAATGAATGACTCAATGACTCACTCATTAAGACGGTCACTTTCCGCCACCTACTGGTGGTTTAGTTTCATGTTTAAAAATATTATTCTTTCCAACATTTCTTATTTGTATATTGAAAATATATTTTAAATCTCATAACATTATTTATTCAATGCAATTTTAATCTTTCAGTGTAAATTTAATTTGATTGGCAAAAGCCCTATAGTGTCTTCTTATTCTAATTGGAATTATTGATCAAATGTAAGAATTTAAAATGTTTTAATTTAATAAGATTAGAGGAAAAATGCCCATTATAAAGGTTAAAAAAAAAAAAAAAAAAAAAGAATGGTGAGAATATTGTTTCAGAATCAGTTATACTTACAACACAAAAATCTAATTTTTTTTTTTCCAGACAAGCAACTTTTTTATTATGACAATTGAATGACCGGTTTACTTGCACGACACACACACACACACACACACACACACATACACACATTTAAACATTATATAATAATATATAAACATTTTAGTTGTGGTTCTCCTAAATTTTTGCTGGTGCTCCTAACTTTTTGAAGTTGGGAGCACCAATGCTACCAAGTAAAAAAGTTAATTTCGAGCCCTGTCTTGTATTGTATGGAATAAGGTTGCCACAACAGCAACATTTTATTAGTTGATACAAAAACTGATTTTCTCAAAATACCAATTTTAAGACCACAACAATGTTCAATAATGATTATAAAAAATGCACTGATTTAAGTTATTACAGTTAAATATAAATACATTAAAATGGCTTTAAAATATTTCGCAAGTAAATATGTACAGCTCTCATGTTTTGTTTCCTTTCACTTGTTTTAAAACGCATATTGATAGCAAAATTTGACATCCCTAAGTATAAAGTAGGGATGTGCGAGACTATTTGATTAGTCGATATCCTATCCTATCCTTTTTTCTTTTTTTTCTTTTTTTTTGCGCACAGGTAATGTTTTGCTTTTTTTTATATATATATATATTTATTTATTTTTTTAAATTTTTTACAAAGCCTTTGTTTAAATTCCATCATGTTAATGTTACATTTTAAAATTAATATATTATTTTTCACTTTATTTTAGGGTCCAATTCTCGCTATTAACTAGTTGCTTATTAGCATGCATATTACTAGGATATTGACACTATATTAGTACTTATAAAGCACATATTAGGGACTTTAAGCAACAGCTGCTGATGGAACGGCAACGGTTCTATTGCGCATGCGCAACTTTAACTGCTACTTCGTGACGTTCTAAAGCAACCGTCTACTACGGGAGGATAGCTGATTTGCCGTAATTAATACGTGACAGATTAGATAAGTAAATGTTATATTTTATAGTTATGTGGCAATTTAATTTAATAATCTGTATATAATTTAATGCCAAAAGCACCCATTTTCTTGTTTTTTTTAAATGACAATTTTTTTGTATTTTGTTAAATGATTAAATGATCCATTACGCCGTCCTCTTTATTGTTGCTTAGTGATTTTTGCGTTCGTTGGCTACAGCAGTTAACTGTTTACTTCCGGTCGCCTTTGCCATTCCATCAGTAGCTGTTGCTTAAAGTCCCTATTAATGCCTTATTCTGCATGACCTTATTCTACATCCCTTATTCTTACCCAATACCTAAACTTAAATGCTACAAAAGCTATCTTACTAACTATTAATAAGCAGTACATTAGGAGTTTACTGAGGAAAAAGTCGTAGTTAATAGTGAATGTGTTCCCCATACTAAAGTGTTACCATTTTTTTAAAAGTGTATATCTGGAACAGAAAACAAAATCTTTTTATTTGAACTCAGATTTTGCATGCGTTGGTTTTCTCTGTGGCGCTCACGGCGGGTTCAGAAAAATTTCCACTCGGAAGGTGGAGTATTTTGAAAGCCTACACAAAACTTTTCCGTTTTCTTCTATGTCATGTCAAACTAGCATATAACAATTAAACTTGCCTTATAGGCTTGTTATTCTACTTGTTATTAGGGACAATATGGTATGAGAATAGAGAATACGTCTAGATAATGTATAGTTGTCAGTACACGTCAAGATTTTCTTGTGATTTTGCCGCCCGTCATGTGTACAGATACATTTCATACACGAGAAGTGCGTTCAAACCCAGACACGCAAGTGGTAACGAACAACAATACCTTGACGTGCTGACTTATGTGTTTTTATCTGTTTATGATAGGCTATTAGGTTTGAATTTATTGGTCCTGCATTAGTATTAGTATACTATTAATTCAGTTGATTTGAATGAATATGTCTACGTTGCTTAAGTGAATGCTTAAGTTTAATATACAATGATAATGCAAGGCAAGCACATCACATGTATCTGACCCATTTTTAGCGGCATTCGTTGTGGGATTTGACTGGTCATAGATTAAGTAGTCTATTTCAAATGGATCACATATACAGACTGTCTCTGGGGGCGGAGGGGGAGGTTTAGACTAGTCGGCTATAGTCGATTGCAAAATTTCCTTTTAAACGTTTATGAAATTAGTCGTGCACATCCCTAGTATAAAGCAGAACTTAACAGGCAAATCTGAAACTGAATTGTAATGGGCTGTGCTTGGTTATTCTACCACATCTATTAAGTATAACAGCATGAACCTAGAGGCTTCTACCATTTCCAACATCTATCCTAATGAGAGGTGATGATAAGGGAGCATGCTAGCCTCTCCACTGGTTCAATCTCATTTCAGCCTTAGCCACTCAGACTGACATCTCTCTCAGCATCCTGCAAATTGCCTCACATTCATCTTTCTCATGCATTGCTGTTGTTAGTGTTTTGATGTTGACCAATTTTAGAAGCTTCAGAGTTGTACCAACAGTGATATATTGAAAGCTCGTCTCTGGTCCCATGCTGTGAAAATTAGGGCTTCCTGTTTTCTTATTTGAAGGGTTGTCTCATGCGCTGTGATTTTGCAAAATATATGCAGTGCCATGTGCTCAATGTGCTACACTGAATCAAGATCACTGCAAAATCAATGATTTTTGCAAATGTGAAAGCCACCCTCATATTAGTGAGATTTAGTCGCAGTCTGACTAGTCAGCTGTCCAGAGGGGATGTCAGCCTATACACTGAAAAAAAATTAGCTCTAGTAATTGATGAGAAATTGATAATAAAATTCATAATTGCAAATAAACTAATTGAATTAAACGTGAAATTTTGAAGTAGAAAAACTGAAATTGTATTTTCTTGTAAAACGTATTCCCATTAAACTTTGAAAAATCATTTTTTACAGTGTAGTCATTCTATTTGAAACCATTTATAAGAACTGTCATCGGTTTAATGTTGTATTGTCTCTTTTCTGTATTTTTTGTTTAATCTTTGTTGGTTTGATGAGTGTAATTCAAACCATATAAAATAAGGCTTATTTTTAAAGCTGTACTCTTTATTTTTCTGGATATTTTTACTACTCGTCTCTGCTTACTATGTGCAGATTTCTTCAGAGTATTCTATTTTCAGTTTTTCCACAATGTCGTCTTGTTGCATAGGAGGTGAAGGTCTTGACAGTTCTGTTCTTCAATTTATTGCAGATTAAATAGTTCTCTCAAAACAGCAATAGAAAAAAACTGTATTTTTTTTAATAATTAAACACTGTGTTGTCAAAGTTGATATTGTGGCTTTATATATGGTCAGACACCTGCATGTTTCCTTACATTATTAATATTTTACCAAAATCAAGCTCAAATGGACTTTTGACCCGGATTTCAGAGATTTTCAGACCAGCCGACTTTGTCAGCCATTAGAACAAAATATCATCTGAAGCAGCATGTGCATTGCATTTTTTTTTTTTTTTTTCTGGATATTTTTACTACTCGTCTCTGCTTACTATGTGCAGATTTTTTCAGAGTATTCTATTTTCAGTTTTTCCCACAATGTCGTCTTGTTGCATAGGAGGTGAAGGTCTTGATAGTTCTGTTCTTCAATTTATTGCAGATTAAATAGTTCTCTCAAAACAGCAATCGTCAAGCGTGGAGTAAGATTTACTGCCACAATCCACTCTCAAGTATCTGTTTTGCTCATTTATTATTTGTTTATTTAAATTAGAGCTTTCAACAGATTAAAATAATTCATTTTAATTAATGTAATTAATCTTATTAATTTTGGTGTTATTGCATTAATCCACAGCAGTGCATCAGTGGCTTGCTTGTGTTAGACATTTTATTAATCTCACGGTAATCTGTAA
The DNA here is from genome assembly GCA_039654105.1 of Coreius guichenoti. Taxonomy (NCBI): domain Eukaryota; kingdom Metazoa; phylum Chordata; class Actinopteri; order Cypriniformes; family Gobionidae; genus Coreius; species Coreius guichenoti. The sequence continues at coordinate 17,066,933 of CM077183.1, forward strand.
ATAATGTGTAAATATTAAATTAAATATTGGTAATATATTTAAAGGGACAGTTCAGTCAAAAATTAAAATTTTCATCTACAAACCTAATGTGATGCAAAACCCATATTATGTCTTATATCATCACTGTTGGGTAGAAACGTTGTGTCTCCAAAAATGCTACTTTTCAGAAAATAGAAAAAAACTGTATTTTTTTTAATAATTAAACACTGTGTTGTCAAAGTTGATATTGTGGCTTTATATATGGTCAGACACCTGCATGTTTCCTTACATTATTAATATTTTACCAAAATCAAGCTCAAATGGACTTTTGACCTGGATTTCAGAGATTTTCGGACCAGCCGACTTTGTCCGCTATTAGAGCAAAATATCATCTGAAGCAGCATGTGCATTGCATTGTTTTCTTCAATTTACAGGTTATAAAGTTTTTTGTAGCTATGTGGGCGCTCAGTTTTTTTCTTTCATTTGGCCAAAATATCATGTTATTAAAGACAAAGTGCTATGCAAAGTCAATTTAAGACAGTACTAGACTCGTCAACAAATCCACTTCTCTCTGCTCTGTAAATACATAAATTATTAGCCTTTATGTATAGTGTTTCTTAAATAAAGAAAATACTGTACTTATTCAAAGAACAAATTCTTTATTTACCCTTGCATTGCAAACAAGCAGATGCAGTCCAAACTGGATGCGGCACTTCATTAGCGATAGAGGCGGGGCTTATGAGGTTATTAGGTTTTAAAGACAGTTTGAAGGGTCAAATGGAGATAAGGGGTTCAGTCACAAGCTCTTTTTTGTACATTTCATTGATTTAAAATATTAGCAAAAAATAAAAAAAATGAAGTTTCCGCCTGACAGCGACGATTTTGCCGAATGTCCTAGCTGCTTTTTTCCCATACAATAAAAATGGAAGGTATTTTAAAAAAAACAAAAACAAAAAAAAAACACCACAGGGCCGAACAAAAAGGACTGCCCGATGGCCCAGTTGACGGAACTGTCACTTTCCTGATCGGGCCAGTGCTGCATCTTCACAGAAGTTGATAATTTGTAAGCCTTGCCAATTTAAATATTCAAGCGCACGTAGATGCGGAAGTACCCACGTCTCTTAGTTTGGTACTCACTTGCTATGTGATAGGTTTTGTGTGCGCAGCAACATACATTCAAAGGGCGCGCTCAGAACGCCGCGTTTCACAGCGTATTCTTTCACGTCTTCCTGAGCTTGCACGGACATATTCACACAAAATTGTCAAATTGCCCTTCTGGTCGAGTATCATCGTAAACATAGTCGGTTATGTCTTAAGTGAACGTAAATGTGAGATAAGATGCATGTGTAACAGTATATTGGATCTGTGCAGCTCTTAAAGTGACAGCAGTCTAATATTCCTGATGCTGTCTGTTTTTGTTAATCAAAAAAAATCGCTCACTGCTCTTGACTCAACTTTAAATAAGGGTTAATCTATATTTATACAGTGAAGACTATGCAGTGATATTTTACATTTTGATTACTATTTCTGTACCTGAAAATGTAGTTTAGACCTACATGTGTTGTCTCAGCATTTCATGGCAGCTGTGACCCTAGAGGAATTTGCGTGTTAAATGTACCCCCTTGAACTGCTTTGTATTCAGGTTGGGCCTCTGCCTGCCTCTCTCTTGCCTGCATATGAGGAGCCGGCATGTGGTTGGCACTTTTATATTACAATTTACCACAACCTGTGAGGATTCAATGCGCTGCAGAGCCATGATGATTTGAGGGAAGAAAAGTGGCTGTCCTGCGAATCAAAGTATTGAGTATGGAAGCGGTGACAACCAGTCTAGAGACTAGTATTTAGTAAAATTCAATTGAAACATTGGTGTCCTAAAGAAATTGTACTTTAAGCCCTGTATGCTGAAGAAAAATTACTGCAGACAGCAGGTGCAAGAGTCAGTAGCTGATGGTTAACTAGATGTGTGAATAAACACTATTGAAACCAGGAGACAGTGTGAGCCCTTCTGATTTGTCTATCACACTTTGAGACTCTCATCATTAGTCTTGAACCTCTCAACACTGCAAGCATCTCTCTCTCACAGCGTGGCAGGGCCCAGAACAGCTCCCTGTCAAGATCAGACACCACGCTTTGACCAGGGGCACTGATGAAGAGGTCCGATCCCCATGGATCAGCTGCTCTCCGCAGCCAAAGATGTCATTTGCATCCATTAGAAGTCACACCAGTAACAGGGACAGTGTGGGATTCCCCCAGAGGCGTCTGATGGTGGGTCAGGCATGGAAGCACATCTCATCCCACTTCAGGGACACGTATAATCTCCTTATCACCTCCAGAAGTTAGCGATGCTATCGACCAACCAGGGTGACTTGAGGGCGCAGAGATGGTTGGTGTCTTGTGGCTTCTTTAAAAGGCTCATTTACTGGGCTGTTAAAGGGGGTTAAGTCACTTAAGGCAACAGTGGTTTGGCCTGGGGAGACAGAGAGGGAGTGTCAATGTGTGAAAGAAAGGAATGCTTCACCATAGTTGTAGCTGTCTGAACAATGGAAAAAGCAGAGTCATTAGTCTCCTGTCTGGAGAAGAGGTTGTCAGTGAAGACAGAGACAATGCTCATCATAATATGTTTAAGCGCACACTAAAACTGAGCTCCATCTTTGCTAAAAAATCCTCTTTATGGTGGCACTTATTCATGACAAGGGCACTATGAGTTGACAGGCCTTTCATCAAAATGTGAGCGAACATTCACACATTTTTAGCAGAATGACTGCTCAAATAAAATGTAAAAATCAAGACCCTGTGGCACATTTTGAAGTGAATCTTTGCTGTAATTTGTTTAAATTGATTAAATTGCCCCCCTATGCTATTTTAAAGGCTCCTAATTTTGTTTTGGAGGTCTCCAACAGCAGGTTTACATGCATCAAAGGTCAAAAAACACTTTCATTTTCTCATAATATACATTGCACATCACCACATTTTTCAATGATTCTCAAACGACTCGACGGATGAATCAGTCTCTCTAAATCCCTCCTTTCCGCGAGCTACTCTGCTCTGATTGGCCAGACGGCCCAATCTGTTACGATTGGTCTTCCATATACAGCGTGTGTTTCAGAAGCTAAACGCCCGTTACCATAACTGATCTTCAGCTCCGTCAAGAGGCTCAGCGATTGTACACACTGTAAAGACAGTAACGATGACTTCGATTTTTACCATATCAATCCGAGCGCGAGTCCGACATTTCTCAGTGATACACTACTCATTTTGAGGTACATTATGAGATGTTGCAACTGTAATTGCTCACCATCAGCATTAACAAGAGTATGTCCATCAACAAACCAATGTGTATATTTCTAATTTATTGCGGTGCACATGTGGGAACTGTATCAATAACGGTACGTACGTTAGCCGAGCACTACCGTGAATGACTGATGTAACATTAAAGTTTGCAAAACAAATCTGGCTCCGTTCTTTATCTTTACTCAAAGTAGTAAAGAACGAGAGACAATCTGCATTAATAGACACATTTTTAGGTAATAGTGGCCCACAGCTGATGTGCAGAAGTATTTCAGTAAGACAGTAATAACGTGAATTAGCCGGTTAGCCTGAGACCTACACAATGTAAGACACAAAACTATGTATTTTGAACACCCGGTAGAAAATATATACATCAATAATTATTCATACTTACAGGTTGTGTTTCTGTGGAGCAAGCTGGTCCAAATAAACCGAGTACTGACCCATCTTTCAAGAGCAAGCGTTTTGCAAATCCCGCGTTGAACTCCGAGATTTGAGAAGCAGTTGTCAGTACAATGACGTGTTTGAGGGTGGGTCAAGTTGTTCGTGGGCGGACAACGTACAACATAGGCGGGCATTATGCAAATGTCTTTTCTAGTGACGTAGAACTGTCACACAGTGGGACTCGAATTACAGACGACTCGTATAGGCAGTTCAGAGCCGATTATTTCTTTTGGGAGACAATAACTTTATTTATCGTGCACTTACAACTTTACAACTTTGCAGAATGTTTACATTCACAAACAGCTATATTACACACTTCATGAAAGGGAGTATTCGAAAAAACAATATTAGGGGCACTTTAAAGCTTTTTTGTTGACTTAAGCCACAAACTGAACTGGTTCACACTGATTTTAGGAAGAGTGAAAGTACATTTGATATTCCGCAAAGTATTTTGTAATTCTTAGAATTCAGCTTTGAAAATAGCGGTGTCTGGAATGAAGTGTGAATCACTTCAGTTTCCCAAACAAGAAGTGAATTGCTGACTGTTATGTTGTACTGCAATTCACAGCTTCCTGGGGTACTATAGATATATATAATATAATACAACAGACTGTACAGACCAAGTTTGGGTCATTTTTTTAAAGGGATAGTTCACCCAAATGAAAATCCTGTCATCATTTGGAACACAAAAGAAGATATTTTCAAGAACTGTTTTTGTCCATGCAATCAAATAGGGCTGGGCGGTATATCGAGTTTGTACAATATATCGATATATTTTTAGAAACGATATGGAATGAGGCAATACCGTTTATATCGATATACAGTAGATTGATACGAACGCATCTGAAAAATAGCGGAGTACGCAGAGTGAGCTGATTCAGGGAAAGTGCATGATACAACTTGTCCTAAACATGACACATGCTTTATATTAAGGGCTTCAAAATAACTGGTAAGATATAGTTAACATGTATAGTTTAAAGCAGCTTGCCCTGTCAGATGCTCTGAGAGATAGGCTTGTGCTGACAGACAGATGTATACTTGTGTTTAATGCGTTTGAAATGTGGTGCTTTCCTCAGTGCATAACTTACATTTCACAGGTATATTCTCCATCTGTAAATTTTAGAAAGTCATGCAAATATGTCCATTTTGCTGTCAGGAGAGGACGATCCTTCTGCAAGTGAATCTCCGCTAAAATTCAGGCTTCCGTGAACATGACAGACGGAGCGGAATAGAATAGGAACGCAATAATTCTGACTAAAGTATACATATTTCTAAAATATTTGTTGTTGGACAATAAATGTGCCATATGTGGAATTTTAAACCTACAAGTAAGTGTATTTTTATGAAAGTGACCATTATAATGGGGTAATCAAATATAGGCTATATGCTTTTGTTTTTATTTTCATTTTTAGTTTAGTGAATTTAAAAACAAAATTATTAATTTTGTTTTTAGATTGTAAACCCCCTTTTTGCACATAATATATTGCATAGCCTACATTACATTCACTGTATTTGTTTATAGCCTTCAATATCAACATTGTTTTTAGGACATCACTGGGCAGGATGTGAAATAAAATTATTATTAAAGTTTTTTTTTTTTTTTTATACAGATTTTTTTTTTTTTATACAGATTTTTTTTTATCCAAATAGAAAAACGTAGAAAATACCGGGATATATACCGTGTATCGTCATTCAATCAAAGAATACCGAGATATGATTTTTTGGCCATATCGCCCAGCCCTAGTCAGTGAGGTCCATAACCATATTGGAGGCTCTTGACTTTCATTGTAAGGTCAAAAGACAACTATGACAAGATTTAAATTTTTGGATAAACTACCCTTTTAGCAAAACTATGAAGTGAGAATGCTACATAGACTCTGAACTGATAGTAGGTGGGATATTTAGTAGAATGTTGTGTTGTTCACATTTGATACATTTAAGCTTGCAGTTAGACGTTCTCGTCTCGATTTGCATTCACAATAACCACAAACTAAAGTGGTTAAAACTTCAGATTCCCTGTCTGAGCTAAATGGTCAGTTTAGTTTGGTTCCACACCAAACCTTTAGTATCTATGCAATGTCAGTTGGAAAAATGGACTTGATTAGCTCTGTTACCTGCTTGCGTTCTTTAATTTGCTTGTGTTCTCCTTTGACCTTTGAAATCGGTGTAAAATCACAGCAGAGATGAATGACTTGCCCTCACTCTTTTTCTTGAAGTGGAAAAGAATTTATCAGTGACATGCTAGCTTTAGAGAATGACTCCGGACATGGATTGAAAGCCATGCTTGTGTGCTTGTGTGTGTGTGTGTGAGAGAGAGAGGGAATAGAAAGCGTACTCCAGAGTGTGTGATTTGACACGGTCCAGGTTTGAAAATGATGGAGCTCTCTGAAGTGCAGGATGTTATTAACACAGCACACTGGAGCACATTATCAAGATGCCTTCTACAGGGGCTCAGGGAAAAACAATCACTTACCGTACGCCTACCGCAGATCCCATCAATCATGTCACAGTTGTTCCATGGTGAACAATTTACTTTTTCATTTTCTTTTCACGTTTTTACTCTTTCTCGCTGCTGATTTTTTTCTCAGATTAGGTTTTTAGCTGGGCTCTGTCTTATGTTAAATATACACTGTCATCAGTTCCACTTAACCTGTCTGAACCTTTAACCACGATACTAAACTTGAGCACTAAGCTTGTTTCCTTCCTTACTTGTGCTGTTGTTATTTTGTATTTATCTGATCTTCTTTCCTCAAATGACCCATATAATTAAAAACCATTTTCATTTAGAGGAATTGCGAACTGGCATTTAAAGGATAGTTAAACTGAAAATGAAAACTTTCATTCTTTACTCACTCATGTCTTTCCAACTTGAATAACTGAAAAGAAATCTCAAATTTAAAAAAAAAAAGAAATCAATTCAATGGGGTCCGGTGTGGTTTTCGACCCCATTCATTGTGTGGACAAAAAAATCTTTATGTTCCACAGAAGAATGTCAGTCTTAAAGGCTTGGAAAGACATGAGTAAATGGTGACAATTTTTTATTCATTAACAAGCCAACCATATTTCATAATCAAATATCTTTTAGCTTTTGATGTCTTTTAGCCAAACGTCACAATAAATAGCTTTAAGAACATATGATGAATACATTCTCGTCTATATCAGCACATTGGAAGCCATTGTGCCATTGAATGCCTTATCATTACTCTGGGAAGGATTGTGAAACAGAGCTGTTTATATTGTGTGATAACGTTTGCCTTACCATATTGCAGGCTTTAGCTTGAAGATTATGTGTACTGGAGGAGAATGATGTAGTAAAAGGCTTGGGAAGGAATTAGCACAGACAGATTCAAGTCTCAGTGCTCTGGATCCAGCGTTCCTCAAGACAGCTCTCTTGCTCTGTTGTTGGCAGGCTTTGGTTTGCAAAAGCACAGTCTATTTGCAAAATCACAGAGGTAGGAAATTCATAGCACAATGAATAACAAGTGGATTTATGTGCGATGAGACGCTGATAGATATCAAAGTCCCAGCTCATCATTGAAACCCTACAATAGTCAAGTCAAGTCACCTTTATTTATATAGCACTTTTTACAATACAGATTGAAAATAATGCATCAAAGATTGTTTTGGCTGTACAGCAGCTCTAGAAGAAAGTCATTGTCCAGTTTAAGTTCAGTGTTGATTCATTTTTATTGTAAAAATCATTAGTTAATAATTTAGGGGCCGTTTACTGTACATGACACCTCCTCAACTCGAAACAGAAAACCCTTAAAGGATTAGTTCACTTCAAAATTAAAATGTCTTGATAATTTACTCACCCCCATGCCATCCAAGATGTTCATGTCTTTCTTTCTTCAGTGGAAAAGAAATTAAGTTTTTTGAGGAAAACATTTCAGCATTTTCTCCATATAATGGATTTCAGTGGCAACCAAAATGTTGAAGGTCCAAATGAATGCAGTTTCAAATGGCTTCGAAGGACTCTGCATGATCCCAGCTGAGGAACAGGGTCTTATCTAGCGAAACCATCTGTCATTTTCTAAAAAAAATTAAAATGTATATACTTTTTAACCTTAATTGCTCATCTTGCACTGCTCTGCGACACACCACGGATTGCGCAATCACGTCGGAAAGGTCACGCTAGACGTAGGCAGAAATACCGCCCTCGTGTTTACAAAGCGCTCGTGCGAAGACTAATACAAACATCCTTTAGCAAAAAAAGGTTAAACAATGATGTCGGACGATTTTGAAGTTGGAGTTGGAGTTTTTTTTGTAAAGGGTGTTTGTATTAGTCTTAGCACGTTCGCTTGGGGCGGTACTTCCGCCTACGTCTAGCGTGACCTTTCCGACGTGATTGCGCAATCCGTGGCACGTCGCAGAGCAGCGCAAGATGAGCAATTTAGGTGTTCAGTCCACAGGCCACGTGTTCAGTCCACAGGCATGCTTGTTGAATGTGTATGTGCGCAGGCGCGTAGTCTTTCTTTACAAAGTGACATCGTCAACAACTTTTCTGATGCAATGCGTTTACGTGAGATGTTGAATATTCCAATTTTTTATGCAATTTCGCAAAATAATGCAGTCTTGTCTATGCCAGGAAAGGTATTTACATGCCGAGTGAAATTGAGGCAAAAATGGTTTGGCGATTTGGTTTCCCTATCAGTTTGACCATTATCCAGTAAAAGAAAACATGACCTTACATGTCATCAGGTTAAGTATAATCGGTGTAAGTACTTTACTGAGCAAAAGTTTGAGCTCAGGAAGGAAATTTTTTTTTTTTTTTTTTTTATTGTTTTGGAAAAAAAATGTCTCTTATGCTCACCAAGGCTGCATTTATTGGATAAAAAAACCTTAACAGAAATATTATGAAATTGTATTACAATTTAAAATCATTATTTTCTATTTTAATATATTTTTAATTATAATTTATTCTTGTGATTGCAAAGCTGAAATTTCAGCAGCCATTACTCCAGTGTCATGTGATTCTTCAGAAATCATTGTAATATGCTGATTTGGTGCACAAGACACATTTCTTATCATCATCATTTTTTTTTTTTTTGGAAACCGTGATACATTTTTTTCAGGATTCTTTGATGAATAGATCCCAAACTACTGACCCCAAACCTTTGAACAGTAGTGTACATATGCATGCATGCATGCAAAAAAAAAAAATTCTAAGCTACTGTATTATATAGTGTATGCACAAATGTCTCAATAGTGTTGTCTTTACTTTGCACGTCAGATGAAGCTTGCTGTTTTGTTTTATTCCCCCTTTAGACTGTGAAACGAACGAGGCAGAGTGTGCTTGCCGTCTTTGATAAAGTATCAAGTTGAGGCAGCCTCGCTGCGCAGGCTGAGATAAAACAAGCGCCGTGCAATCTGTGCAGTGGTTGCTAGTGAAAATATATTAATTCAGTTGCAACTTTTGTGTTTCATTTCCATATTTCTGAGGATTAACAAAATATTTTGTCTATCCAAGCGTCTGTTCCTGGCCCTCGTTGCACAAAGATGCGCCCCCGTAGTAACGTAGGTGGATGGAAGAAACAGAGCAGCTGCATATGTGTAGTAGCGCTTGTAGTGTTTCCCATCTGCCTTTATCTTTTTGCTCTCTCTCGTTCTCTCTCACACACAGACTTTATTGCAGTTAATCATCACACATGACTATTTGTCTATGCTTTCCAGCAATAGACTCCTGGGAAAACTTGAGCCCTTGACGGCACATGATTTGAAATAGCATCCCATTGGATGCACTGGTCGTTAAAGCCTTTAGTGCTCTGCTGGGACCATCTTTAATGGGGGGGTGAGTGTTGTGATTAGGATGGAGAAACCAGGCGTTGCCCCCTTTGGGCCCTGAGCTCCTTTATTAAAGAACCCAATATGCAGTAAGAAGCCCCAATAGGAGTCGGCAAGCTGTATTTTTCCTGTTTTGCAGACTTAGGAGAAGGGGTAATGTCTTATTGATCCTGCCAGCGTGTAGCTTGCATTAGTGTGCTCGGTAGCCCCTTCCTGCTGTTTGCTTCCAGCTAGTAAGACACCTCTCTCTGGAGCTGGTGTTTACTTCAGACTTGCACAGGGACGAAAGAGACCCTCTACTACTACTTTACACTCTCATTAATAAATCAGCACTAACAAAGTTGCACTAAAGGGTTACTTAGCCAGGCAACACATTGTTTTCAAAGGCTTCATTCGTGCAGATTTCATGCTAGTTATAGCATGTACCGCAGTCATGGCAACAGCTATGGAGAAGCACTCACCGTTGGCATGGATACAGGTCACCAGTCCTCCATGGCAAGACATGGGGAAGACTTGGACAAAGGGATATGTCTACTCTGAGGAAAAACATTAGGGGAGTTGTTTTCTAAGCATTAAAATTAGGTAAAATTAATACTCCTAATATTTAAGGGATGTCTGATATAGGGTAGACTGTTTAGCTGCATACATGACCGATTTACCTGTGTGTGTGTGTGTGTGTGAATGTATATGTATGTATATATAATTTAAGTATCTTATACATACCAAAGCTGCATTTATTTGATTAAAATACTATCACAATTCAAAATAACAGTTTTATTATTTTTTTATTATTTTAATATCTTTTACAATGTGATAACTTACTATAATGTCACAGCTGAATTTTCAGCATTGTTCTAATATGCTAATTGGTGCTCAAGAAACATTTTGTATTATTACCGATGTTAAAAATGATTGAAAACAGTAAATCATTTTTTGTGGAAACCTGATACATTTTTTTAGGATTTTTGTATAAAAAAAAAAATTCAAAAGAACATTTATTTGACACAGAAATCTTTTGTGACAGTGTAAAAGTCTTAATGTATTAATGCATCCTTGTTTCTTATATATCTTATATATAATATTAATTTATTTAATTATTTCTGTTGTCTCCCTATTTTTGAAATACTATTTATTTGGTTGTATATAAGCAGAGACATACATTATTAGGCATTCGAAACTTGAAAATTGGATTTTAGGTGCCTGCTTTGGTCATTTTTTTTTTAGATTTGTGCTCAGACTTTCTCACATTGATTATTGGACCAGCAACACAGATTTCATCTGTGAGAAGCATAGAACCATTTCACAATCTCTTTAATCTTTTCCAGAGATTTTCATTTGGTCTCCTTGTATTTTCTCACAAGTTCACACTGTTTCTCTCTTTATCACAAATGCTTGCCCCACCTTAAATTGAAGTGTAAATTTGTGTATATTACTTAAAATGCTTTCTTCAACCCCAGCTAAATATGCAGACACAACTTTATCATTTTATTATTTATTTTTAAATAACATTACATGAAATACTCTGAGTTTTTGCAGCAGAGGTTGGCTTCAGTGTACAGTGCTTTGTCTTATTGGCAGCCTATGTTTGAATGAGCAGAATAACCAAAAAACATTCTCATTTGATTGACCTGCACTGTCAGTCTCACTGTCATGCTTCAGGGTCTGCTGGCAAAAGGTCAACCCTGCCAAATAGCTTTACTGTCGCTTTCTGTTAGAAGCCATCTGAATGGACACGGATCTCCGCTCTAGTTCACCTGTCTGATCTTTCTGCCAGTACCAGAAAGCTGTTATGTGACGGAGCCAAATGCACCGAGGATGCTCAAAAGTTTCATTATTTGCCAATTCTGTATCCCTAAAACAAAGCAAAAGTGCATTTTAACATTCTGCTCATTTTAAACCATGCCAGGATGTTGCGATTTGGAGTATGCAGGGGCTAATATTTCCAGCTGTACATCTTTAGGCAACACATTCATCTTAAGTGATTCAATAGGAACAGCTCTCAAGTGAGACGGCAATTCTGCTGGTGTGTCTGGCTCTTAAAGAAATTGATGGAGGATCTGTGCAAGAAGCAGATTTAATAGCCTATGGTTAAGATGCCATTATATTTTCTCTTTTACTTTTTGTTTTGCAGAGAGCACGAGAGCGTATGTGTTTTCTGCAGGATGTGTCTTTCCTGTTAGCCTTGTTTGCTTTCTGTAGGGTGGACAGATTGGCAGGAGGGGCCAAAGTGATTGAGTGTAGCCATGGCTACTGTATGACTCTGTCGCCATGGTGATCCAGCCTCTTGACTCGTTACATATGCAAGATTCAGGTTGCTCAGAATATCCTCAAATTAATATTTCCCACTATGTAAAATAACAAGGTGTTCCCCAAGGGTCAGTCTTGGGCCATCTTTTAAGATTTACTGTTACTGTTGAAAATAATGAAATGACAACGAAATGGATGAGTGTTCATCATTATTTAAAATAAGTCAAATTTTAGGCATTAGGCAAATGCTCTTATTACGACTTAAGTGTTTTTTGTTTACAGAAGTGTTGCTGTGGTTAACAGATAGATAATACAATTCTTAATGGTTATCTGCTAAGAATAGAAACATTAGGTAGCATGCACTCTACACATGAATACTAATAAAGTTAAAGACAAAACAGTTTTTTTGTTTACATTTTTGTTCTAATAAAAGAATGTACTTTTTTTTCTGTTTTGTTCCAGTGAACAAAGCCTTTGAGTTTTTTTTTTTAACGATAATACAAATTCAGTGAAAGATCTAAACGCGTCAGCTAAGGTTGGGCGATGTCTACCAAATTGGCATCAGACGATGTCTACAGTGAAACATCGCGTTGGACGATGACATCGGGGGGGGTTGCGTTTGAGCATTAAGCTCTGTTAATGTGGCGCACGTCTGGAGAAAGAGAGAATGCACACGGAGCTGAAAGGGCTTGAATGAAGCGCGTTTTGCTAGATAAAACTACTAGAGGATAGAGCGCTGAAATATCATTACCACAAACGATCCTGAGTGCTTGTGGTGTGATCCGCACCGCTGTTTTGACACTCTGCTCACTTCAACTTGAAACAGGAAAATGGTGCTACAGAAAACATGCCACCATTTAAATATCATTGGTTTAATTTGTGTAAAACATCTAGTAGCCTATAATTCGTTTGATGTTTTTTGCGCAATAAAATCTTTAGTGTTTAAATTGTGTTCATTGAACTGGTTTGAATGTAATTTGTTATGTGATCAGGAACAACTTAATTATTTGCGGGGAAATCACAGTGCCGGCTCAACATTGTTGATGTCTGTCAGCCATCGGCGATGGACGATAGCATCGTCGATCAGCCCAACCCTAGCGTCAGCAGACCAGTGTTCTGCAATAGGATGAATCATATAAACCAGAAGTACATGTGCGTTCTTTCGGTCACAGCTGCCTGAAATGATTTTTGGTTGAGTGCCATTGAATCAGTACCAACTCTTCTGTCAAGTCAGCCCAAACTCCCTTGAGAGTAAAAAGAATGATGGACTCCTTGCTCTGTTCTCATATCCTCTTTGTGTTGAAATCATGCCATTTCAGTATGTCACAATGCGGTGCTGCGCTTTGTTACATTGAGCTTGTACCAATGTCCCAAGTAAAGTTACAGTACAAAAGATAAGGAATTGTTACAGGATGTGCCAGAATTACATAATGCTATCATTATGTCATTATTTGTTTTTGTTTGTTTTTGTTCTCTTTTGATTTCATTTGTCATTCTGGCAACATGTCTATCAGTCGACATCTCAAAAAATGCTGGTAAGTTTATTTTTTATTTTATAAAAGTACTGAGCCTGATTGCACTCATTTTATTTTATGTTGGTTTTATTTTATTTTTTGTTAATTCTATTAATCTCTTTGTCACATTGTGGCCATTTTGGTTCTTTAATCACACTCTGCAGCTTTGTGAATGCAATGGATTGGGGTGAAGGTGTTAGAGGGTGAAACACTGGGGTGAAACCTCTGTCCTAAAGAGGAGGTTTAGTGTACTATCTGCTCGATAAGTGAGCTTTTATATCACCTCCTCTACCGCAATAGCTTTCCACCCCCCCCAATCACACTTTCACTTTTTTTTTTTTTTTTTTTTTTTCTTGTCTTTAACAAACTCCAACACCCTGGTGTGCATGCTTTTGAGAGCTTGTCACTGCATATTGTTGTTTTCATTATTTTGCAATTGAAGGGCACAATTCAAAGTTTTCCTATTTCATCTAGATTGATTTTTCATTGTTTTGTGCATTTTCAGTGGTATGGTGAATGATCCATGCTTACCGCGGGAGGCGGTGCGGGAACACATGGAGTTTGCGCATTGTGCTTTGCTCGCATCAATACATTGCTGTGATGGTTTACGACCATGTGCCTTGTCGCATTTCATTGGAGACTTAAATGGGGATTTGATTTTGTTTGTGCCACCTGATTCTCATTTTGTTTGTCTTGTCGATTTTTTTGTTTTGTTTTGTTTTGTTTTTGATCTTGAATGCCAAATGCATGAATTACTTGACGCCTGAAAGTAAGGAGTCTCATTTGAACTAATGTTTAATATTTGTGCCATCAGGCTGCCTTTTAATTGAACTTAATTTTAAATTCTCTTCTCATTTCTTTTTTGTTTGCTTGAATCAAATATCAGCCCCTGTCTTTAATTAGCTCTTGTAATAAATTCCGATCGTAAAGCAATCATCAGTATACAGGTGATGTAAGATATTGCAACGATCACACTGTGCTGTGGGAACTGTTGTTATATCCTGCTGTGTGCTACGGTACACTGAATATATGGTGTTGAATACCTTAATTATTATGTTAGACTGTATTTTTGATACAGTCTATATCAATCTCAGTAGGACAGTACAGGGTTGGATTGTCAGGCGGGTTTACAAGCCACAGAGCTGTAATGAAGTGTGACATCCTTACGGCAAAATTCAGTCATGAGCCCAGCTCTTTCTAAAGGAGAGGAACCCAAGTATGGGCTTATTTCCTAACATGTTAAACAAACCAAGACCTCCCTTTCCCTCCCGCTTTCAGAAAAAAAGGATACGCTAATAATACTTTTTAAAGAGGCATAAAGAATAGAAAGGTTTTTTACAGAGGGCTTTTTTGTCATCACTTTGTTGGGTTTGTATACACTACTGTTCAAACGTTTGGGGTCAGTAATATATTCTTTTAATGTTTTTAATGTCTCTTATGGTCACCAAGGCTGCATTTTATTTGATCATACAGCAAAACTATAATATTGTAAAAATTATTAAAAAAAAAAAATTGTTTAATCTATTTTAATATATTTTAAAATGTAGTTTCTTCCTGTGGTGGCAAAGCTGAATTTTCAGCATCATTATTCCAGTCTTCAGTGTCATGTGTCATCATTCTAATATGCTGATTTGGGGTTCAAGAAACATTCCTTATTATTATCAATGTTGAAACCAGTTGTGCTGTTTAACATTTTTGTGGAAACTGATAAAACATTTTCTTGAATAGAAAGTGTTTATTTGAAATGGAAATCTTTTATAACACAAATGCCTTTACTGTCACTTTCTTTACTGTCAGTTTAATGTGCCCTTGCTGAATCAAAGTATTAATTTCTTAAGAAAATCATACTGACCCTAAACTTTTGATCGGTATATCTTACAATTTTGTCATAATTCCATTTCCTCTTTTCTCTCCTGTAGTCCACTCCATTGCATCTGGCAGCCGGATACAACAGAGTTCGAATAGTTCAGCTTCTCCTGCAACATGGCGCTGATGTTCACGCTAAAGATAAAGGGTAGGTCTGCTTATGTCTCCATTTTTTTCCCCCCCTTACTTTCCTGTTTTTTGTGCTTTTTTTTTTTACATTTAAATAATGATGGTTTCTGTTTCCATATCCATTCTATATCCATAAAGATGGAGCTATTTTGCTATTTTTTTCACTCTGTTAAAAGCTTTAGTTCATTAGTCTTTCTTTGTGTGCATAATTGAGTTTTTTTTTTTTTTTTTTTGGTGTGTTTTTTCTGTTCTTGCAATCCTCAGTGGTCTTGTTCCTCTACACAACGCCTGTTCGTATGGACACTATGAGGTTACAGAGCTACTGCTGAAGGTAAGGACAAAAACCTGAGTGAGTATCTATCCATATACAGCTCTGGAAAAAATTAAGAGACCACTTGACATTGATTTCTCAATGTTAAGTGGTCTCTTAATTTTTTCTAGAGCTGTATATTTGAGTGTGACCTGTATGAAAGACAAACTACAACACTGTTCCATATTTGAGCAGCATGTACTAACGAGGCACAATGCAATGAAGCAACCTGTTAATCTGAGTTTTTGTCCTAACTAGTTGTAACTGTCGGTCACTGTCGGTGGATTCTGTCTTGTCGCAATGAATAGTCCCAGCCTCAGTATATCGTCCTTGCATGGAATGTAATTTTTCCATGCTACACTGTTTTCTCGGCATCACTCAGTTATTTTAGCACTATTTATTTATATACTTTAATAGTTTTTAATTGTATTTTAAATGAGCTTTTATTAATTTTGTGCTTTTTTTTTTTTTTTGTTAAAAATTACTATTTAGGTTTAATGTATTTTTTATTTGTTTTAGTTTTAATTTATTTCTAGTTAGTAGAAAGTTTCTAGTTAATGCTTTAACTTACACTTATTTCAACATTTCTGCTTTTAATTTAGTTGACATTTTTCATCTTATATTATATTTTATTTTATTCCAGCTTTATTTCAGTTAACAAAAACGTTTTTGAGTTTTTGTTAATATTTATAACCCTGGCTTAGTTTACTTTATCTTCCAGCCCAATAAGAAAGTGACATCTTCAATGAATGTCCTTCATTTCTGCATATGCAGCTTCATTCTGCATGTCTCGTCAAAGTTCAGTTTGTCTCAGTGCAAACACGAACTCTCCCTTGAGCCAGAAGCTCCACAGAGTATTGCCTTTACGTTCAGCTTCCTTTATTTACAAAGCTGTTATATGGAACACTATGCTCATGGTGTGTTCTCCCATCCTTGCTGTGTCAACAGAGTCCTGCGGAGCAGCCAATCTGTCTCTAGAACAATGTTTGGAGTTTGATACACAGCAGAGCAGAGTATTCTCAGCCTCAGGAGAGCTTATCACAATATCAGTAGCTCCCCAGATCTCCTTAAGCCCCCTCAATCATTATATTAGATTAAATGTGCCTTACATTTTGCCAACTATTAAGAATCCTTTTATTTTACACAGATGCATTATAATGAACACCTGATGTTATCTCAGTGTTTCTGAGTTCCTCAAAAGCTTTTGTTTCATTCCTCTCACTTGCAGTTCAAGAAAAATCTCTCAGCTCAAGAAGTGTTTTAAAGGGGATAATTCACCCAAAAAAGATTTACTGACCCTCATGTCATGAAACACAAAAGGAGAAATTTAGCAGAATTCTTTCCATACAATGAAAGTAGATGGTGACCAGAGGCTGTCAAGCTCCAAAAATGACAAGAAATGACTTCTGAAGCCACCCAATGCATTTTTGTGATGAAAAGACAGAATTTTAAGTCATTATTCACTGATAATCTTCTCCACTGATCTCAAATCTCATTCATATTCACCTCTATTTAAATATGGCCAATCAAAACGTGTCACACCAGATGTCATTGATTTTCGTGTTTTAATGGGGTCCCGGAAGCCAGTTACTTTCATTGTATGGCAAAGATCAGTGTGAACTTACTGTCTAACATATTATTTAGCATTTGATGGTTAAAAGAAAAAAACTTATTTTAGGAGATCTATGCTTTTAATAGTTTTGTACTGTTTACCCCCTGCCTCTGAGTGCAAGTTGATTTCTCCCTCCAGGAAAACTGACATTTTCTAAAAATAATGTGTTCGATATTCTTTTTCCCTCAGTGCTATTAACTCGGCTTCTGGGGCATAGAATGCTCCCTAATAGATAGAAGTTCATAATCTATGCTAAAACTGCTCTAACTGCTCAAGTGGAACCACATAATGTTCTCAACGTATTTGAAAATGAATCTAGGGCCTCTTAGATGGTGCCATCGTTTCAGTGTGATCTGACGATAAATGTTTTTCTGTAGCATGGGGCGTGCGTCAATGCCATGGACCTCTGGCAGTTCACCCCTTTGCACGAGGCTGCCTCCAAGAATCGCGTGGAGGTTTGTTCCCTGTTGCTGAGTCATGGAGCAGACCCAACGCTGGTCAACTGCCATGGGAAGAGCGCAGTGGACATGGCCCCCACCCCAGAACTCAAAGAGAGGCTCACATGTGAGTTTACCTTTTCTTTTAATTAAACTGACCCCACGAATGTTTGGGATCAGTAAAAATGTTTTGTTTTTAAGAGAAGATTCTCGGTTCACCAAAGCTGCATTTATCATGTCAAGAACAATAACTAAAAAATAACTGCGACCTGTTTTCTATTTTAATAAATCTTTGCAGGCAGCATTTGTGCCCAAAGGTACCACATGAAACTGACTTCTGAGGCAGCATAATGGCTTAATGATCTATAACAAAATAAAGCGAGCTTTGGTGATAAGCAAGCGAATATTTAATTACTACAGTACTAATTTCTCGCTTGAAATGACATCAAAAGTGGAAAACGTTGGTCAAAACCGCAACTTTCAGACACCATTTTTATTTTTTTAGCTTAAGTTCACCCAAAAATGAAAATTCTGTCATTACTTACTCACCCTCATGTCATTCCAAACCCGTAAGACATCTTCAGAACACAAATCAAGATATTTTTGATGAAATCCGAGAGCTTTCTGACCTCCCTGTAGACAGCAACATCAAGAGAAGAAATTGTTGGTCCTTGAAATTGGTTATGACGTTGCTGTCTACAGGGAGGTCAGAAAGCTCTCGGATTTCATCAAAAATGTTAATTTGTGTTAAGATGTATTAAGATGAACGAAGGTCTTATTGGTTTGGAACGACATGAGGGTGAGTAACTGATGACAGAAATGTAAACAAACCTTTTGAGGCCGTGCGTTCACCAAAGTGTTTTTAACCAGCTGAAAAACGCCAGCACTTTCTGAAAACTGCTTGCTGCGGCCGCTTGAGAGCAATTCAGCAGCACAGCATTTTTTTCAGTTGAGACGCTATATGAGCTATGATACGGAATATCCACGGAACTGTTACTAGTATCTGATTTTTAAATAGTTTGTTACTGAATATAAAAATGTCAACACAATGTAACGTACTAGCTCTGGCACTAGTTTTGGATGAAGAGATGTGCTTGTCATTTTGTTATCGTTTTACAAGCAGGATGTGGTGGTTGGTTGGTGTTGTTTTTGTCCCGCCCCTCCTCCACTATGATTGGACGGCTGGGTAAAAAGTGACCCAGCGGTAAAAAAAAGTGACTGGTAAAAAAAAGCCTCGGCCTGACTACACACGGCATAACTGTCACAGAATGGTACGCACAGGATTGTGAAATATTAAAGGCAGCAAAGGATATTTCTTCAAAAATCGATCAGATGAAGATGTCGCGGGAGACAGGAAGTGAAGCTAACGCGGACATGCTTTTTTGCCTTCCTACCTTGGAATACATCCTCCGAAGGCAGCATTTTTAAGCGGACATGGCCATTATCTTTTGTAACTTCATAAATGTCTTTTTGACTAATTTATTGTATCCTTGCTGAATAAAAGATCAATTAAATTAAGTATCCAAAAAAAAAACTTGCCAACGTTTCAACCATATAAATGTATGTAAATCAATGTTGTTATTGTTTACCAAAACTAAAATTAAAAATGTATCGTTTTCGTTAACTGAAATTTTTGACTTCTATTTGAAACAAAAAATCGTGATCTCAATTTATCCAGAATCGTGCAGCTCTACTTACAGCTTTTATAAAACAGCCTTGTTCCTTATTGCTTAAGCGTGCCGTGAAGAAAAGACAACAGACCGGGATCTCTCAACATTGCTCGGCATAAGTGGCATCAGAGCCCACAAAACTCATCCCACTTGTTCACATTGCAAATGTAAGTGAGCTGTCTACGCAACTCGGCTCTGATTGTTCCTGCCACATCCTCGCTGGCATTGAGACAGACACATCAAGGTTTTGAGAAAGACGCCTTTAAACACAATATTCTCGTTCTGCATTATTCAAGCGCAGTAGAGGCTGAGTTCCAGTGTGCTGATGAGGTTGGCAGGCGACATTCTTATTTATTTTGCCTGTGAATTCTCCATCTGGCTTCTCCCAGTGTGGGGTGGAGTGATGTAGTTCTGACTTAAACTTTACACAATTTGCTGTGTAAAGATTTTCCTTTATGTGGAATTTGTTGAGTTTGAGCCTGTGCTGTAAGTATTTTAGCATGCAAACGCTTGTTACTCCTTAGTAAGTCACTTTTGATAGTGTCTGGCAAATGAAAATATTATATAAATATATAATGATATATAATATTTATAATAATAATATTTCATTTATATAATATGGTCCTCATTATTGATTGGCCGAGCGGTGACCTTTGCTAATACTTAGAAAACCAGCTAAATATTACGGTCTATACTCTTCATCCTCATGTATCTTTTTGCAATTTTTGCTTTTTGCTGTTTTTGGTTGAAAATGGTGTCATGTAAGTGGCCCCAAAGTAAATAACTAATGATTTTTTACAACGGAAATTTTAAAACTTACTTTAGCTGGACAATAACTTTTTTCTAGAGCTGATGTACAGCCAAAACAATCTCTCTTCCATTAATTATCACTGTAAATCTGCTTTGAAACAATCTATATTGTAAAAAGCGCTACATAAATGAAGGTGACTTGACTTGAAGAAAAGATATGTAGACAAATTTTAGTTATGAATTTGTCTGAAACTACTCAATATTAATTTACTTGTTTATAATACTGTTGCAGAAAAGCTATATAAAAATTCTAAAATTCTATTAAAATTATTTTCATGCTGTGGCTGATACCATTTATGCTATTTTGTGTAAATCAATATAAATCATTGCAAAATATATATAATTGTTTTAACAATTTACAAATGTTTTCAAAAACTTGAAATTGCAAGCACAATAAACCTCACAAGAATCGAAAATGGGCTAATATCTCATAGACTGGAGTAAGACCATAGATGTCTCTCTTGCTGCCACGATTTTTTGAAAGATACAGTACAACTTACTGAAATTAATTGTCTCTCGTAATCGTTCAATCAGTGTTTCAACCGTGAAAATGCGTCAATAAAACAGCTTGTAAACAGTGTCATATAACATCACATTTACCTCAGAAAAGCCATTCAATATTCAAAAACTCGTTAGTCAGCTGTTATAATCACAAAAAATTTCTCCTGGGAGACGATGCCCCCAGAGTTTGCAGGTCTGATTATAACATTATTATGTACAGTATGAAAATGGATATTCATTTTAAGATTAACTGTTGATTACAAAGGTAATTTAAATGTTGCAATTGCAACGTTTTGCTAAATATCAGCACAGCTGTGATTACCTGTGGCCGAATCCCAGCCGTGCTCATATTCAATAAAACAGCACTTGTGTAGATGGAATAATGTTCTCTCTTTGCAGTTCTTATGACCAGAAGCATAATAAATTGAATGCACAAAATTAATTCGATCAGGTCAAGATTCAGTCATACATTTTAGAAATCCTAACTCATATTTCTGCTACAGTAAAGCCAGATTGCATTGTAGCTGTGAAGCTTCAATTACTTTCTTTCACGCTTTGTCTTGATGAATTATGTCTACCACCAGCTTCTGTCAGAGCATCTTGCATCACCTCTCTACGTTTTCTTTTTTCCTTCGGTGCAGACGAGTTTAAGGGCCACTCTCTCCTTCAGGCGGCAAGGGAAGCAGACATGACCAAGGTGAAGAAGACCCTAGCTTTGGAGATCATTAACTTCAAGCACCCACAGACGCATGAGACGGCACTGGTGAGCCCCTCCTCATTCACTTTTGAATAACTCCAGCCGAGAGAGCAGGTTAAAAACAGATGTTAAAGCGATAGTTCACCCAAAAATGAAAATCCTGTCATTTATTCACTTTCATGTCATTCCAAACTTATATGATTTGCTTTTTTTGTTCCTCAAACCACTGCAGGACCTATTCAGTCAGGATGTTCACACTGCTCTGATTCATGCAATGAAAGTGAATGGTTACCAAAATGGTGTCCAAGATTAAAAAAAGACAAAAAGCCCTATAAAAGTTACCAAATTAGTTTTTTTGGTGGTACTTTTGTGACACTTACAAGGCCTCTATCCTGTGTTTCAGCACTGTGCGGTCGCATCGCCTCACCCAAAACGAAAACAGGTCACTGAACTGCTGCTACGGAAAGGAGCCAATGTGAATGAGAAGAACAAAGAGTGAGTGAATGTGCCTGTCATGTGTTGAAGACTGATCCTAATGTCTGTCTTTCTCATGATCTTCTCTGTTTGTCTCCTCCTCCCCTGTGCAGCTTCATGACACCTCTCCATGTGGCAGCAGAACGGGCGCACAACGACGTCATGGAGGTTCTGCAGAAACACGGGGCGAAGGTACACAGCTGGTCCTGCATCAGCAGGCGCCACATCCCTGCATGTGCTCTTGAGTGCCTACAGAGCTGCGACACGCACACATTTACACACCTGACACTTTGCTTCACCATCCACCTCTCACAGCTTACAGTTTTACAGTCTGCCTTAAAGGGATAGTTCACCAAAAAAAATGGGGGGGAGGGTCTTTTCATCTAACTGCAAGAGAGAGGGTGGAAATTGGTCATTTATAACTATGTGGACTGTTTTTGGTACAAGAACCCTTGACTGACATCGATAGTGAAAAAAAAACCCACTATAAAAGTGTAGAATATGGCCCCTCTACAGAACCACAGCATCTTTTTTGTTTCTGTTCTCAGCCTGAGAAAAATCAGTTCAGTGGAGCAGCATTTTTGTCACATCTACCTTTGTGTGCAGTTGAGTCATCACGTTCTTGCTGCATGAGGAGAGAAATGAAGAATGAGCTTTGCTAACACTGCACTTCTTTTTTTTTTGTTGTCAGTCAGAGTAATTTGCCTGCTTATCAGTGGATAAGATAATTGGCTTTGAGATGGAAGAGCTCATTATCAGTATGGAAGTGTTTATATGCTAACATCTTCCTAATTAACTGCCAAACATTCATCACTTTGTTCACAAAGATACTTAATCTATTATTTGAAATCTGATCACTAGTGTTGGAAATCAAGAACTATTTCTGATTCAGAACTTGTTTGTTTATTTATTGTCTTTAATATTGAAATCACTTGAATTTTATGAAGTTATTTTGTTATTTTTTTTTCTGTAACATTTGCATTCTTTTACCAATGCAGATGAAACGGCTTAAAATGCATAAATTATGCAATATACGCATCAGAGCAAATTGGCAGTTGGTTCGTATTTTTTTTTGTTTGCTGTGCACAAGAATGAACAATTAAAATCAGTAGCATGATTTATTGTTTCCCATGATTAATAATATGCCGCTTCTGTGCATGAAGCGTCTTTTACATTCTTCCGCACGCCTGGCACATTTACATTCCTCGCAGACAAACTAAATCCAAACTATGGGTTTAAAAGAGATAATAAAGACAGTGCTAGGCAGTTACTAGATTAAATTAACTTGAAAACATGAAGTTATAAGCTCTTTTGAGTGCTCATTTTGCCTAAAACTATTTTGTTTCTGATTTGTTATTCTCTTGAAGTCTGAAATGAATGCTGAACAGGCTGCTGAAGAAATTAAATGTATTCCAAATATACACTACCGTTAAAAAGTTTGGGGTCAGTATGATTTAAAAAAAAAAAAAAAAAAAGCAGCAAAGGTGCATTAAATTGATCAAAAGTGACAGTATAGACATTTATAATGTTACAAAAGATTTCTATTTCAAGTAAATGCTGTTCTTTTGAACGTTCTATTCATCAAAGAATCCTGGAAAAAAGCATCACAAAAATATTAAGCGGCACAGCTGTTTTCAACTGATAGTAAGAAATGTTTCTTGAGCAGCAAATCAGCATATTAGAATGATTTTTGAAGGATCACGTGACACTGAAAAGACTGGAGTAATGATGCTGAAAATAA
This sequence comes from Coreius guichenoti, assembly GCA_039654105.1. Lineage (NCBI taxonomy): Eukaryota > Metazoa > Chordata > Actinopteri > Cypriniformes > Gobionidae > Coreius > Coreius guichenoti. The sequence continues at coordinate 17,090,436 of CM077183.1, forward strand.
TAAATGACATTTTAAAAAGTAGAAGTAGACATTTTTAAGTAGAAAGCAGTTATTTTAAATTGTAATAATAGTTCACAATATTTTTTTCACAAGTTTTTTCTGTATTTATAAAATGAATGCAGCTTCTGTGAGCATAAGAGACTTTTCTATACATTCCATACATGTATTATACACTCACCTAAAGGATTATCAGGAACACCTGTTCAATTTCTCATTAATGCAATTATCTAATCAACCAATCACATGGCAGTTGCTTCAATGCATTTAGGGGTGTGGTCCTGGTCAAGACAATCTCCTGAACTCCAAACTGAATGTCAGAATGGGAAAGAAAGGTGATTTAAGCAATTTTGAGCGTGGCATGGTTGTTGGTGCCAGACGGGCCGGTCTGAGTATTTCACAATCTGCTCAGTTACTGGGATTTTCACGCACAACCATTTCTAGAGTTTACAAAGAATGGTGTGAAAAGGGAAAAACATCCAGTATGCGGCAGTCCTGTGGGCGAAAATGCCTTGTTGATGCTAGAGGTCAGAGGAGAATGGGCCGACTGATTCAAGCTGATAGAAGAGCAACTTTGACTGAAATAACCACTCGTTACAACCGAGGTATGCAGCAAAGCATTTGTGAAGCCACAACACGCACAACCTTGAGGCGGATGGGCTACAACAGCAGAAGACCCCACCGGGTACCACTCATCTCCACTACAAATAGGAAAAAGAGGCTACAATTTGCACGAGCTCACCAAAATTGGACAGTTGAAGACTGGAAAAATGTTGCCTGGTCTGATGAGTCTCGATTTCTGTTGAGACATTCAGATGGTAGAGTCAGAATTTGGCGTAAACAGAATGAGAACATGGATCCATCATGCCTTGTTACCACTGTGCAGGCTGGTGGTGGTGGTGTAATGGTGTGGGGGATGTTTTCTTGGCACACTTTAGGCCCCTTAGTGCCAATTGGGCATCGTTTAAATGCCACGGCCTACCTGAGCATTGTTTCTGACCATGTCCATCCCTTTATGACCACCATGTACCCATCCTCTGATGGCTACTTCCAGCAGGATAATGCACCATGTCACAAAGCTCGAATCATTTCAAATTGGTTTCTTGAACATGACAATGAGTTCACTGTACTAAAATGGCCCCCACAGTCACCAGATCTCAACCCAATAGAGCATCTTTGGGATGTGGTGGAACGGGAGCTTCGTGCCCTGGATGTGCATCCCACAAATCTCCATCAACTGCAAGATGCTATCCTATCAATATGGGCCAACATTTCTAAAGAATGCTTTCAGCACCTTGTTGAATCAATGCCACGTAGAATTAAGGCAGTTCTGAAGGTGAAAGGGGGTCAAACACAGTATTAGTATGGTGTTCCTAATAATCCTTTAGGTGAGTGTACATTCCATATATATATAGCATTTTTTTGCAAAAATTTAAAAAAAACAAAAAGTTTTAGAATCAAAACCACAATTGTTTGATTTTCATCGCAACCATTTTGTTGGACGCAAAAACATGCTGTGTAGAACTTAAACCTCATAGTAAGTTATTCATCCTCTGGTGTTTTAAACTGTCTGTGGTCAGCCAGTTCTGCTTTTGTAATTTTTTTCAATCTTGCACATTAGAAGATAGTACCAATGTTTTCCAGTGAAACTGAATAAGTAAACAGCCTGCTGCCTCTGTCTCACAGCTGGACTGTGGCAGAGAAACTGGAGGACGTTTACGAGCTACATCAGTCATGTCATTACCTCTCCAGAGCAGAGAGGGGTAAAAGACTTCCAAATCAATGGAGCTCTTTCAGAGAGCCAAATCAGATAAGCATCGACTAACTGATCAGGCATTCAGCTACTGCCTTGGCTGAGAGCATCAGGGCTGATCAGCTATTCTTCAGCGGAGAGACCAGGGGAGCCGATACTCCTGTAAATAATCTCATCCACAGTCTGCCGTCTTTGTTCGAGCTGAGAGTGTATCTAAAGGGGCTCCCCGTTCATCAAACTTGCGTGTCCTACTTTCATGCAAGGTTGTATTATCCTGAGGTCCTCTTCATTGATGCTGTGTGGCTCTTTTATGCTGCCTGGAGCAGCTTGATTTTCAAAGCCTCCCTCCTGCTCGCATCCCAGCTCTCTTGCATGATAAATAAACGGAGGCTGACCCTCCATAACCCGAATTCCATCATTCAATCATCAACGTCCATCTGTTTCAATACGACCCCTCTGAAACGCATCCGATCGTTAACTGGTGTTGCGACCCAGCTCGCTGCCAAACTTCAGCGGCCAGGCTTAAGTGACATTAATGGACTGGATAATTAGTCAGGCTGGAGGTTCAAAGAAAAGAGGCTATTGTAGCAAGTGTGTGTTTACAGACCATGTGTGAACAGATAGTAAACAGATGGTGCAGAAGCATTGTGTTAATAAGAAGAGCAGGAAGCATGAAGAATAAAGCTGTCTAAAGTAAACAAAGTTACTGAGAAATCAGCTGACGATGGAAGCTGCTTATTAGCTGAAGATCTATATTGATATTATGGCTTTGTTCAAACAGGCAGGAAAGTACACTGTATTGCCAAAAGTTATGGGACACCTGCCTTTACATGCACATGAACTTTAATGACATCCCATTTTTAATGCGTAGGGTTTAATATGGAGTTGGCCCACCCTTTGCAGCTACAACAGCTTTAACTCTTCTGGGAAGGCTTTCCACAAGGTTTAGGAGTGTGTTTATGATCATTTTTGACCAATCTTCTAGAAGCGCATTTGTGAGGTCAGGCACTGATGTTGGAAGAGAAGGCCTGGCTCGCAGTCTCCACTCTAATTCATCCCAAAGATGTTCTATCGGGTTGATGTCAGGACTCTGTGCAGGCCAGTCAAGTTCCTCCACACCAAACTCACTCATCCATGTCTTTCTGGACCTTGCTTTGTGCACTGGTGCGCAGTCATGTTGGAACAGGAAGGGGCCATCCCCAAACTGTTCCCACAAAGTTGGGAGCATGAAATTGTCCAAAATGTCTTGGTATGCTGAAGCATTAAGAGTTCCTTTTACTGGAACTAAGGGGCTAAGCCCAACCCCTGAAAAACAACCCCACACCATAATCCCCCCTCCACCAAACTTTACACTTGGCACAATGCAGTCAGGCAAGTACTGTTCTCCTGGCAACGCCAAACCCAGACTTGTCCATCGGATTGCCAGACAGAGAAGCGTGATTGGTCACTCCAGAGAACACGTTTCCACTGCTCTAGAGTCCAGTGGCGGCGTGCTTTACACCACTGCATCCGACGCTTTCCATTGCACTTGGTGATGTAAGGCTTGGATGCAGCTGCTCGGCCATGGAAACCCATTCCATGAAGCTCTCTACACACTGTTCTTGAGCTAATCTGAAGGCCAAACGAAGTTTGGAGGTCTGTAGCTATTGACTCTGCAGAAAGTTGGCAACTTCTGTACACTGTGCGCCTCAGCATGCGCTGCACCCGCTCTGTGATTTTTACGTGGCCTACCACTTTGTGGCTGAGTTGCTGTTGTTCCCAATTGCTTCCACTTTGTTATAATACCACTAACAGTTGACCGTAGAATATTTAGTAGTGAGGAAATTTCACGAATGGACTTACTGCACAGGTGGCAACTTATCACGGTATCACGCTTGAATTCACTGAACTCCTGAGAGCGACCCATTCTTTCACAAATGTTTGTAGAAGCAGTCTGATTTTATACACCTGTGGCCATGTAAGTGATTGGAACACCTGAATTCAATGATTTGGAGGGGTGTCCCAATACTTTTGGCAATATAGTGTATGTTTTTAGCATATACTGAAATCTGTTCAGTAGTTTGTAGTTTTGGACAGCCTAAAGTTCACATGAAAATCCAGAAAATCCATTTCCTTAGTAAACTACCATTCCACAGTTTGGGTAAAATTTATCTTATATTTCTCAGTCTCAATGCTCACCAAGGCTTTTATTTGATCAAGAATACTGTTTTCTGTTTTAATATATTTAAAAATGTAATTTATTCCTATGATGGCAAAGCTACATTTTCAGCATCATTACTCCAGTCTTCAGTGTCACATGATCCTTGAGAAAGCAATCTAATATGCTGATTTGCTGCTAAAGAAACATTCCTTCTCATTATCAATGTTAAAAAACAGTTGTACTGCTTAATATTTGTGTGGAAATCATGCTACATTTTTTTCAGGATTCTTTGAAGAATAGAACATTCAAAAGCAGCATTTACAGCATTTATTCGAAATAGTTTTGATTAATTTGATGCATTTATTAATGCTCAATAAAAGTACTAATTTAATGTAAAATCTTACTGACGCCACATTTTTGAATAGTAGTGTCTGTGCTATTTAAGTTTGTGTTTCAGTCAGTCATATTGGATTTAATATTTTAGTAACACTTCACAATAAGGTAACTACATTAGTCAACATGAACAAACAATGAACAATATTTTTAAAGCATTTATTAATTGCAGTTAATGTTAATCTCATCATTTACTTACATGATTAAAATCAAAAGTTGTATCTGTTAACATTAGTTAATGAACATAGACTAACATGAACAGACAATGAACAGTTGTATTTTTATTAATTAATGTTTACAAAGATTAATAAGTACTGAAACAAATGTCTTGCTCATTGTTAGTTAATATTAGTTAATGCATTAATTAATTAACCTAACTAATGGAACCTTACTTTACCTTTTTTATCATTTGCAACTCTATATGTAATGTCAGACTCAATGGTATATATAGTAGTAATGCACCAACATTTTGTCGTGGAACATTTTCATCCAAAAATGCAATTTTAATGTAAAGAGCAAATTTTGGCAGGAAATACAGAACTTTTAACAGATGTAAATATGATTTGAACTAATGTTTGATTTGAAATATAGAGAAAAAATGCAAGGATATATGAAGTCATGTAACCAAATTTTTATACTCTCATGTAAGCTTTCCAGCAAACCAATGAGATTTCATTTTCTGTTTTATCTCAAAATTAGCATTATGCATTACTATTGGTCAAACATTTATTTTATAAACAAATCAGAATTGGTTGCAGTGTGAGCAAAGCCAGTGTGTGTTTGATATAGAGGACTGCATCATCTACAATTTGCACTTCTAGTAAAGCATGATTTTAAGTTTTCAAAAATAACAAGTTTGAGACAGAATAATGAACTGTAATCATGCCATATGCTAAACCGCACACAGTACACGCACAATTGCGCGGTAGGTCCCTTTCTTTCTTCACTGTGCAGTGTTGATAGGCTTTGAAGGAGCGTAGAAGTTTCCCAGGGGCTTGTCTGATTAATTCATATTTGCGTTCATTTCAAAAGAGGCCAAGTTTACTTACAGCTCAGTCTTGCTCTGTGGGCTGCATTCAGATGTGCACTTCACTGATCAGTGAGGATTCCAGGCTGCTCACTTCCTTTCCTTCCTTTTTTTTTTTTTTTTTAAATAGATGAATGCTGTTGACACCCTGGGTCAGACGGCGTTGCACCGGGCGGCTCTAGCTGGACACTTGCAGACGTGCAGGCTGCTGTTGAGTTATGGAGCCGACCCCGCCATCGTCTCTCTGCAGGGCTTTACAGCTGCACAGATGGGCAATGAAGCTGTACAGCAGATCCTAAACGGTACAGACTGAATCTGGGGTTTGGGATTGTTTATTTGGGTTTTGATGTTCTGTATCCTTATGCATTAACAGTTATGGAAATTCATGTTAATTTATGCTTGTGTCTGTTAGAAAACATTCCAGTGAGAAACTCAGATGTGGATTATAGACTCTTAGAAGCAGCAAAAGCAGGAGACTTGGACACTGTGAAGGTGAGAGATGCCTTAATTTGGTTTTGAAGGGGTCATGAATTGAGAAATAAACTTTCCCTTGAGCTTTTGATGTATAAAAGGTCATCGTAATATAAGAATATCCTGTAAGTTTCAGAGCTGAAAACTTCCTTGTTAGTCAAAGAAAAGCTTTTATTGACAGCTGGCTCAGCAAACGATCGATCTGCGAATGTTCTTCCCTGTGACGTCAGAGTGCAGTGAAACGCTGCCTCAAGACCAATGCCTAATTCTGTCACCCCGCCCACCGACTCGTGCATGTAATGACATGATATGTTATAGATAAACAACGTAGACCTACTTAGAGCTAAAACGGATTGAACTTCCAAGCAATAAAGCTTATGGCATGTTTCAAACTTGTTTCAAATTTGTCTGAGGTGAAGTTTTGCTGATGCACGTGCTGGCTTGTGGGTGCGCGCGCACGTGTGTGTGTGTGTGTGTGTGTGTGTTAGCTATGCACGGTTCGCGGTTATATCCACCGATCGGGCCGGCCGAGTAATAAAAAAATAACATTCCAATTAATTGCGGGTGGATGAGAGATAAATCATTTTGTTTGTTTGATAAAGACATTTTGCGAGCCCTGTGGGCGAATCATTCCAGTTGCCGTTTCTCCACATTGGAAGTTTTCAAAACAATTCCTCACGTGTAAGGGAGCCGAAGCTCATTATAATATGCAAAACTGTTATCCAATCATAGCAGTGGGCGTTTACTTCCAAGTCTTAAATGCAGCACGCCCATAAAAACCGAGCATTCCAAGAGCTAGGCTCAAAACCAGGGTAGAAAATAGCCTATTACTTATTCATTATGATGTTTTTGAATGTAAAAACCACGCGAACATCATAAGTTGACCTCAGACAACAGTATAAAAAAATTTAAAAAGCCAGTTCATGATCCCTTTAAATAGAGATAGGCAGGATGGCCGACTAGTTGTCTAAGAGTCAAGGGTTAAAAAGGGGTTTGAAGGTGGGGAAACTTAAAATATGTTAGAGCCAAGATATAACATGAATCCTTATGGGATATAACTCTCTAGAAAGAGAAATTTGAGCTGTCATTTTAGCTTGTTTTGTGAAAAATTTTGATGATTTGTTTGTGATACTTTGTAATAACCTTTACAACTGTTTTCATTATAATAGTCCTACGAAGCAGCCCCAGGTTACATGGGGATGAAAATATATCTGCAGTTATGGATATTGAATTTTTTTAATAGGCTTTTGTCTGGAATAAAACCCTGAATGGGTTTAGTTTCTTTATCCCAGACAATTAAACTTTTCAAGGACATAGCTTGCAGCTCTTAAATGTATTTTGTTCTGTACTCATGACCTTGAACAGGGTAGATGTAAGAAGACCTCATTTTCGACCGTGTGTGTGTGTGTGTTAGAGAGAAAATGCTGAGCCAGCATACGCACAAACGCAGCATCTTGTTACATATGCTTCAGTCTAAATTTGGATTTTTTTTAAAAATGCTATACACTAACGTTCAAAGATTTTTTTTAAAAGGAAACGATGCTATTATTCAGCAAGGATGCATTAAATTGATCAAAAATGACAGTAAAAGCACTTAAAATGTTAATGAACTGTGATAAATGCTTTGAACTTTCTGTCTCAAAGAATCCAGCAATTTTTTTTTATCATGGTTTAACACAAAAATATTAAGCAGCACAAATATTGCACATTGTTAATAATAAGGAATGTTTCTTGATCAGCAGATCAGCATATTAGAATGATTTCTGAAGGATCATGTGACTGGAGTAATGACTGCCGAAAGCTCAGCTTTGCCATCACAGGAGAAAAAAAATGATCATAAAAATTACAAAAATATATTTAATATTTCACAGTATTACTGATTTTATGGTTTGTTCAAATAAGAGGCCTCTTAAAAAAAACATTACCAATTTTTGCCGTTCCCAAACTTTTGAATGGTGGTATGTATATTAATATATTACTGATATTGCCAAATTATTATTAATTTAAATTAATGTAATTAAAATGATAAATAATTGTTAATGTATTTGTAATATATTTGTCTGCAAAGCAAATTTCAATAATTTTAGCATAAGACTTTCGATCAAAAGCTTTCTAACCTCAAACTTTTGATTGGTAATGTAAGCCTGAAGATAGTGATTTAGAAACAGATGATAAAAATGTCTGGATGGATGCCTTTGATGCAATCAGATCCTCATTATCTTAAAGCCTCATTATGCATAAAGTAATTAAATCAGAGCACCAATTAGACTTTTGTCAGGCAATTAATCAGAATCTCTACTGACGCTTGCCATAATTCTGGCGTGCTACCCTATAAAGGCAGATCAAATGAAATAAATTCATGGATGTATTTAAGCACTCATCACTCATCAATTTGCCTTCAGTTTAATGCTATTTGTTTCGTCTTGTACAGCAACTTTGCTCCCCTCAGAATGTGAACTGTCGAGACCTGGAGGGTCGTCACTCCACGCCGCTCCACTTTGCCGCTGGCTACAATCGTGTGGCCGTGGTTGAGTACCTTCTGCACCACGGCGCTGATGTCCACGCCAAAGACAAAGGGTGAGACTTCCTGCAGTTCTTTATCAGAAACTCTCCCTCCGTTGTGGAGTAAACATCATTAGCAATCAGTGTAGAGCTGCTTGATTAATTGTTAAAAGATCGCGTTCTCATTCCTAAATGACAATGATTCTCTAGTGTCTATTAAAGCTCTGACAAAATCACACCTGAATGTTCAAATATGCATTTGCACTGCCACTGTGCCAGAGATAGCAGATGTCATGTATAGGTATGAAACCACTTCACAAACAGTCTTTTCAACCACACAGTAGGCCTATCATTATTTCTGTGTTACAGATATTAATATTATCACAGAAGTACTGGGATAAAAGTTTATAGTTCGGATATAAACACTGATGTCTACGTAAGCAATCACAATAGAGCAAATCACTTTTTGAAAGTAACTTGGCGCTTCAAATAACGATTGTATCATTACATCGTTATGCCACTAAGTGGTGACAAGTGACTGTTAAAAAAATGTATTGTCATTGAATCATTCATTCAAGGGGCCCTATCATACACCCGGCGCAATGCGACAGCAGGTGCGACGCAAGTGTTTTTTGTTAGTTTCAGCCCAACGCATTTTCACATCCAGCCCCACGTTGTTTAAATAGCAAATGCACTCATGCCCATCTGTTCGCTCATGGGCGTGCTGGTCTTAAAGCAAGGTGTGTTGTGGGCGCATTGTTGGGGCTTTGCTATTTTGAGGCAACTGAAATAGACCAACAAAAAACCTGGTCTAAAGTCAACAGTGCAATATTTTTGTGTTATTTAAAGGGCGCGTTAGCAATATGCGCCTATAGGCGGGTTCACAACGCGCGTACACTCTGCTTATTACACACACAGCAGCACACAAACATTTTTAAATATTAAAAATAAAAGGATTCCTCTCTGGAGAAGCGTTCAGTCTTTCCGTTCGCAAATTCCGCCATGTAAATAGCGAATCCGCCATGGTGCAAGTGTAACTGGCTTTTAAAGGGAATGGGAGATGGGACTCTGATTGGTTTGTTGCACGTTATGCCCAAAACACACCCGTGACTCATTAAGAGACTAGGTACAACCCTTTTGGACCATGCGCCTGGCGCGCAGACCGTTTTTTTCGTCTTAAACTAGCAAAAGTGCACCTGCTCCATGCGTTCAAATTGTTAAAATAGGACCCATGAGATTCGTTCAAAAACGCTGATTCATACAGTAATGAAACAAGTGAGTCTTTGAATCATTCATTCAAACCATTTTTTAAAAATAATTAGTTCAGAATAATTAAACATTTTAAATAGACTGCAGTAATTAACATTTTGTCAGAACCTCTAGTAAATTGCGTTATTTTGTTTAGTTGTCTGTTCAAAATCGTGATCTCTTTTTCAAACAAAAAGATTCTCAACTTATCCAGAATCGTGCAGCTCTAAGTCAGTGCATGAGATAACAGCACTAGGAGATAAACTAAAATCTTCTTGTCACTATTTATCTCTCAACTTCCCTGTCTGCTGACAGAGGTTTGGTGCCGCTGCATAATGCCTGCTCGTACGGCCATTACGAAGTGGCAGAGCTGCTGGTCAGACACGGAGCGTCGGTCAACGTGGCAGACCTTTGGAAGTTCACCCCGCTGCACGAGGCCGCGGCGAAGGGCAAATACGAGATCTGCAAACTGCTTCTGAAGGTACTGTCATCACTACTCCTGCTGGCTCAGCACTGACCTCTTCATGTCACTTGGCATACTTGTTAATTCAAGTGATATCTCTTTCTGTAGACGTCTTGACAGGCTGGAGTTGTTAATGTTTTTTATCACTCTGTAAAGTTTTTAAATGCAGTGTGAACCGCTGCAGGGGCTTCAGGATTATTGGCGTTGAGCAGACGCTGTCTGCTTTTATCACACCTCTGGTTACCGTCACAGAGAGGTTCAGCTTCAGAGCTGTAAGGAATATGCACATTAGCCTTCAAACGTCACTTTCTTTCCTATAGTGGAACTGCTGAGGTTAAAGCTGCAGAATTTTTTTTTTACATTTCACGTTCCCTGAATTTAAATCTGTAAGAGAAGTTGTAAAATGAATTTAGATGATTGATTCATTGATTGATTGAATGATTGAATAGAGATAGATTGATTCTTAGTCACAAAGTCTTCGATTACATTTGATTTCGATTCGAAATTGATTCGATTGAGAAATGATCTTTGATCTTTTGTTGTAAACTGTACTGGCAACTAAATATGAATGGACCTTAACCATTAAATTCAGTACTTGTGGCCTAAAGGTGTAATTTGATCAAATGGCTTTAGTTAAAGTGTAACTTTGCAGATTTTCAACCCACTTTGTATTGTTACAATGTTGGTAGCATATGTAAATGAATAATGTTTACTTGTTCTCTGTGTTAGCGGAACCGAGAAATTCACATTTATTTTTGTATCCCCGCTCATTTAAACCGCATTATGGTAAAAATGTAACACTATGGCAACAGCTTTGTTACCTGTATGCAGCAGCGTTTTGCTTTAAGGGGTTGGGTGGAACTGATGGAACGGCAGTTTCTTTCAGTTTTTTTCCCCTGCATTTGGCTTAAAACACTGTGGTCATTGTTCATTGTCATCCAGTTTGAAATGTTGATTACAAACACAGAGGTTTTTCAGATTTTCCGTTGTGGCGTTCTCTCCATATTTACGATTCTTTGCAGCCTTTAGCCACTGCATACAACGTGCTATATTCTTCACTTGAAACTGAAAGTAACTCACTCACACTAAAGTCCCATTCAAGAACGACAACTATAAAGATAACTATAGCGATAACTATATTTGCGTCCAAACCAGCGAACGATAACGGTCTGTTTATTCTAAGCTTGCGCACTCTGTACAACGTCATTGAACATGTTTTTGCTGTTCTTGTTGCGTTTACACGGCTTTAACTAGCAGATGTCCTCAGCATGCTATGTTTCGAATAAATCTAGCTAGTGTAATCGATCTAATCTAACAGTGAATTTAGCTGAGGTAGTCAATATAGAGAAATAAAAACACCTAGTCTTTTTCACTGTAACTTTAAAGTAGGGCTGGATGATATGCTCTGTGTGCGTGTTTGTGTGTCACAATGCATCAGCGCAGTAGCTCAATATAATGATACACATTCTAAAACCGCTTAAATGTCCAAACTGGCAAGCCTTAAAACATACAATTGACAAAGTTTACTGAAGACGCAAGTGAAAGTGATCTGGCTTCAGGGCTCGCGCGTTGCCAGAGACACGACGCGGATCAGGTCTCTGTGTCACAGAAAACAGATTGCTAGCTGCAAGCACTGAAGTGCGATGTTTTCCATATTGATGTTATTGAATGGTGTAAAATCACTTGAATGTTCAAACTGGCAAGCCTTTAAACACATACAATTGACAAACTTTTGGTGAGGACGCTGTCTGCGTGTGTTGACCATGGTGTTGACTCTGTGTTTGAGTTTGCCTCCGTGTTTGAGTTTGCCTCCGTGTTTCTTCCATGCCGCTGACTGGACGGGGTGGAGTTACGTGACCACACACGGTAGTATGTTTTTAAGGGGAAAGTATTAACAGGATTAAAAACCGAAATAACCGACATGGAAAAATTTAGTCGGTTAGATGTTCTGAATTTCGGTTTTCGATTACTTTTCGATTAATCGTCCAGCCCTACGTCAAAGGAAGCAAGACAATGTTGCCGAAACTGCGCTGGATACCTGAGGTAATTTTATCTCTGTTAATACTTCTCACCATTTATTCTGAGGGTATGACCGATTGTTTTCCATATACCCATTTTCTGTAAAGTATCCTTGAAAAGGGGGGTTAACTTGTCAAACATTGGTGGATTTTTCTGGACCTCTGTGATTAACTTCACAATTTCGTCTGCCATTTTAAATGCGCAAACCCTTAAATTCAAATGGATTCTGATTGGCTGTCAATGTTTTATTGTTCAACAGCTGGAAGAAATCGCTCTGAAAGTAATCCTAACGCTATCGTTCCTCTATATCGTTATCGTTATAGCTGTGGTGTGGACTCTGCTTTTTAGAACTATATCTTTATTGTTATCTTTATAGTTATCGTTCTTAGTGTGAGCGGTTACGGACCTTAAACGTTTAACCTTTGAATTCTTGCACTGAGGAACAATACAAGCCAACACCGTTGTTACTAAAAGTTTGCTAATAACTATTTCCTACTTGAGCAAGGTGGTATTTGACTCTGGTAAGTGTGTCCATAGCACACCGTTGGGAGTGGCCTTAGACAGCAACATGCACAATGCATTGTGGGTTTTGAAGTTTTCCTACCTTTTGGGGAAAAATGTAAGACAACAGCCTTTTTTCCTTGTTTTCTCTAGTCAGGTAGCACAGATTTCAATTTTTTTGTGCCTTTCTAGTATAGGCAGCCAAGTTTTATTGAAAGCCCATTGCCAGCGAAGTATCCCTTTAAAAGTAAACACATTTTTTTAACTGTATATTATAAAATCTGCTGCTATGTTAGATTTAATTTTAGTAAAAAAATCTTCTTGTGTCCTCTGGAAGAAGGATTGTGTGTATTTGTGCTCAATGTCCTTATCTCCTTCAGCATGGAGCAGACCCCACAAAGAAGAATCGGGATGGAAACACTCCATTGGACATGGTGAAGGAGGGAGACACAGATATCCAGGACTTGCTGAGAGGAGATGCAGCGCTTTTGGATGCCGCCAAAAAAGGCTGCCTGGCCCGGGTCCAGAAACTGTGCAGCTTGGAGAACATCAACTGCAGAGACACACAGGGACGCAACTCGACTCCGCTGCACCTGGCAGGTAATATAAAATCATTCTGCATCCTTCCGAGCCATCACTTTCAACACAGAAATGAGAACACTTCTCTCTTTCAAATGGAAAAATCAAGCTGTATCACCATCCAGAGAATTGCGTCTCTACAAAAGCATTGAAGCAGTGTGTAAGATATATCATCCCACCTCAGAGGCAAGGCAACCCAGAAGGAAAGAAAGGGGGACATGTTGAATTAAATCTTGGCTCTCATCCCTTTCTGAGCACTGTGTAAGCCTGGCTTCCAGGCGGGGATTCAAAGGCTTTCTTGCCAAATATTAAATCTGTCTAAGACTTCCACACTGTTCGTACCGTCACCGACATTTACATGCACAACAATATTCTCCGTATGGCTCATGTCCCTGATAAAGTCTTATTCAGAATAATCTCTTTATGGGAGCCTTCCCCGATCTTATTCATGGGTGTTCTTGTATTCGTGAGAACATGGAATATGATTGTTTCTAGAGTTGTCCACGTGCATTGGTTGGTCTGTGACTATAGAGCGCTTTTTTTCTTTTTCTTTTGCAGCTATGGAATGAAAATCTTATCTGTGACTCGTTTCAGTAGTGAGTAACAGTTTTTATTAGTGTTTTTAATATTTAGTATTTATATAATGTCAGCGCCAAAGTCAAGCAGCTTTTTAATTATAATAATTACTATTATTATTATATTGTTGTTGTTATTTTATAACAACAACAATATGTAGTTGCAGCTGGAAAAAGCACATGGATATTATTAATATTTAAGTGTATATATTAGTGCTGCCAATCGATTAAAAAGAATTAACTAATTAATCACACATTTTTTTCTGTAATTAATCACGATTAAAAGCGTTGGAGTTTTTAATATTTTTATATTGTAATAGTTTCAGAGTTACTCTCCAAATTCATGTAGAAAGAACTTAAATACTGTATATTTTAAATATTTGTTTTAATACTTTTTATGAATGAAGGTCAGTATCAATGATACTAATACCGCTACTGATGTCTCTATGAAAATGTTTTTTTTTTAATGATTAATGATAGACATTCAACATTACAAGTATAATTGAAAGCTATACCAATTTCAACATTTATTAGGCTTTAAAAAAATAACTTTTAATTTAAGTGAACTTAAAACAATCTTCACATAAACCCATTATAATAAATGTCATATTTATCAGTGGCCTTCCTACCGGTTAGACATATGCAGAAATTGAATAAAGTTATCAGACACCTTTCTTAACTTTATAATAAGATAACTGGTGTGAACTCTGTAATAAGATTACTCATTATTAAAGCTACAATTTGTTTCTTGATTAACATTAATGACAGACATCACAGCAACTGGATTATTAGGCTGCTGTCACTTTAAGATCTGCCACTGCCGCACATGGCGCGGATCTGATGCGCTGTCACACGCATCTCATTTTCTCACAACTCTTTAAGTTTATTTAAGACGTTATTTAACTAATTTAAGACTGCTCTTATGAGAATACTCAACAAAACGGGCATTTGGGCATAATTCTGTGTGTTGTTTGTTCAAGCGCGAAAGAGAACTTGATTCTGGCACTGTCTGTGCGCAATACTGGCGCGAGTTTTTCTGTGTGTCGTGCGTGTCACATAGACAGGACATTCACAGACAGCGCGTTCTCTTTTATCTTGTCGTGCTTAAATGGTTTTTAAAAACGTTTGCATGAATAAGAGAGTGATCATGTAATGTAATGCTAGCCAAAGGACGATAGAAAAACGGAAGCTGCGTTAATTGCGTAAAAAAAATTTCAACGTGTTAAACTGAAAAAATTAATTGCATGCATTAACGTGCTAATTTTGACAGCACTAATTAAAAAAAAATATAATAATATTATATAATATACAATTGCAGCTGGATTTTTTTTACAAGCATGTGGCAATTCACTTGTTAAATATATAATAATAATAATAATAATAATAATTCAGTTTGGTTACACTTTATTTTAATGTGTCACAGTGTAATATATTTGAAGTACTGAGTAATATTAATTAACTACATGTATTTACTATAGAGTTAGGGTAGGATTAGGGTTTGGTTTAGGGTTAGTTGCATGTAATTATGCATAATTTACTGTTATTACTATGGTAAGTACATGTAACGTGTAACAAGGACACTGTAAAATAAAGTGTTACCTTCAGTTTATACCTATTATTATAACAAAATAATGATAATAATAAAAATTAGAATGATCATGTGCAAGAAAACAATCCTGATACACTTGTACAGACTACAAAGATTGACCCACAACAGATCTGAGTTCAGAGTAGGAGAGCACTGCTCCAGGATCATCATTTGCACAACACTACAGCCGTGCCAGTGACTCATAGTAGGACTCATGCTGTGTGCAGAACAGCACAGATCAGCAAATGTCACTGAACAGATGGAGTGAGCACTCTGGTCAGTCCACTTATCTTGCTAGGCCAGGCCAGCAGCAGGTGGGTGATGGCCCTAACCATCAGGCAGAGATACAGATACATGATTTTACTCTAGCTAGCACACATTCGCTATTTCCACCGGTGCAATGGGCTGTGACTAACGTGATGGTTGTGACCCTTGCCTAGAACACGCCACTCGACTGCCGTTTGCCTGCTGGGAGTATCGTAAGGCTGGATGGATCTCGTGCATGAAAATCCTGATGCTTTGTCTTGCAATTTTTGAACTATTCATTTTAAGGCTACTTGAGGGGACTGAGGTGTAAGCCAGGGGCTGAAGCAATGTCTGCCCATCAATCAAATTTATTTGTTTTAATAGTTTTATTTGTAATTAATCTATTTTGTGAAGGAATAACATTTTTATTACTGTACTATTAAAAAAAAGTCATTTTATTTTTCCTTAAAAGTATAAAATATATACGCTAATTGCCTCATTCAGAAATGCAGCGTGTTTTCGCTCATTAGCATTGAGCTCATTTCACTGATGCGGTCTTTTTCCTCATTTAGGGAAAATGACTGCTGACTTTTCACGACTTTATTACAACATGCTGACACCGTATCCACACTGTAAATATTTTTTTTTTATTCTTTATCATGGTGTTAATGAGAATAAATCTGCTTTATTGAAGATAAGAGAAAAAAGAGAGTGGTACAGCCAAACAGATGACATATTCGTGGGAAGGAAGTGAGAAACACTGCTAAAAATGCCTGTAGTTTGTGGAGATCCTGCAAGAAGCATTTGATGAACACAGCACACGCGGTGGAGTGTGTACGTGTGGTGTGAGACAGAGAGCATGTTCTCATTAGTGAGGTTCTCAAAGCTGAGATTGTGCGTTATTAGAGAGCTACAGCCTGTAATGATGAGGGCTTTAATTAGTAACTGTCCTGTAGGGTAGTCATGTATGTCTGGAGCGAGATTGAGAGGGAAAGGAAAGAGGAAGACAGTTAAAGCTGAAAATAGTAGTGTCTGGTTCTTTTGGGTAAAGCTCAGCGTCAGCTTGTTCACTGCCAAAGGCTGACCGCCAGATTGAGTCTCTTAGCTTATCTGCAGCGACAGAAAACACCCTTTCTGTGCTTTGCTTCCACCTTCAACTGACTAATAAATATAATTGCAATCACAAGGAGTCAGTCCAATAACACTGCCTAAAGAGAGTTTAATTAATTGAGTTTAATTGAGTTTTGAAGCTAGGATTAGATGAAATTTCACTGAGATGGTGATGGTGGTAATAAATTGGCTGGAAATCTGAGGGGAAAAACTATGACTATGGGCTGGAACAGTGTTATTTATACAGTGGTGGCCAAAATTATTAGAACACTTGGCATCTGGGAGTCATCTTATTGGGCCTGGATTTATTTTCCAAGAGGACAATGACCCGAAACATTCTTCTAACTATTGCCGGAACTACCTGCGACAGAAGGAATCTGCTGGAACATTGAAAATGATGGACTGGCCCCCTCAAAGTCCGGACCTCAACCCCATCGAGCACATTTGGGGCGAGTTGGAAAATAAACAGAAACAGATCTATTGTACATTCAGAGGAAAGCCTTTGGCTTCAGTTGCAGAAGGCATGGGATAACATTAGTGTTGATGTTCTCAGAGGAAATATATTGACACTATGCCAGAGAGATGTGCTGCTGTAATTGCTGTAATTGCTGTAAAAGGTGGAAATACCAAATATTAAAATTTAAAAGTGGATAAAAAACAGTACGACTCACTTCATCTGATATTTGATGGTCAGAGCAACCATCTGCTTGTTTCATGAACATTATGAAATGAAATCATGTTTTGGAGGCAAAAAAAGATCAATATTTTCAGATCTGTCAGGTGTTCTAATAATTTTGGCCACCACTTGTATACTATTATAGTATTTATTAATATTTTGAATTAGCTTTTATTTTTTATATTTACATTTTAAGTTTTAAGTTTTAGTAATTTTGTGCTTTTGTCATTTTTATTACTTTTATCTTTCTATTTAGCTTTAGTTTTTAGTCATTTAGTACTTAAAATATTTCAGTTAGTGCTAAGGCAACTTAAGTTTAGGTTTTTCATCTATTATTTTTTTATTATTATTATTATTTATTTCAGTGAATAAAAAATGATTTTTAATATATTTTTAAGGTTAGTATTTGTTATCAGTAACAACACTGGGGTGTGAAGGTTTTAAAAACAATTACATTGTGATATGTGATAAACAGCCAAGTGAAGTTTCTGCACAATTTTTACTACTGAACTCTCTGGAAAACATGTTGATAATGCATTATAAACCTTTTTACCCACAGAGTAAAAAGCAGGTTATTATGAAGCAACAAAAAATACTGGATTAAAAACCTAAACTAATTGTTTGAAAGAAGACGCCTGGTGGGCTTAATGCACATTCTACATGCAGTGACTGGCACACAGGCACTTTCAATTTAGTAAATCTGACTGAAAACAGATGATTTAAGCAGTTTATAGCTACAAATTTGGGGTTTGGGTCCATGTAGATTAATTATCAGTTCAGGTTTATAATAATTCTCAATGGCACACTCCTGATAACCACTTTATAATTTACGGCCACAGTGGAAAAATTTTTTTTTCAGGTTTCAACGTTTCAAAAACACTATGAAACATACATGTGATATGGATTGGTGACTTGAGTTTGATGATACCAGATGGTTCATGGATAGATGGATTTACATTTCTTTGCATCCTTTTCTCCACAGCTGGCTATAACAATCTGGAGGTAGCGGAGTATTTACTTGAGCATGGGGCGGATGTCAATGCGCAGGACAAAGGTGGCCTTATTCCCCTCCACAACGCAGCCTCATACGGGGTGAGTGCAATTGCTGATTAAAAAGAGGACTATTTCTAGTGCCTCCGGTCATGTCAGGTCTGGCAGGAAACGGTGCTGTGGGTACCTCAGATACACACAAACAGATGTAGATGCTGAATAATCCATGTATGCGCTCTTGAAAACTAAACACAAGGGCTTTTTTTCCTCTCAGAACAAATGCAAAGCTTCACCTGAACCCCTCTGTGCTTTGATACAGCGCTTTGTTTTCACTTCCTGTGACTGAGGAAATCAGTGTGTGGCTGTATGCAAAAAGTGTTTGGACATCTGTGTTTGTTCTGCCAACAGAACCTTGGCTTATGCACTTTTAATGCATCACTGCGGCTCATGATTCTTTCAGGTGGTTTCAGTTGCATTTCCACTCGCGAACAACCCAGATGATGCCATTTGTGAGCCGTAACCCAGACAATCCTTAATCTGCACTGCACAGAACTCTTCTAATACAGGATTTTACTCTTTCTGGAAATCAAATCAAGCGAATTCAGGGAAGCTCATTTCAGGTGATGGTAGTTGGAGGTATTTATCAGCGTCTGCCCTCTGGAGGTATACAGGGATGTGATTAGACCATGCAGATGGATGGGAGCAGATTGCAGTTACATAAACATGCTGGATCAGAACTAGCCTGACTCCAGCCCT
>CM077183.1:17716969-17944469 GCA_039654105.1 Coreius guichenoti
TGGTGCCTATTGACTTCCATAGTATTTTTTTCTTCTTCATACAATGGAAGTCAATGGGGTCCATCAACTGTTTGGTTACCCATATTCATCAAAATATCTTCTTTTGTGTTCAGCAGAAGAAAGAAATTCATATCGGTTTGGAACAACTTGAGGGTGAGCAAATGATGACAGAATTTTCATTTTTGGGTGAACTATCCCTTTAAATCCCGTCCTTCCACAATCGACAGCAAACTAACATTAATTTTTAGTGCAATGCCAACATCTCAAAATCTAATCAACAACCGATGCCAGGAACCAAGTTTTTTTTCCCTTTTTTTTCCCCCCGATAATCTGTTACACCCGGATGTGTATCTCAATACGGAACAAAAGATCTGTTGCTACTTCCGTTTAATCGCAAAATTGTCAGAAGATATCGCAATTTGAATAGCAAGAGAGTATAATTCTATTCCTAAAGCTTGACTCACAACGTGTTTTATTTTTATTGATTTCCTCGTCGAATTTGAATTCTGAACATTTCTAAAAATAAACAGCAGAAGTCTAATCATATAATATTCCTCTCTCTCTGTTTTTACTTGTGTGCCAATTGTTTACCCTTCTGCATGCCAATGGTTGCACACATGTGCACTGGTTTATGCCTGCAGCTGCACAATTTTTAGTAAAGCTCATAAAAACATTTGCATCATGCATTACAGTAAAGTCACATGATATTAGGCCCTAGGAAACAAATATTAACATCTGCATTTTGAGTCTTTGAATGAAATCCCCCCTACAAAAATGTCTAAATGCATAATTATTAAAGTTCAAGGCTTGTAAAATAAAATACCCAGAGTGAGTCCATAACTGCTTATTAAACACAACACTATTTCAATCAAAAAAGCAACAGTATCATCAAACAAAACCCGACTTCAATTTCCCAGACCCCGTGTAATCTCAAGAGGTCACTGACAGCCTTGACAAATGCTTCATCAGACTTAAAGATTAAAAAGCCAACCCTCAAGGACAGTCCTCAGAGTGATCTTTAGACTCCAGTATCTTTTTTTCGCTCTCAGTGTCACTGCTTGTGTCTCAGCATCTCGGTTCTGTTAATTGGCGCTACGCTGACATTCTACCACCGCCGGCCACATATCTCTGCCCGATCGCCTAGTTACGCGACCACACTGATAAATGCTAAGCTGACAGATTTTATGAGCCTTGGTGAGCAGACGGGAGAGGAGTCATCACCCCGGTCTCTGCTGATCTTCGCTGCTAACCTGAGTCACGTGTACCTCTGCTCTCGTGTAAACCCAAAATCTGCATGCATGTGATCATGCATCATCGCATGCACATTTGTGGAAGGTAAGGTAAGTAGGCAGCCAGAGGGCTCAGAGCAGCAGAGCTCCCATAATGCACTTCAGCTCCATCATACAAACTGTAATGAGAATGGGCGGCAAAGGCAGGTGCAGACATTGCGCTCACGTTCTGCCAAAGTTCACGCTTACCGCATCGATATGTGCATTCACTAGGTGGTGTAATACACCGATGACAGATGGAGGGAACGCAATAAACAATGGAGCGGCATCTGAATACATAAAGCAATCAGGTTTGCTTTGATGCAGCATCAGTCAAAAACAACACTCTAAATCGATCAAACAGGATGTTCCCTGAGGACCGAGGGGCTACTTAACCAATAATCTCAGTCATGACCCCCCCTCGTCCACCCCACCACACAAGCATCTTCCTTAAACACAATCTGTGAACGACCAGTTCTAGCTGACTGGTTAACACAATGAGTCAGTGATATGTGTGAAGGTGTGTGCGTATTCCCTTCACTAGGGAAAAAAGAGGAAGGAGCAAGCAGGATGCTTTTTTTCATACCTTGCGTCTGCGGTCTCTCGATCGGTTCCTCTTCTTGTTCTTCTCCTCCTCTTTCTCTCGCAGCTCTTGGGCTGCGAGTTCCTGTAGGTCCTTGTTCTTGCGGAGCTGCTTAGCGGCTTGCGCCATGGTGCCGCTGCAACAAGCGGTGCTACGCCTGTGAAGGAGGCTGTCCCTGCGGCGGCCAGTGCGGGAGAGGCGGTGGCGCTGTGCGCGCCTGCGAGGAGTAAGCGCCCTACACGGCTCTAGACGGCCAGTTCCCTCAGCAGCGCGCCACAAAAGAGATGATGCTGCTGCTTGCCTGACTGCTTGCTCCTCATCCAAGCGAGATCCTTCCCATCCCCCCTCCCTTCTTCTCTCTCTCTGTCTCTCTCTCTCTCGCCACACACCAGTCAGTCACGCAGTCCAAGGCTCAACAGTGTAGGGATACTGCAGCAGCTCGATTTTTCTCCCTCCATCTCTCTCTTTCTCACTCACAGTCTCCCATTTTTCTCAGCCATGATACTGCCAACTGTTTACCGCACGTCTGTTGGTATTGTCTTCTTTGAGGAGATCTGCAGTATGTAGAGGGAAAAAATCAGTGCACAAGTTTACAAATGTATTATTTCTTTCCACATAGACTGAAAGAAGAAACCCATCTTTGTTTGATCATAACTATATTTGCCTCTTGTACCACCTTCTGCAGCAGGTTTCTAGTTTACTTGTGTAATGCATTCATTTTCTGGTTTAATTGAAGGCAGGTTCCCCTCTGATTGCTAAGGGTTTTAAGCAATAACATCTTACCTCATAAAAACTGCATGTACGGTCTCTCTCTCATCAGACTGTGGTTTTCCATGAGAAAGGGTTCATGCATTGTTGTTTATGCAGTAATTCGGTCCATTTACATCTGTATAGTATGGGAGAAAGACGTGTGAGGGTGCGTATATGACAAAGAGAGAGAGATGAACAGTCACTCGTTTACTGCACCAAGATACATACCAGGCAGCCACTTTATGTCAGGGAAAACCATATGGAACAATCTGGATCCTTCCCAGAGCTCACATGTTATTCTTCTCTTGTATTTTGTAATTCATACAGTAATGACAAATGATTGCATGTCACTAGTGAACAAGTGGGATACAGTGTGCTAGTTATTGTTACAATTCCGTGCAAAATGTGGGATTGCGGAATTACAGTTATGTAAAAAGGAGCCAGTGCATTACAATTCAGAGCCCATCTGAAGTGAAATGCAGGCGCAAGCGTTTGCCTCTGAGAATGATGGCTGAGTCATGTGACCTAGTCATATTTCTTTATGCTTGTCATGACACTAGGCTGTACGTTATCCTTCATCTGCTTGATTTCCCTTCCTCTAATCAAAATGATCCACTGATTTCCTTCAGGAAGGGGGAAAACTTTGTGATTACAGCGACAGTCTATGATAGTCTATGATTACATTCTTATATATGGTGTACTGTATATACAAATGTATCAAATATTTGGACATCTGGTAATTAGGTTGGTTTTAGATGCTTTAAGGCACCTTTGAGTTGAAATAACATCCAAATCAACTTATTAATCCTAAATATATAGCATAATAGAATAGATATTTTGCCAGGGGTGCTTTAGAAAGCATAATTTGGGCTGGGAAATGGACCAATCATTGTTGGCATATTTTCCCATGAATTCGGAGTGATTAGTCACATGGCATTTACAGCTCAGATAATTGGCTCATAAACAACTGCATCCAGAAAAGTGTGCATTAGCAAAGTTGGCAGATTTTAAAGTGCAGCTCGCACTGATGAATTGGAAAGTTAACAGATAACTAGGTTTTGTACAGTGTTACACACCTCATGGGTTTCTGATGCGCTGGCCAATATGGAAGTTGTATTTTGACATACAGACACCTAATGATGAGACCTGCATTGTATAGTTATCATATTTGCAGTCATCTATAATTAGGTTTATTCCACTAAAGCATGGGTGTCCAATCCTGCTCCTGGAGGATCACTGTCCTGCAGAGTTCAGTTCCAACCCCAATTAAACACACCTGAACCAACTAATCAAGGTTGGTATTTAGCATACTAGAAACTTCCAGGCAGGTGTGTTGAGGCAAGTTGGAGCTATACTCTGCAGGGCAGTGGACCTCCAGTACCGAGTTTGGACACCCCTGCTGAACTTAAGTGTCAAATAACACGTTACGGGTTACGGACTACGGAGTAAAGCTACTGTCTACTAGGCTAGCAGCTAACATGGCTGCCCCCATGAGGCCACCTGCTGCATGTAAAATAAACAGTATTTTCGAGGCCACTGATGACTGCTGTCTTCATCTCATTCATACAATGTTCATCATTTAAACCTTTTTTTCAGTAGTACTATTAATTTCTATGTGTAAAACTTAGTAGATAGGGCTATACAAAATACCACGTGCACCTTTAAAGGGATAGTTCACCGAAAAATGAAAATTCTGTCATCATTTACTCCATAGATATGTACACGTATATACAGCTCTGGAAAAAATTAAGAGACCACTTAACATTGAGAAATATAATATATAGGTTTATTAAAATATAAACATATACTAAGATAAATTAAGGTGTGATGATGTACAAAGAAAGTGGCAGAAATTGATCTCACACGCATGTCACCTTTTGACGTTTAAAATGAATAACAGGCCTAACCGGACAACAAACTTAGCCTATACTTTAGTTTTAATAGTAATACTCACATAACGCATTCACCACCGCATATACGCTGTTTTAATTTCCACAACAGTCTTTCAAACAGAGAAACATTTAGTACTTTGCATTTCGTCAGTGGTTTGCCAACGGCAGATCTCGCCATCTAGTGGACTCTCGACAACACTGCACGGTTTCAGTTACTACCACAATCGATGAGGACATAATGAGGACATTTCCACACGCTTGTAACACACATTTCAGTTTAGGTTTAAATGAACTAAGAGAGCAGCAACATATATGTGTGTATGTACATGTGAAATGGAGTGAAATATGGCTGTTTTCCTGAAATGCATGTAGGCCTACTAGCCTATATTTAAATGCTGTAAGTAGGCCTACTATAATTTTTGTATGCTAACCTACCCTATAACCTACAGTATGATTTTGTGGAGAATTCAATCTAGTTTAAAATGGTAGAAGAGTTTAAAATACACTTCCCTGGTTGCTGGAAGATGTAGCAAACATAGTGTCAACTCCACTTATTTCTGATGTGCAAGATATGCAAGTTTATTTTACATCTTACAGTACATCTAAAATCATGTCATGGGAAATTTGGTCAAAACATGACACATGCAGTCATCTTTGGTGATTTAAATCCATGAAAATACTTTTTCATCCAGTGTTGCAGTTACAAACCCAGTTCCAAAAAAGTTGGGACACTGTACAAATTGTGAATAAAAAAGGAATGCAATAATTTACAAATCTCATAAACTTATATTTTATTCACAATAGAATTTAGATAACATATCAAATGTTGAAAGTGAGACATTTTGAAATGTCATGCCAAATATTGGCTCATTTTGGATTTCATGAGAGCTACACATTCCAAAAAAGTTGGGACAGGTAGCAATAAGAGGCCGGAAAAGTTAAATGTACATATAAGGAACAGCTGGAGGACCAATTTGCAACTTATTAGGTCAATTGACAACATGATTGGGTATAAAAAGAGCCTCTCAGAGTGGCAGTGTCTCTCAGAAGTCAAGATGGGCAGAGGATCACCAATTCCCCCAATGCTGCGGCGAAAAATAGTGGAGCAATATCAGAAAGGAGTTTCTCAGAGAAAAATTGCAAAGAGTTTGAAGTTATCATCATCTACAGTCCATAATATCATCCAAAGATTCAGAGAATCTGGAACAATCTCTGTGCGTAAGGGTCAAGGCCGGAAAACCATACTGGAGGCCCGTGATCTTCGGGCCCTTAGACGGCACTGCATCACATACAGGAATGCTACTGTAATGGAAATCACAACATGGGCTCAGGAATACTTCCAGAAAACATTGTCGGTGAACACAATCTACCGTGCCATTCGCCGTTGCCGGCTAAAACTCTATAGGTCAAAAAAGAAGCCATATCTAAACATGATCCAGAAGCGCAGGCGTTTTCTCTGGGCCAAGGCTCATTTAAAATGGACTGTGGCAAAGTGGAAAACTGTTATGTGGTCAGACGAATCAAAATTTGAAGTTCTTTTTGGAAAACTGGGACGCCATGTCATCCGGACTAAAGAGGACAAGGACAACCCAAGTTGTCATCAGCGCTCAGTTCAGAAGCCTGCATCTCTGATGGTATGGGGTTGCATGAGTGCGTGTGGCATGGGCAGCTTACACATCTGGAAAGGCACCATCAATGCTGAAAGGTATATCCAAGTTCTAGAACAACATATGCTCCCATCCAGACGTCATCTCTTTCAGGGAAGACCTTGCATTTTCCAACATGACAATGCCAGACCACATACTGCATCAATTACAACATCATGGCTGCGTAGAAGGAGGATCCGGGTACTGAAATGGCCAGCCTGCAGTCCAGATCTTTCACCCATAGAAAACATTTGGCGCATCATAAAGAGGAAGATGCGACAAAGAAGACCTAAGACAGTTGAGCAACTAAAGCCTGTATTAGACAAAAATGGGACAACATTCCTATTCCTTAACTTGAGCAACTTTTCTCCTCAGTCCCCAGACGTTTGCAGACTGTTATAAAAAGAAGAGGAGATGCCACACAGTGGTAAACATGGCCTTGTCCCAACTTTTTTGAGATGTTGATGCCATGAAATTTAAAATCAACTTATTTTTCCCTTAAAATGATATATTTTCTGTTTAAACGTTTGATATGTCATCTATGTTGTATTCTGAATAAAATATTGAAATTTGAAACTTACACATCATTGCATTCTGTTTTTATTCACAATTTGTACAGTGTCCCAACTTTTTTGGAATCGGGTTTGTATTCAGTGTATGACCACTGTGGCGTAGTCAGTTCCTGATTCAAACTTCACTGCAGGAGCAAAGTTTTCACGAGCACCTGAATGATTCACTGTGGCGTACACTAGCTCATCCTCTACTATCTGTGAAAAAAAAAAACAAAGTTTTATGTTGAAATGCAGCATAACAAATGTACATTTTTGCAAAAGTATGTCCATAACTCATAACTGCAGAGAAATGCATTTCAACATATTGTTACATGAAATCATCCAAAGTAAATGTATACTTTTATGACTTCCTCCAGTGTTGTTTTGATGCTTCTTTCTATAGTAATACAATATGAATTACATACCTCTTCTACCTGCACGTTAACACCAGAATCTGCACTTTGGTATCGTCTATACCCTAAAGAAAGAAAACTTTACTGAAGACAGTAATAAAAATGGTCTTTTGATTGTCCTACCATCTGGTTGTTGGCTATAAAACACCTATATACAGTGGGGAGAACAAGTATTTGATACACTGCCGATTTTGCAGGTTTGCCCACTTACAAAGCATGTAGAAATTTGTAATTTTTATCATAGGTACTCTTCAACTGTGAGTGACGGAATCTAAAACAAAAATCCAGAAAATCACATTGTATGATTTTTAAGTATTTAATTTGCATTTTATTGCATGACATAAGTATTTGATATCAGAAAAGCAGAACTTAATATTTGGTACAGAAACCTTTGTTTGCAATTACAGAGATCATACGTTTCCTGTAGTTCTTGACCAGGTTTGCACACACTGCAGCAGGGATTTTGGCCCACTCCTCCATACAGACCTTCAGGTTTCGGGGCTGTTGCTGGGCAATACGGACTTTCAGCTCTCTCCAAAGATTTTCTATTGGGTTCAGGTCTGGAGACTGGCTAGGCCACTCCAGGACCTTGAGATGCTTCTTACGGAGCCACTCCTTAGTTGCCCTGGCTGTGTGTTTCGGGTCGTTGTCATGCTGGAAGACCCAGCCACGACCCATCTTCAATGCTCTTACTGAGGGAAGGAGGTTGTTGGCCACGATCTCGCGATACATGGCCCCATCCATCCTCCCCTCAATACGGTGCAGTCGTCATGTCCCCTTTGCAGATAAGCATCCTCAAGGAATGATGTTTCCACCTCCATGCTTCACGGTTGGGATGGTATTCTTGGGGTTGTACTCATCCTTCTTCTTCCTCCAAACACGGCGAGTGGAGTTTAGACGAAAAAGCTCTATTTTTGTCTCATCAGACCACATGACCTTCTCCCATTCCTCCTCTGGATCATCCAGATGGTCATTGGCAAACTTCAGACGGGCCTGGACATGCGCTGGCTTGAGCAGGGGGACCTTGCGTGCGCTGCAGGATTTTAATCCATGACGGCGTAGTGTGTTACTAATGGTTTTCTTTGAGACTGTGGTCCCAGCTCTCTTCAGGTCATTGACCAGGTCCTGCCGTGTAGTTCTGGGCTGATCCCTCACCTTCCTCATGATCATTGTTGCCCCACGAGGTGAGATCTTGCATGGTGCCCCAGACCGAGGGAGATTGACCGTCATCTTGAACTTCTTTCATTTTCTAATAATTGCGCCAACAGTTGTTGCCTTCTCATCAAGCTGCTTTCCTATTGTCCTGTAGCCCATCCCAGCCTTGTGCAGGTCTACAATTTTATCCCTGATGTCCTTACACAGCTCTCTGGTCTTGGCCATTGTGGAGAGGTTGGAGTCTGTTTGATTGAGTGTGTGGACAGGTGTCTTTTATACAGGTAACGAGTTCAAACAGGTGCAGTTAATACAGGTAATGAGTGGAGAACAGGAGGGCTTCTTAAAGAAAAACTAACAGTTCTGTGAGAGCTGGAATTCTTACTGGTGGGTAGGTGATCAAATACTTATGTCATGCAATAAAATGCAAATTAATTATTTAAAAATCATACAATGTGATTTTCTGGATTTTTGTTTTAGATTCCGTCTCTCACAGTTGAAGTGTACCTATGAAAAGAATTACAGACTTCTACATGCTTTGTAAGTAGGAAAAACTGCAAAATCAGCAGTGTATCAAATACTTGTTCTCCCCACTGTATCTACAATATCTGGTGTAAATCATTTTTAGATAGCCTACACATAACCAAAAGTAAACAACAGAACATGATGTTTGTGGTTTCTTACCTTGTTTTTTGGTCATGTAGATAACACATATGAATACGATGAAGATGAGCAAAGGGAGCAGAATCAGTGTCCCCAGTTTAACCAGAAAAACAAAGCGAAAAAGAGCTAAAGATGAAAACAAAAGGAAAACAAATCTTAAAACTGTTCCCTATGTCCATCTTTTTAAAAGTGTTTTGTTATATTAAAACTTAAGATGTAATTTACATAGCCTCCAGACTGTAATGGTGACATTTTGGCTCATTTTATCATCAGGTTTGTTTTTACAGTGGACGATAATTGTTGTTCGGAGCTCTTCGCCAGCTTTTCCCTGCAACAGTTCTTCTCCACTGACAGTGAGCTTACAGCAATGATCAGATGAATTTCGATGGCCAATGTTTCTTGATTCAGCATAGAAAAAGCATTGTGGTATAGCCTGTTCCCAGTCACAGCATGTCAGTTCAGTCCTGCCACTCAAAGTCATCACTCCAAGACTAACAGAGATATCTGTATATAGGGGTTAAATGATAAATATTTAAAAAAATAAAATAGTGGGACGTGACCATATTATGACTTTGGCATGCTGGGAGAATCAAATGTAAAATATTTCAGTGCCATATAACTTCACTATCCTATATATTTCAGAGTGTGTTGCTGTTATATTAATAGTTTAGGGAAAGTGGGTTTTCAATTGTTTTAAACAAGCATTTTAATTTGGCTACAGCCGGTTTCTGAAAATGTTGATTTTGAATCAATTTGAAAAGCAATTTGAATCATCCTTACATAATAAACTGCATAATTCAACATGGAAACCAACAATAAAATAAAAAAACTATATAATTCATGAACACAAGATTAGCCACATACCTGCATTTGATAATTTGGCAGTAAGACTCGCTGAAAAATAAGCAGCTGAGTGTTAAGAATGAGGCAACACATGTCAATCAGACAAATACTCAATACATACACAATTAATATGTACTTACAGAATATACACAGGTTTAACAGCTGGATCATAATTTTGTGTGTTCAAGCTGATAAGCACCACCGGTTAAGACAATCAGGTCTTCATATAATATCAATATCATCATTAAAAAATTTTTTTTTTTTTTAAATTCACACAGACAAACAGGATGCACGATTGTTAGGTTTGCATGCAGCTTTCTTTTTTCCCCTCAAACACTGTGAAGGTTCTCTGCATGACTGATTTCCCCAAGCCTATCATCTATGACCATCTAGCAATTCCACTTTTATTTAATTTACTTACTAAATATGACTATATTATAGCATAATTTAGAACAGACCTTTTTGGGCTCAAGCTGAATGCAGGTAAATAAAAAAAAAAATGGTTATGCTATCTATGGAGACACTGACAAATACTGCAAATAAGAAACTGTTCAGTATTATGCCATGGACCATTGAGCAAGTGAATAAAAAGGAAACAGATGGCAGATCTTCTTACTTGCAGGCTTGTGAATGTATTTCAAATGGCACCAGTCTTTGTGGAAAAAAGGTCGCATTAATCAATCTGAGACTTTAAAAAAGGGTTGTAAAAATTCTGTATACATAATACAGGCCTATTTTAATGATCTGAAAAACTGCTTTCAGAGCCAAAACAATCTTAAAAATGGAATGAATGGATTTAAACTTAATTTGAAACTATCTACAAATAAAAATAACAAACTCTTTGTTTGGTAGATTTAGTTGTGTGTTTTATTAACATGTAGAACTGCAGTTAAAAGTTCAAATTCAGTCAGGTAGTTTATGTGACTCATACAAAGAAACATTCACAAGGGATAATCTTTGTGGATGTTGAGTGTAATAAGTCACAGAAACAATCAAATACATAAAAGGTAAATTATATGATTAAAAAATGTGTTAAAAAAAAAAAGTGCTTTAGGGGTACAACAGCTTGTTACTGGGACTGTACCCTTAATAGGGACAACTTTGTACCTTATCTACCCCTAAAAGGTACATATTGGTACCCTTAAGGAACTATTATGGGCCTTTTTTTGGTGTAAATAAAGTACAAAGATGTATGGAGCCCCATAAAAAAATATGTATATCGTGGGCACGAATTAATTTGTTTCCACAACTTACTAATACTGTATGTCAGCACGTTTTACTAATGCGTTCCCTAGTTTCAAGTAAATTGTGCGCATGCATCATTTTACTAAATTGTGAGCATGATATAATACTTTCCCTCGTTTTACTAAATCGTGGCCATGTTGTAATAATTCGTTCCCTTGTTTTAGTTCAATCAAAATGAGAGAACGAATTAGTACAACGTGGACACAGTTTACTAAATCGAGGGAATGAATTAAGTCGTGGGAACAAATTCTTAATTTGTGGCCACAATATATTTTTGTCCGCATGTCACGTGCGGGGCTCCGTAAAGACGTCCCAGTGACAAGCTGTTTATTTGCACTTTTTTTTTTCTTCTGAGAGTGTTAAAACTCTAAAAAATAAATGTTGGTCAATCATGATAAAACAATGAAACAGAAGCTGTACAAATCAGTAATGTCCATTAGTCTGAGGTTCCTGATGCGGCCGTGTTCGTGTCGGGAATTGTGTTGAGATCTAAACCAGACAGGGCATCGTCAAGCGGGCCAGAGGGCGAGTCCTCTTTGGCTAACAGGTTATTCTTGCGGAGCTGACAGGCTTGCTGGTAGGGAGGCCGAATCGGAGGCTGGGTGGGCGGTAAATACTGATACTCTTTACTAGAATCAAGCTGTTTCAGAATAAAGCAAAACATGCATATCATCAGACTGGTCACATGGTCACACATGTGTGATTAAAAGAAGCTGATCAGCACCTGAAGTGGATAAGTTCTGTCTGAATCAAAGGCACTGAGATCTCCACAAGCAAGGAAAGGAACTATTATTCGGTTTGGTCCTTCTAACTGGTTAAAGTCGACATCTGGATGGAAAAGAATATACATTTAAATTGTGAGGAGGAACACACGGGCAAATACATAGACATTTACACAATAAAGTGAGCACAAATGCCATGTATAAGTGAGCACAAGATAATTTGAAAGCACGACTTTTATAGAGTATCGGAGCAAGATACCATAAGAGTGATCCAGTAAAGGGTTGGACATGTTGGGCACATAACCCTCAGGTGGAGAGTAATTCTGACACACCACAAATGCCTCTGAAGAGCGAAAACACAAAACAACACTGGTTCATGTCTAAAAAGGTATAATATTGCCAAAACAGTTTCACTTTCCCTCTTTTCATGAAATTCTACTCTCACCTATGCTAGAGTTGCGGCTGCTGCGTGGTTTGGCACAGGTTACAGAGCTGAAGAAGATCTTGAGCTGGGAGTACAGCAGGGTCACATCTTTTCCCCTGAAGATCTATGTAGAAGCAACACATTGAAGTTCGTGTGAGATTGAAATATAACATTTTATTGATCTCATAATCTTGCACTGACAACATAAATACAAAAGTATGAATGACAATGGGACAGCTTACTTTTGCAACAAAGTTGCCACCTGGTTTGAGAACATGTGTGGTGATATTGAGAGCCTGTCAATATGAAAACAGAAACCCTTACATAAGGTCCAGCAAGATCCGTCTAGGAGTCATATGGTAAACAATAAAAGCAAACATAAATATATTTTTACTATTAGTGTTTTCACAATACCAGTTCCAATACCAGTAAAATTTCACGTTTTTCTCTACCAATTCCAGTAGCCTACCATAGCAAAAACTATTAGAATTATTTAACTATTTTATTTATTTATTTGAAAATAAATTAAAGGAGTTAATGCTATTAATAAGTAAATAATACATTAAAATATAAGCATAATTTTTTTTATTGGGCATTGTGTTCACACACTCAACAATGCTCAAAACTTTAAAAAAAAACAAGTTGTAAATAGGAACTTTTGATGCTCTTCACAAAGTGAAGTACAGACACTTTTGACAACACTATTTACTATATAAAAAGTAATAATAAAATAATAATGGCAACACTTTACAGTAAGTGTTTGTTACCATTTGTTATCAGTTAACGTTAACAATAAAAAATACTTCTAAAGCATTTATTAATATTAGTTAAATGTTAATTTCAACATTTATTAATACATTTTTTTTTAAAAGTTGTATCTGTTAAATATTATTTAATGGGCCTGAGCTAACATGGACAATGAAAAGTTGTATTTATATTAACCAATATTAACAAAGGTTATTAAATTACTGTAACAAATGTATTGGTCATTGTTAGTTATTTTGAGTTAATGCATTAACTAACGTTAACTAATGGGTCCTATTGAAAAGTTTTACTAAAATAATAATAATAATAAAGGCAAAGTTTAGCAATACATACCGCCAACAGGAGCTGTGCCTGAATGTACTCATCTACATCATGAAGCCCCGTAACTATAAAGAGAAACAGACGAAAAACCTTCAATTTAAGACTTAGCTAAATCGCAAATAGTCTAGACCAGCTAGAAAGGGACATCATATGTTCAATACAACAAAAGTTTATTTCTCACCATCAGGGGCGCCGTCACAAACCACCAAGTCTGCAGACTGTCCTTCAAAATGTCGAATAATCTCCTGCGCTGTAGAAATCTATGGCACAATCATATAATTGGTATGGTGGAATATCTACTTTCCTTGACTCAAAAAGAACTACTAAAGCAATCAAAATATTCACAGATTAAAAAGATTTTAAAAAATGTAGAGATTAATGCTATAATTACACACTATAAAATAAAATGCTATGACTCGCTTAAAGTTCATGGTAAAAATAATATGGATCCTTTTCACAGACTGTGATGTTTTTTTTGTTTTTTTTAAATATAAATAACATTTTCCAAAATGTAACTTTTATAACACGTGTTTTGTTACCTTGCCATTACATTAAAGAAAATTGCTTAAAAAGGACCTATTATGCACTTTTTAACAAAGTCTTGATGCTTGAATTTTCAAAAACACATTATTTTCACATATTTAACATTGTTGAAGCCCCTCCTTCTAAAAAGCACAATGTGTGCTCTGATTAGTCAGCTGGATCAGTGTGTTCTTCAAGCGCGTTTCAGAAATGGCACGCCCATTCCCATAACCGAGAGCTTCAACACAATACCAACACAACTCAGTTCCAACGAGAACTGCAGAACTTCTTCTTACTCAAACAGCAACATTACACACTAAAAGAAAGTTGAAAATAAAGAAAGTTGAAAATGTAAAAAAGTAAAATAGGTCCTCTTTAAAAGTGCTGCGTGAGTGTTTATAATACAACTGCTGAGGAAGGGAAGGTAAATTTGACATCTTTCTCTTTTATGATCAACATAATCTTTCAATATTTTTTTATTCCTCTTTCGGAAAGTCATAGAAACACTATTGTGGATTTTCTCTTTTGCTATTCATACAAATGGGAATGCAAAACATTATATTTGTTGTAGCATCCATTTTACCCTATAGAAGTTTACCCAACTATGACAACTTCCGCTTCTGAGAACCCAGAAATGTGAAAAGGGTCCATTGTGTTTTCTCTCCAGCATGAAGCATGGATAACATAGGCTACGTTCACGCCTTAGTGCTCAATTCGATTTATTGCTCAGATCCAATTTTTTTGTATAGCTGTTCACATTTGTTATAAATGTGGCCAATATCAGGTTTCATTGTGAACAGATCATGGTCCTGGACTGACCCGCATGCGCAAAAGAACAATAAAAAGTCATCACGCAGCAGCTGTCATATCATACGGAAGTAAACACAGAGGACATTAAAGTAAGCGATTACACGTTTATTCATAGCGTGATCTGCCGCAGAAGCCAGCGAATTTATGCGCAGGCAATATAAAAAAACTAAGACGAGGATGCGAAAAAAGAAAGCTTAAAGAGAGTTTTTAAACATTTATGACACGATCTTACATGTTTTGCATGTATATAGAGCTGTCACAGTAATACTTATGATCTCTGACACACTGTCCTTCCACTGACTACCTTTCGAAGTCTTGATAACTTCGGGTATGTAAAATCTTTGAAGTGACTCCCTTGAGCACAGAATTGTGACGAAAGTTGCTCTAGAGTGACGTAAAACTCACATGAATTCCGATTTGACTGTTCAGACTGAGGTCGCATTGCAAAATATCTGACCTGTATCGGATTTAGGACCACATATGGAAGTGGCTCAAATCAGAATTGAAAAGATAAGATTCTATGTGATTTGTGCTGTTCACACAGTCATGACAAAAACAGATCTGAGTCACATATGAGCAACAAACAAAACAAAAAAACAAAAAACAAAAAAAATTTCAGATCTGCAGTCTGAACATAGCCTAATGCTGCCTTCACATGCTATCGGAATTATCGTAAATACGAGTTTGCTAGGAAAAAATTGCACAACCGCCCTTTGATGTCGTGTTTACCACTGGGAAGTTCGGAAATAATTTTGATACCCAAATTCCTGAGATGGGGGTGCCATACCCTTTAAACATGGTGACGGGGAGAACTACTGCTGTGACAGGTATGATTTATTAGTTTTTTTTCCCCCCACACCAGCTAGATCATCTTATCTTGTCATTAATGTAGTGCATATTTACATATAAGAGTATTCTTTTTAAGCATATTGTATGTTTTATACACAGCGAAAATAGCCTGCATTTGACCGAAATTACAGAATCGGCAGAAATCTGGATAGCATCGTGAATGTTTATGGTTTTCAGTGAATGGGAAACTAATGTTACATACTGTATCATTTTGATTTTAATACGATTTTCCCAATAAATAGGCAAGACTAAACCTGGTGTCCATGATTCATGTTCATTCCGACCACAAAGCACTTGAATGCAACAAGCTTGTAATCACGACTTCTGAAGTGGGAATTATGACATTTCCGATAGCACGTGAAGGCAGCATTAGTCTTGCCCATACCAAGACCAGAATGCTGTTACTTTTATATTGAATTGAAG
Source organism: Coreius guichenoti (assembly GCA_039654105.1). Classification (NCBI taxonomy): domain Eukaryota; kingdom Metazoa; phylum Chordata; class Actinopteri; order Cypriniformes; family Gobionidae; genus Coreius; species Coreius guichenoti. The sequence goes on from CM077183.1 coordinate 17,732,812, forward strand.
TTTAACTGTCCTGCTACTGCACCTTGGTGATGTCTCCTTGAATTTGTGTGACACCTGGCAAAGGGGCCATGGCTTGTAGATCAACTGCCACAATCTTGACCTCTTCACTCTTGTCTTTTCCACTGAAACAAGACAGAAAAGAGTGGAAGTGGCAACTAAAGCATCACAATTTTCACTGAATAGTATATGTATGTGTTGTTTACACTTTATCGTGCGCTACAGACCGAGTGCATTTGCATTTAACTGACCGAAGTTTGCGGCTCAGGACTTGACTCCAGCTCCCAGGTGCGGCGCACAGGTCCACAGCATGACTAACACCTGCAGGCAGAACATCCACAGTCATTTGAATATAAAAGCCTGCTTTGATGTTGTCTATGTAGGCAGTTCACAAGCTTTTGAGACTCATCCACTATCCAATGCAGACTAAAGCAAAATGAAGATCTTGCCTTTAAAAAGGTTGAACTCCTCATCCAGTTGCAGGAGTTTGAAGGCACTTCTCGCTCTCCAGCCCTCCTCCTTTGCCAGCCTGTAGTAAATATCTCGTTTGTCTTTAGAGGAACGCCCCATTGTACCTTCACTCACTTATTCTGTAGACAAATAATGACACAATTTTACTAAACCAGCCAAGTTAAATAATGAATATTACAGTAGAACAGACACTTTGAATGCAACTGCGAACACGTTTTTATTGTTTTTTTCTATTTATCACTTTAACCTAAATTAAAGTGACCTAACTCATTCTATTCTTCCTCAAAAGCTTCTTGATAGTTGTTAACGAATATTAACGCTAGCGGTTATACAGAAAACCATAATGTCCATGAAAGAAATATCATGAAAGTGTAAGAAAATGTAATTCCATAAAATGTACCTACATATGATTACAGCTGAATGAGCGATAACGTTACTTGTTTTTGCCGCAACGTGACACTTCTTCTTCTTCTCACATTGTTGCAGTCAGATAACAGGAGAGAACACCGACACCCACTGGAGATGAGGTACTATTACACATTATGTTTAAATTAATCGTGGTGCTTGTAGTTTGTTTATGTCCATAAACACGAATTATAACCATATAGTATGTGACAGACAGATTGTGAACTTTCCATGGTAATAACAATTTCTACCAAAAGACCTAGATGATATAGCCTACCTACAGTTATTGTTGATAGCATAACATGGACAGCACTCAGCACTGAACAAAGAAGGAAAGAAAATCAGAGAAAAAGCCAGTTTAACAGTCACGGTATCTTGTGAATATTGGTAAATATTGTGACCAATGGTCACTAGACAAACAAATTAAAGACTGTATAGATAAACTACATTTTTTTAACAAAATACTGCAGTATACTCACACATTTTTGAGTAGACATCAAACATTCAATTGCAAATACTGAACATTATACAATTATGCATACAATAACTATAAAAAAGGAAAATAGAAAAACAACTACAAAAATAAACAGGCCTAAATAAAAAAAAGCCAACATATATATAGCCTAATATAGCTAAAATATCTGAATAAGGGTACAATCAGGTACAGTAGCCTATAAAAAATATCAAATACTTTGCAAAGCAAACAGTCTTTTAAAGTCTTTGTAGTTTTCTTATTGAAAGAGTCTCTAATCTGTCTATAGCCTAATTTAGTCAACAAAACCTTGAAGCTATTTTTTCTTATATGTAAAGTTACAGTCGTGAATGTGAAATTTGGTCAAAAAGAAATAAATAAAAGCACTTATTTAGAATTATTGAAGCCAAAAATACAGCGATTGAGAGAGGTCTTGAAGACTAAATATTTTCATGAATTAATTTCTGTATTTCACACAACTATATAGGCCTAATTGAAAAAGTACAATGCCAAAAAAATGCAATCTAGTTGCATGATAATTATTAGAGTTTATGTTTACAGTTTTTTAATAAACTTTCTGTAAATAATGATTTGCTGCACAAAACAATTTTTCTTTAACACTGTATGATCTGTGGTAATAACAGTAGGCTAATGACTTCTTCCTAGTAAATCACTTTGCCATTTAATAAAGAGTTCAAATAAGATATTACGTATGGTATAGTAACAATTTCTCCTTGAGAAAAAAAGAGTGTGAATGGCTCTATTACTATTTTTGGGCTCTATTATTATTTTCTATAGGCCTATTATTAAAATACCAGCAAAATACCATTCAAAAACATCAAATCGGATTCGTATCACACCTGTTTTAGCCAATCTGCATTGTTTGGTACTTTTTAAGTAAATTAAATTATACATTTGTATTATTTTAAATTAATTAAATTATTACTTTACACTTTATTTATGGTCCATTCCAGTCAGACAGCTAGAGGTGCAGACACAACCATAGATATGTATAAGTAGATTTAACATTGGACCGCTCCAGACACGTCAACGCGCCCGCCATCTTGGAACGGTCAACGTGTTGTCATTCACAGTAAAATCAATGGTGCTCCAACATTGCGCAGCTTCTGGTTTTGAAACCGCCGAGATTTAAATTCCTGAAGAAATAGGATGACCTTTCACAGGTGAGATTGAGAATGTGTTGGTTTGTGGTTTGTATATGTATTAGTCAATATTACAGTTTTTATACTATGGCAACTTTTTAATATCGTGTTAACTGACGCTTTCATCTTGTTGTTTGTATTGTGTTAGTTTGGCAAAATCATCTGCTGAAGTCTATTGCAATATAAATATTCATACATAAGTCGAACTACGGTTGCAGAGATGCAGACACAGTCAACTCAGATGGATCAAACAGATGGTTCGGCTTTGACCGTTCCAATATGGCAAATCTACGTATAAATATCTATCGGAGGGATCTATGTATATTATATCTATGGATACAACAGTCTCCCCAGGTCCGGTTCTCGCGATGTTCCTCGAGGTTTCCGGTGTTGTGAATCTGTCTGGTAAAGATGGCGGTCAGCATCCGAGGCCGTCCTATCCGAAGTATACGGATGCGAGGTGAGATTAAACTGACTCTGCTTGGCCGCTTGACAGATGCTTCAGGATAATATGATGCAGTCTTCTTCAGCTACACTTGCCCCAAGCGTCCTTTTCTCAATGTCTTATTTTGTCTTACATAAACAGGTCGGAATGACAGTGGGGAGGAAAATGTACCGCTCGATCTCACAAGAGGTAAGTGAAATTAACCTAATGAACTCCCCACCTAGACAGCATTTTTGGGCATCATAGGTTTGTTTAGAATGTCAGCCTCAAGCGTCCCAAACCCGCTTATGATGCCCAAAAACGCGTGCGGCACTAGGTTTTGAGACACAGCCTTAAACTAAGACAAAAGACATCACATACATCTATATACTATCTATTCTTTTTAAGTATAAAATACTTAATACAGAGAAAAACAGATGGTGTTAGAGGTTTCTAATGTTTTTATTATTATATAAAGGTTGCATGATATGTGATATATCTCTTATTCATGTCCAGCATTGCAGGACTGTAGGGTCCAAAGGGTGTAGATACCAAAACACACCGTGCTGCAGAGAGCATGCAAAACTCACTTTTATATTAAGCCATTTATTTTTTTAAATAAATAATAATACGTAAACTGTCGTCGGATTTATTGCAATAATTCTGCTGAATTAATTCTATTTTTTACTGAATAGACTAACAGTTTATGTATTTAACATTTTATTAACTATTTTAGTTAACATGAACCAACAATGGGAATGCTTCTAAATAATGTATTACTCCAAGTTAATGTTAATTTATAAGTATAATATTACTACTAAGTTAATGTTAATTTCAACATGTATTAATGCATTATTAAAAAATCAAAAGTTGTATCTGTTAATATTATTTAATGGACATGAGATAACGTGCACTAAAAACAATGAAGTGTTGTATTTTTTATTAATTAATATTAAAAAAGATTAAATAAATACTATATCAAATGTATTGCTGTTAGTTAATGCATAACTGATGTTAACTAAAGGGACCTTGTTGTAAACGCTTTCTTTTTAATGTATTAATTCTGGTGAATTAATTCAGAAATAATTTGGCATTGTTGTTTTTTATTTATGTATCTTGTGCCATAGTAAAGTGTGATCAGCTAAGAGATTCATCATTCTATCAAGTTGTTAGTCTGTCAATTGAGCTGTCAGACATCCCTGTGAATGACACTTTATAGATCATGCTGCTTCTGGTTTCTCACCGCTTTACAGACAAATCAAAATCTTAGTTGGAAATGTCAGCTCAGTGTTTAGTGTACATATATTGTTTTTTATTTATTTATTTTTTGTGCACGCAATATCATAGTTTTTATTTACAAACCCGATTCCAAAAAAGTTGGGACACTGTACAAATTGTGAATAAAAACAGAATGCAATGATGTGGAAGTTTCAAATTTCAATATTTTATTCAGAATACAACATAGATGACATATCAAATGTTTAAACTGAGAAAATGTATCATTTTAAGGGAAAAATAAGTTGATTTTAAATTTCATGGCATCAACATCTCAAAAAAGTTGGGACAAGGCCATGTTTACCACTGTGTGGCATCCCCTCTTCTTTTTATAACAGTCTGCAAACGTCTGGAGACTGAGGAGACAAGTTGCTCAAGTTTAGGAATAGGAATGTTGTCCCATTCTTGTCTAATACAGGCTTCTAGTTGCTCAACTGTCTTAGGTCTTCTTTGTCGCATCTTCCTCTTTATGATGCACCAAATGTTTTCTATGGGTGAAAGATCTGGACTGCAGGCTGGCCATTTCAGTACCCGGATCCTTCTTCTACGCAGCCATGATGTTGTAATTGATGCAGTATGTGGTCTGGCATTGTCATGTTGGAAAATGCAAGGTCTTCCCTGAAAGAGACGATGTCTGGATGGGAGCATACGTTGTTCTAGAACTTGGATATACCTTTCAGCATTGATGGTGCCTTTCCAGATGTGTAAGCTGCCCATGCCACACGCACTCATGCAACCCCATACCATCAGAGATGCAGGCTTCTGAACTGAGCGCTGATAACAACTTGGGTTGTCCTTGTCCTCTTTAGTCCGGATGACATCGTGTCCCAGTTTTCCAAAAAGAACTTCAAATTTTGATTCGTCTGACCACAGAACAGTTTTCCACTTTGCCACAGTCCATTTTAAATGAGCCTTGGCCCAGAGAAAACGCCTGCGCTTCTGGATCATGTTTAGATATGGCTTCTTTTTTGACCTATAGCGTTTTAGCCGGCAACGGTGAATGGCACGGTGGATTGTGTTCACCGACAATGTTTTCTGGAAGTATTCCTGAGCCCATGTTGTGATTTCCATTACAGTAGCATTCCTGTATGTGATGCAGTGCCGTCTAAGGGCCCGAAGATATCGGGCATCCAGTATGGTTTTCCGGCCTTGACCCTTACGCACAGAGATTGTTCCAGATTCTCTGAATCTTTGGATGATATTATGCACTGTAGATGATGATAACTTCAAACTCTTTGCAATTTTCTCTGAGAAAGTCCTTTCTGATATTGCTCCACTATTTTTCGCCGCAGCATTGGGGGAATTGGTGATCCTCTGCCCATCTTGACTTCTGAGAGACACTGCCACTCTGAGAGGCTCTTTTTATACCCAATCATGTTGCCAATTGACCTAATAAGTTGCAAATTGGTCCTCCAGCTGTTCCTTATATGTACATTTAACTTTTCCGGCCTCTTATTGCTACCTGTCCCAACTTTTTTGGAATGTGTAGCTCTCATGAAATCCAAAATGAGCCAATATTTGGCATGACATTTCAAAATGTCTCACTTTCAACATTTGATATATGTATATTCTATTGTGAATAAAATATAAGTTTATGAGATTTGTAAATTATTGCATTCCTTTTTTATTCACAATATGTACAGTGTCCCAACTTTTTTGGAATCGGGTTTGTAGTAATAAGATACAGTATGCCTCTTTCAAAGCACCATTGTTTGGGTTCAAATTTGAAAGGGCAAAATTAAACATTACTATGGTAATGGAATTAATTGTTTGTATTGTGAAGAGTATTACTAAATATACCAATCTAACTATTAATCCAGTAGTTGTATTCCAGCAACACTGCACTGTCTGTTGGTTTCCATCATCAAGTCCTGCTGACATACACTACCGTTGAAAAGTTTGATTTTTTTTTTTTTTTTTTTTTTTTTTTTTTTTTTTTAATGTTTTTGAAAGTAGTCTCTTATGCTCTCTATGGCTGCATTTATTTGATCAAAAATACAGCAAAAACAGTGAAATAACTGTTTTAAAATAAAACTGTTTTCTTGTTTTTCAGTAGCCTTTACTCCAGTCTTCATTCTTCACAAATCATTCTAATATGCTGATTTGGTGCTCAAGAAACATTTCTTTATATTATCAGTGTTGAAAGCAGTTTCAGTGCTGCTTAATATTTTTATGGAAACATTTACTTTGATGAACATAAAGTAAAAAATTCAAAACAGAGTTTAAATTTATTTGAAATAGAAATCATTTGTAACATTATTAATGTCTGTCACTTTTGATCAATTTATGCATCTTTATATGCCTGATTTAAAAGGCGGTGTACCTGTATTTCGACAAGACCTGATTGTCACTGTTTTTGGCAACAGGGAGCCTCTCTGTGGTTGGTGATTTTGTTTTGTTTCGGTACAGATGACTGAACATGTATCCTGTGTGACTGCTGTCGGAAATAAGTCATGAAAAGTGCTGTGTTATTAGTCTCTTTGAGTGTCTGTATTTTATGTAAGATGGTTTTACACAATAGAAAGGAATAATCTTCGATTTATTATACTACTTAACTAATATGAGAGAAAATCAACCACTAGAGAAAATACCACTTTCCCGTTTTTTTTCCTCTTCTTTTTTTTGGCTTTGTTTGGATTTTGGTTGAAGAGAAATATTGAGAGTGAAATATTTGAATTGACTTGCCCTGAATGATGGTCACTGATCAGTCTTCTTTTTAGATATTCTTGTGACAAATTTATCAAAACCTGTTATTATATTAGCTACATAGAACAAACTATCCACACTAGAACTGGTTTATTGCAGTTTGGTGGACATTTCAGTGGGTCTTGATGCATGCTACAAGACTTCCTTACAAAACTGAGCAAAGGGTGTTATATATGAGAAGCTGTTCATTTGTGAGATGACAGGAAGTCACACTATGACCTAGGCTATTGTATCGTGCTAGTTTCTAATGTTACTATACTGTGTTTGATTCCATCCCAGAAAGCAATTCTCTGCTTCCTGTGTTTGTAGCACACCAATAGTGGAAATGGTGCGGATTACTTCGATCTTGCTGTTCCAGGCAGAGCTTAATGTCTCTGTGTTCCCATCTCTGTATCCCTGATGACCTCACAGCTCTTGTCATCTTTTTCTTCCAGACCCTTCTGAGAACATGCGAGAGATCCTCCAGAATGTGGCCAAACAACAGGGAGTCTCGAACATGCGTAAACTCGGCCACCTGAACAACTTTGTCAAGGTTTGTCAGCTCAAAAGTGGAACAGCAGTTTCAGTTAGGATCAGTTTTTTTTTTTTTTTTACAGAAGTTTGCAGTGTTTATTGTATATTATTTATTCATATTCTCTTCATGACAAATGCCTTGGTGGAGAGTGGGACTAAATATCCTCCACAACTGACTGCAAACTGGCATTCAGATCTTCCTCCATTTAGTTAGCAATGCCCAACTTCCTATGATCCAATCAATTCCCGAAGGATGAAATCCAGTCCCGTCCTACTTTTTTTTTTTTTTTCTCACTGCAGAAGCCGTTTCACAATAGGGAAGAGAAGACTATTGCAACTTTCGTTTCATGCTGACTTTAACTGCCTAAATCCCAACTTTTCTCACTCTGATACTGAAGGGCATGTTTTATAGGGATATGAAAACTATATACTGTATGACTGGTTTTTAGGTTGTCTAAATGATTAGTTCACTATCATTAAAGGGATAGTTCACACAAAAATGAAAATTCTGTCATCCTCACCCTCATGTCGTTTCAAGCATGTATGACTTTCTTCTTTGGAACATGAAGATATTTTGAAGAATGTTGGTGACTTAACGGTTTCGTTTCCCATTGACTTCCATAGTATGGACAAAAACACAATGGAAGTCAATTGTATCAACGTTCTTCAACATTCTTTTGTGTGTTCAACAGTAGAAAGAAATGCATACAGCTTTGGAACAACATAAGTGTGAGTAAACGATGGCAGAATTTAAATTTTTGGGTGAACTATCTCTTTAAATTGAAAGCCCCTAAATATTTAGCGTCCACCAGACATTAAAGCTATTTTTATTTATATATATATATATGTAGATAAAGTAATTGACTTCTAATTAACTAGTCGGTTTTTGGAAAAACAGTTGAAAATCTGTCCCTAATGCATCCAATCTGGTACATCTGTTTAGTATTACAACACAGGAGTCCTGCATGTGAATACTTACTGGTGTTTGGTGAAATACTTTATGGCTTCCGTAAGTCAAGGCCTGAGGGCTTTTCTGCCCCACACTTACAGGATCTGGCCTAAAATAAAAGGATCTGAGCAGACCTGAGTAATTACCCAAATATCAGATGCTCTCAAAGCCTCAAACTACTGAAGTTCTGTATCTGGATCAGTGTTGCATTTGAACATAAACAGGGGAAGTGCAGCAGCACAAACATGATCTTTTCCTGATCTTGCGAGTTGATCTTTTTTTCCTGATATTGCAAGTTGCAATATTCTGATACCTGCCAGCTGCCACAGAACCAGTACAAGACTGAAGGTGTGAGGCTGAGGACCTGTGCATGTTTTGTGGCTTGCAGCCAGCTTTGCTTGCCAGTCTAATAATGGGCTTAAGAAGAGACAGTAACACTTTAGATGGCTCCGTGGCATTGCTATTACTATTACATGTCACTTTATGTGGTTTTTACGTTCCCATGGCTGTAGAATCTATTATTTTGTTTCTAGGTGACCTGTCAGAGTTGGCAAACACTGTTTTTTTTCCCCCCACATATTTGATAACCTATACTGGAAATCTTTGTTCATATTCACTGATTCAGCTCATAAATTATCTGTATATGGACAGCATTGTCATATTTCAGCAGGCGTTCATGAGCTCCTTCAGTCTGACAGGTTTTATCAAGTCAACCATGCTATCAGTTGTATAACCTGAACCTGAACCTTTCATCACCTGAGGATGAAAAAAATATACCCTCCAACTCTTTGAGCATGAGCTTGTTTTTGCTCTGTGTGAAATACCCTGCAGTGTTCCAGCAATAATTTGAGTACTTGAGTACAAGTAGAGTCATCAATGTCTCTATTTGTTGCCAAGCAAAATAAATAAGTGCTTGTTTATGTCTCCAATACAGCTGCTCTGCAATATCGGGCACTCCGAGGAAAAGTTTGGCTTTACCTTTGAAGAAATTATCATATGGTGAGTCATAGAGCAAAAAAGCATTACATTAAAGTTGTTAGCCTGGTTCAAAGGTGTTGTGTTCATATATTCTGAGTGGGTTGTTTTTTTTTTCAGTTATTTTATTTAAATTATAATATAAAAAACAATAACTACCGTTTAAAAGTTTGGGGTCAGTATTTTCTTTGAAAGAAATGAATACTTTTATTCAGAAAAGATGCAATAAATTGATCAAAAGTGACATTAAAGATATTTATAATTTTACAAAAGATTTCTATTTGAACTTTAAAAAAAAAAGTGCATCACAGTTTCCACAAAAATATTTAGCAGTACAACTGTTTTCAACATTGATAAGAAATGTTTCTTGAGCAGCAAATCAGCATCAATATATTATACTTTAATAAAGATGAGCATGAGACTTCTTTCAAAAACATTAAAAAATATGATCTGAACCCCCAACCCACCCCCATCGAGCCTGTTTATTTTCTTTAAACATTCCTGTGCATGATTAATCAGGGAATGCTATATTTGTAATGTTTCATTTAAATGAAATGACTGTGCATCTCTGAAATAGCCCCTGTGAGTCACCAAGCCTGCCTGAGCAGAGTAGTATTAAATATATAAAACATTATTTCTCAGTGAATGTTATGTTTTACTCTGAAATATGTGATTTTAATGCAGTTTCAATGTTGTCTTTTCTGTTTGACAGCCTCAGGTTGGCTCTGCTCAATGAGGCAAAGGAGGTGCGGGCAGCTGGCTTGCGTTCTCTCCGCTACCTCATCAGAGACAGTAATATCCTTCAGAAAGTACTGCGTCTCCAGGTGGATTACTTGATTGCCAGGTCTGTATGACATGTTTTAATGGCACTGTGTGCAGGCCAGTCATTTGAGCAGTTTAGTTTAAGTCTGAGCTAGGGATTGTAGGATAAGGGCTGTTTCCATCAAAAACAAGACTTGATGATAATATATGGTGAGTTGTGGATCATCTCTTGTTAGTATCTCATTCTGTGTGTGTGTGAAAGAGAAGGCTCTTCATGTGAAGAGCTAGTCAAATCCGGTTAAGGTCACTTTAAGGGTGTGCTGTTTCCTCTGTATCCCGCTGTAGGTGTATTACCGAGCCTTTAGGTTTGGCTCTCTCACTCTGTCCTGTCTGAACATCCAGCAAGTCAGATCTTGAGAAGAAAAAGGACGTGATAACAGTGAAATGCATCTCAAACCCTTAACTTGTTAGCATAGTGTTGACTAGTGTGACCTTTTAACCTGCAGGTGCATTGACATCCAGCAGAGTAATGAGGTGGAACGCACACAAGCTCTCAGACTGGTGAGAAAGGTGAGATCTGAACACTTCCTGACGTTAAGTTGCGTTCATTCCATAATGAAAAAAGGAAAGCTGCCCCCCTTTCTTTTCTTTTTTTATACTGAATTGATATTTGATTTGCAATCTTCATCTGAATTTGAATTTAACCTATTTGAATCAAAACCTTCTGAATCAGAATAGTGCATTATGTTCCACTCTAAATTATGATCTAAATTATGTTCTCACCATGTACACTGGCCTATTTGTTTAACAATGTTCAGTTTGTTGTTTTTGACATGGAAGTGTTTTACAATGATTTTCCAGATGATCACTGTGAACGCCCTGCTCTTCCCAAGCTCAGTCGCAAACTCCCTCATTGCCGTGGGCAATGATGGACCGCAGGAGCGGGACCGTATGGTTCGTGCCTGCATCGCCATTATCTGTGAACTTGGTGGGTTTGCACACTGATTAGAGAACGTTCTTTAACGTATCAATCTGTGAACGCAGATGCTGACTTCATGCATGTCCATGTTTGTGCGTACAGCACTGGAGAACCCTGAGATTGTGGCCAAGAGGGGTGGTCTCAGCACCATCCTGAAGAATGTAATCGACTGTCAGCTCAGTCGAATTAATGAGGCTCTGATCACCACCATCCTGCACCTGCTCAATCATCCACATACACGGCAGTACGTTCGCTCTGATGTGGAGCTAGAGGTATGTAACTGTCTTGAACAATGAACCCATCAGAAATGTTATTTTATTTTTATATATTATTGTTTTAATTACTATTCATTTATTATTAAAGGGTTAGTTCACCCAAAAATGAAAATTCTGTCATTAATTACTCACCCTCATGTCGTTCCAAACCCGTAAGACCTTCGTTCATCTTCGGAACACAAATGAAGATATTTTTGATGAAATCCGAGAGCTCTCTGATCCCTCCATAGACAGCAATGTAATTATTACTTTCAAGGTCCAGAAAGGTAGTAAAGACATCGTTAAAATAGTCGAAGTGACTCTAGTGGTTCAACCGTAATTTTGTGAAGCGACGAGAATACTTTGTGTGCGCAAAAACAAACAAAAATTACAACTTTAATCGACAATTTCTTCACATCTGTGTCAGTCTCCTACACAGTTTACATTGGTCAACTCCTGCATCAGCATCACATGCATGCGCCATGGTGCTCACGTGAACAGCATCGGCCAATGGTAAGCCGGCGTGCTGGCGTAACGCTGACGTAACTCGGAAGCGCTGCACTGTATTTACTACGTCAACAGCGTAGGAGGCGTGAAGAAATTGTTGAATAAAGTCGTTATTTTTGTTTGTTTTTTGTGCACAAAAAGTATTCTCGTCGCTTCGTAACATTGAGGTTGAACCACTGGAGTCACAAGGACTATTTTAGCGATGTTTTTACTACCTTTCTGGGCCTTCAAAGTGTTAATTAAATAGCTGTCTATGGAGGGGTCAGAGAGCTCTCGGATTTCATCAAAAATATCTTCATTTGTGTTCTGAAGATGAAGAAGGTCTTACGGGTTTGGAACAACATGAGGGTGAGTAATTAATGACAGAATTTACATTTTTGGGTGAACTAACCCTTTAATAATTAAATAATAATAATATTATTACTGTTTTATTTTTCTTATTTCTTTATCTTTACGGTTTATATGATTATATGACATTTTATGTTTTTTCTAAACTTTGTAAAAAACATTTTAAAGGTGTTCAGTTAAGCTTTACTTACTTTTTTTTTTTTTTTTTTTTTTTTTTTTTTTTTTTTTTTAGCAAATCCTGGCACCTTACACAGACTTTCACTACAGACACAATCCAGACACAGCAGAGGGTCAACTAAAGTGAGTGTGCTGTATTAAGATCTTTCATAGTAGAATTTCCTATTGGAGAAGCAAGCATGCAACTTTTTTTGGCTGCATGTATAGATGTGTGGTATTTCTCTCTACAGAGAAGACAGGGAAGCTCGATTTCTGGCCAGTAAGATGTCAATTGTTGCTTCGCTTCGCTCTTGGTCAGGTAAACATATCTCAATATCTTTCATAGAATATGTCAAACATACAGTTAGTTATTGCCAGGGCCCCATTTTTCACTTTGTCTATGCTGCCATGAACTGTATGAACTAACATTCAAGGAAGGACACTCTGAGGCTTTCTCTGGAATTATCATGTGCCCAGTTTTCAATCAATACTTTATTAAGATTGATTAACAAAGAAGCCGGCTTATGCGTGCATGAATATTGTAATGCATGACGCATCTTTTAAATGGAATTTCCTCATGAGTGCACCTCATTGCAGTAGGAGTTTGTTTATTGCTGCTTAGACGGAACCTGTTGTTTTGTCCCACTGTACCTCCAGGCATCATTAATCTCTGCAAGTCAGGCAACTCTGGAATCCAGTCTCTCATTGGTCTGCTGTGTATACCAAATATGGAAGTGAGGGTATGACAAAGGATATAATTATAAAGCTTGCAGTACACATAGCATTCAAAACAAACAACCAGTTGCTTTTATTTCAAAAGCTACAACACTAAGTATGGTGCATAATTTGTGTTTTTAATATATTTGCGCAAGTAAAGAACACTGTTGGTAGACAAATTTTGCTGAAACTTAATACTTACACAAAGGCTTATTTAGTTTTCTGAAAATTGAATGCATAAAAAATAATGAGATTAAAAAATAAGATTATTTCATATGATTAATCATAATTAAATATTTTGATGCCCTATATTTTATAATACACTGCCCGGTCCAAAAAAAAGTTGCTGTTTGGATTTAAATATGCAAATGTTTATGAGTCAATGATTGGATCATTATTGTAGTGATTATTATGTTTCTAGCATGTTATATGTTTGGTAACAGTTCTTCTAACTCTAATTGATGGAGTGTGTAGCTTTTCATTTCTTAAAACAACCATGTAAGACACATCATGGCCATATTCCAGGATGACAATGTCAAGATTCATCAGGCTCAGACTGTGAAAGAACGGTTGTGAGGGAGCATGAAGAATTATTTTCACACATGAATCGGCACCTCTTGAGTCCAGACCTTAAATTCATTAAGTCTTTGGGATGTGCTAGAGGAGACTTGACAGAGTGCTGGACTCTTGCATTGTCAATACAAGATCTTGACCAAAAATTGATGCACCTCTTGGTGGAAATAACATCATAACATTTATTTCCATCAAGAGGTGCATCAATATTTGGTATATCCTGGAATCCTGGAATATGGCCATGATGTGTCTTACATGGTTGTTTTAAGAAATGAAAAGCTACACGCTCCATCAATTAGAGTTAGAAGAACTGTTGCCAAACATATAACATGCTAGAAACATAATATTCACTGCAATAATGATCCAATCATTGACTCTTAAGCATTTGCATATTTAAATCCAAACAGCGACTTTTTTTTTTGGGCCGGGCAGTCACACTTCATATTAGGTGTCTAACTACAATGTACTAACATTTAAATTAATTAATCTCTGTAATTACATCTTTAATTATGCTGTCGACCTTTCCCTTGCACCTTAACCCACCCTTAAACCTACCCATACTGCCAAACCTGTCCCTAACCTTACCCATATCCAACCTCAATAGCAGCAAAAGTGTTTTGCAATAAAACATCAACACAATAACTACATTGTACACATTTTTTATGTAAGGACATAGTAGTTAAAGTTGTAGTCCGTAACTTTTTTTGGTTTAAAAATGATCCAAAATAAATTTTTGAGCAAGTACACAACAAGCCAGTATTCAAAACTATCTCCTTACCTTAGCCCGATTCACATGGTAAGCTTGTAATAATGTGTTATAATTAGAGTGGTATGGTGGATTTCCGCGGGAAATTCAAGCATGTCTTTGCGTCATTACGTCACGTCTGTGTATACATAAAGAAAGAGTCCGGCTAGTAGTAGTAACGCACGTGAGGAGTATGTTCTTCAGCGGATCATTTATAGCCTTTTCTCACAGCAGCTGGAGTAATTAAACGTATTATTTTGATGGCGGATTGTAATCCAGAAAGGTCCAAATGACAATCATCAGTGACAACTGGAGATTCACCCGTAGTCAAAAGCAAAAGAATAGACTGTACAGAAATTGAAATCTACAGGTAACACTAATGCACGCTAAATACACATAGTCACGCAATGCTAATGCTGTTAACATTAACAATTTGAGAACAAAGTATAACAATAATAATAATTTGCACGGTTTGATGTTATACGAGCGATCGTTAGATTTAATCACTGCTGGTAGCGCGATTTATTGTAATGTTTTGCTCCCAAAAGTGGCAGACATGCTACTTGCTTGTTCAGATTGCATTTTCCGGTGAAAATTCTTATTTAAGTTATACTCCAAGACGTAGAATCTGTGATTCTGAAGTACAGTATCCACACCGGTGCGGTGACTGACAGCAAGCCGCACATACTCCTCAAAACATTAGATTCAATTGCAGGTTTCAAACAGAGATGGCGACACAGAGGCAAAACTTACGGACTGCAGCTTTAAGGACACCAATATAAAGTGTCACCAATTATAGTAATTCAAAATTATATTATCTCATTATTACTGGCGTTTATTATAATATTTTTACAATGAGATGTACACAATCACATTTATCATCATGATTACTGAGTCAGTGCCTAAGACTCATTATGAGGTACTTTATCACAGTCTTTCACTCTCTTCTCAGCGAGGTCTGCTGGAAGTGATGTATGATATATTCAGACTCCCTGTTCCCGTGGTGACACACGATTTTATAGAAGCTCTTCTCAGTGTGGGTAAGTGCTACCGCTGTCTGCTTGCACTGATTAACATATTCATTTCTAGACATCTACCACATCTGAAATCAACTCACTTTGACAGAAACAATCTCCTGTGTCCCCTTTCCAGACCCCAGTAGGTTTCAAGACAGCTGGAGACTGTCAGATGGCTTTGTAGCATCAGAAGCAAAAATAATACTTCCGCATAGGGCGCGCTCCAGGTAAGCATTTGCTGGGCTTAACTAACCCTGAAACTGAGCTAACTAATGAAGCCTCGGCAGATCAGCCTTGTATGCATGGATCTTCAAAGTCTTGACACGTGTTTGTGTTCTTTGTGTCCACCCAGACCTGATTTAATGGATAATTATCTCGCCTTGCTACTATCTGCTTTCATCCACTCTGGACTTTTAGAGGTAATATATCATTTGAAATGGCATCATCTTTGTGAAGAAAATAGGCTTTTAAAGCAGTAGTCCATTTAAACAGTCATTATTTATTCACCCTAATGTCTTTTCAAACCCATATGACTTTAATTTCTGACATTTTTTCTGACAATGTTCATGCTGCTCTTTTCCATGCAATAAAAGCAATAAAAGCCCTGAAAGTAGTCCATGTGGCTTTATATTGCAAGACTTCTGAAGCCATAATGTTGTTTATTTTCAGGGTCTGGTTGAAGTGATCACTAGCAGTGATGATAGCATTTCAGTGCGTGCAACCATCCTCTTAGGAGAACTCCTGCATATGGTATTATACTGAAATGAATAATTGTAACAGCAAATACAGCTTAACCTTGCACTATAGCTCAAATGACCTTGAGTGATCTTCATTTTATTTTCAGGCAAACACCATTCTCCCTCACTCCCATAGTCACCACCTGCACTGCCTGCCCACACTTATGAACATGGCTGCTTCTTTTGACATTCCTCAGGAGAAAAGACTGTGAGTTAGCTGTCTTCTCCTACATAGCCGACAGCGCAAATAGCACAGTGTCAGAGTTACGTGACTATTATTTCTGTGGTTTGGTTTTGGTTGTTTCTTAGACGGGCAAGTGCTGCGATCAATTACTTGAAGCGATTTCATGAGAAGAAGAAACGAGGCCCCAAACCCAATAGTCTTTACTTGGACCACATTATTCGCAAATCGCTGGCTGCTCGTTACTGTCGGGACCAGCACCTCAGGCCCCAGAGGGACATTTTCATCATTAAGGTGCGTGCTGGTGACTGGAAGAAAGCATTTCTTGGATATTTCAGCTTGGATGTGATCTGCGTATTTGTTGTGTTCTTTAGGACACTGAGGAGGCCCTGATGATGAACCTCAGAGACAGTCAGATTCTCAATCATAAACAGAATTTGGACTGGAACTGGGTCCTGATCAGTACCATACTCAAGGTATGAGATTTTGGATTAAATTGTTGTTTTTGACTTGGTGAGAGCACTTTTCTTCCTCTTGTTGATGGAATGGGTGGGGCATATCAAAGGTCTCATCCTCCTTTTTTTTTTTTTTTAACCCAATAGGTTTTGATTACGTCCCAGCCATGAACCCCAATTTGTGCACATTATCATTAAAGTTTGGGGTTGATAAGATTTTGTAAAACATTTTTAAAAGAAGTCTCCAAGGCTGCATTTATTTAATCAAAAATACAGTAAAACAATAATATTGTAAAATATTATTACACTTTAAAATAACTTTTCTATATTAATTTTTTTTTTAATGTAAATTATTCCTGTGATTGCAAAGATGAATTGTCAGCAGCCATTACTCCAGTCTCAGAAATCATTCTAATATGCTGATTTTGTGCCCAAGACACATTATTTTAATGAATAGAAAGTACAGCATTTGAAATATTGAAATATTGTAACAATGTAAAAGTCTTTACTGTCACATTTGATTATTTAATGCACCCTTGCTGAATAAAAGTATTAATTACTTCCAACAAAAGCTCAAACCTTTAAATGTTTGTGTATTATATTTTGTCAACTTGGCAAAAAGCATCACTCACATTTTCTTAATGAAATGTAAAAATCTAGTTGTGCAGTGTGGTATCGCTTCTAATTTGTTTCTAATCATGCTACAGTGGCCAAATGTTAGCCTTCGAAACAACAAAGATGAACAGATGCACAAGTAGGCAGAGTTTTGTTTTTCTATTCTTAGAAATACTTTTTTTTGTCCACCATTCATTGCTGTAAATCCTACACTTTCTTACTCAGGTTTGTGCGAAGGCTGCTGTTCTTCTACAAGCCTAGCAGCAAGCTGTATGCTAGCCTGGAGCTGGACCACAGCAAGGCCAGACAATTAACGGTGGTGGGCTGTCAATTCATTGAGTTCCTGCTGGAGTCAGAAGAAGTGAGAAAAAAAATTATCGAAGAATTGAGCCTGTTATTTATTTATCACCCATTATTTACTCACTATCCTGTTGTTCCAAACCTATTTAACTTTCTTCCTTCCAATTTCTACTTTTGTGTTTCACATAAGAAAGAATGACATGATGACAGAATTTTGAGTTATTCCTTTAAATTAACGTTCATTTTCCACATTGGTGTCTTCTCAGGATGGGCAGTTGTATCTTGAGGACCTGGTGAAGGACATTGTGCAGTGGCTGTCCTCATCCTCTGGACTGAAACCAGATCGTAGTCTGCAGAGCAATGGTCTCCTCACCACCGCCAGCCAGCACTACTTCCTCTTCCTCGGCACCCTCTCAGCCCACCCGCAGGGTGTTAAGATGCTTGAGAAGTGCAGTGTCTTCCAATGGTTAGTCTAGGACTTTCCAGTAAACTAGGGATACACAATATATTGGTACCTGCCAATATTAGCCTTTTTGAAATAACCTCCTTCTTCTTTCTTTGTTTTGACAGCCTGCTGAACTTGTGCTCCCTGAAGAACCAGGACCATCTTCTGAAGCTGATCATTTCCACACTGGACTACAGTCGGGATGGTTTGGCACGAGTCATCCTCTCAAAAATCCTCACTGCTGCCACTGACGTAAGAAACAGACCTACTACCCTTTGAACCTTTGAGCATGTTTGTCTTAGTGCCATACATTTCCACCCAGCTGTGTGTAGCAAAGCATGCTGGTAAAAGCAGTCCCCTATGGATCAGTAATATAATTCTTGAACGTTTTTGCACAGAACTGCAGGCTGTACGCCACCAAACATCTGCGGGTGTTACTCCGAGCTAACGTAGAGTTTTTCAGCAACTGGGGTATTGAACTGCTGGTGACTCAGCTACATGACCGCAACAAGGCCATCTCGGTGGAGGCTTTGGACATACTGGATGAGGCCTGTGAGGACAAGGTGAGGTCAATTAACTCATAAGAGTGAATGTTACATTGACATTAAGGAGTTCAACTTGGCAGAAAGTTGAGTTTAACTGAGACTGATCTAGGTCAAATGATAAAACGCATGTTGGTGTTGGAAACACAAGATTTGACTGTGTTGTGCCAGAGTAGCTTTGCTCCAGAAATCTGTCATGAAGATCTGTAAACAGCCAGCATATACAAGTTATGTGCCAGAGTATCAGTGATGGAGAGTTATATCATGTAGCGAATTAGCTCAGAGGCGAAATATTAATAATTATTCATAACTCATTATGATTAATTAAGAATATTTGAATCAGTTAATGAGATTAACTTGATGTAGCTACATTAACATTACAAACAATCAATCAATCAGTTCATCCTGTGAACACTCAGTATTGATTATTAATTAATTCTAAGAGAAGGATGTTTTTCATGGCCACAGAAAAATAATTCTTCCTTCAATTTACAGTGCTTAGAGTACATAACAAGATTGATCATTTAAGTGATCTGTGCGTCTCTCTTTAAAGTCTGCAAGAAGTCACCACCTCTTCAGTCAGTGAGCCAATTGTATTCAGGCTTTCGGAGGGAAAGTTTTACGATCCTTTGTCTCAAGCAGATCGTTTGCAGATTGGTTGCTGATGAAGGAACTATTAAAGATTGTTGTAATACTAATATGTTGCACAGGTATCGACATATCATATACACAATCATTCAGATCTTTAAATTACAACTTCGTAGACACCAAACATGCCATACACATGATTTTCGTTAACCATAGTATGCAATTCTGAAACATAAATCCAACAGAGATTGAATTAATACATAGACCAAACCCTATAAAGACAAATCATGAGATGGATATATGTTTATATATTTCTCAAGTGGTTATATATAGGCTATATGGGTTTAAGATGGTTTATTTGTAAAAAGAATTGAGTGGGAGTCACAGCTCTCTGCAAATTCTTTCTGGTCGCAAAACCTTATCAGTTCCCATGTGTCCTGTAACCAGAGGCCTCTTCTTGCTTTTATGGGTCATTTTGGGGGATGGGTCCATATACCTCAGAGTGAGTTTTAAAGATTATTTGTTAAATTGGACAAATAATTGTCTGATTTTTCTCAGTCGCTGCATCATGACTTGTGAATACATGCCTGTTATCATGACTGCTGTTTTCTTATGATCATGTCATCTTAGGCAAACCTACACGCTCTGATTCAGATGAAGCCAGCACTAACTCACCTGGGAGACAAGGGTGTGCTGTTGCTGCTACGGTAATGCTCAGATATTCCCTGTATAACTGCTCCATTTAACCCAGAGGTCTGACTTTAAAGGTGCACTACATATTTGTTCCACATAAAAGATGCACACCTAAATTAATAGCATTTTTCAGAGAAGTATGTAAAATGATGGAAACTCAGATGAAGGCACGGGTCTTTGTTTCCTAGGAAAAAAAAACACAATCCTTCAGAAATATTTAATATGCTGTTTTGGTACTCAAGAAATATTTATTTGAAATAGAAAATGTGTAACATAAATGCCAAGACTGTTGCTTTTGATCAAATTAAAGCATCCTTGTTGAAAAAAAAAAAAAACTTGCGTACCATATAGTGCCAGCCATTTTGAGATCACATGAGCAGTCCTGTCTTGCCATTCAAGTTAATTATCATATTGTTATGAATATAAGACGGCCCTGATTATAAGAAGACCCCCCTTTTTCAAGATGTACCTTTTGGAAAAAGGCTTTTTGAAGACCAAATCTTGTATTTTATAAAGAAAATGCTTTTAAATTTTTGTATTGAAAGTATGGTAAATACTAGTAAAATGTACAAACGATCTAATTTAAAAATAAACATTTTTTTGGTACGTCTTGCATTTTAAAATCACGTACGTTGGAAGATTGGTCCCGTCAGCAAGGCAGGCAAACATGACAGTCACGCGGCTCTTAGACAGTAAGCTTTTCTTTGACTTGTACTTTTTTCACTCGCGATACCATTACACTCTGACACAGCGTAGTTCTTGGCATACTCGTTTTATGTGTATTTTGCGGGTTTTGCGGGTGTATTATTGACATGTAAAAGTCTAGACCCTGAATATATGATGAACCAGATTTTCAGATGTATTTCTAAGAAAAAAACATTCTTATATTCGGAACAATACGGTAACAAAATCTCCCAAAATATTTCAGATATCTCTAACAAAGATAAACTAACATCTTTGACCAAACACTCAAAGAGATTTTAAAGAAATTCCTGAAAACAGCGTTGGTAAATGCATTATATATTGTATTGTTCCATCTTTTGAGGCACGTTGTGTATAAATATGGATGTTTAATTGGCTTACAGTAAAATTGAAAAGGGTTTATTTTGCTTAAGAAACCAATGGCTTCTTTTCATCTGATGATGTGGCATCCATTTCCAGGTTCTTGTCCATTCCAAAGGGGTTCTCCTATCTAAATGAAAGAGGATATGTCACTAAACAGCTGGAAAAGTGGCAGAAGGTACTGTATCTTTACCATTATTCTGCACTGTGAAAAGTGTGTTGGATTGTACAAACCCGATTCCAAAAAAGTTGGGACACTGTACAAATTGTGAATAAAAAAGGAATGCAATAATTTACAAATCTCATAAACTTATATTTTATTCACAATAGAATATAGATAACATATCAAATGTTGAAAGTGAGACATTTTGAAATGTCATGCCAAATATTGGCTCATTTTGGATTTCATGAGAGCTACACATTCCAAAAAAGTTGGGACAGGTAGCAATAAGAGGCCGGAAAAGTTAAACGTACATATAAGGAACAGCTGGAGGACCAATTTGCAACTTATTAGGTCAATTGGCAACATGATTGGGTATAAAAAGAGCCTCTCAGAGTGGCAGTGTCTCTCAGAAGTCAAGATGGGCAGAGGATCACCAATTCCCCCAATGCTGCGGCGAAAAATAGTGGAGCAATATCAGAAAGGAGTTTCTCAGAGAAAAATTGCAAAGAGTTTGAAGTTATCATCATCTACAGTGCATAATATCATCCAAAGATTCAGAGAATCTGGAACAATCTCTGTGTGTAAGGGTCAAGGCCAGAAAACCATACTGGATGCCCGTGATCTTCGGGCCCTTAGACGGCACTGCATCACATACAGGAATGCTACTGTAATGGAAATCACAACATGGAATACTTCCAGAAAACATTGTCGGTGAACACAATCCACCGTGCCATTCGCCGTTGCCGGCTAAAACTCTATAGGTCAAAAAAGAAGCGCAGGCGTTTTCTCTGGGCCAAGGCTCATTTAAAATGGACTGTGGCAAAGTAGAAAACTGTTCTGTGGTCAGACGAATCAAAATTTGAAGTTCTTTTTGGAAAACTGGGACGCCATGTCATCCGGACTAAAGAGGACAAGGACAACCCAAGTTGTTATCAGCGCTCAGTTCAGAAGCCTGCATCTCTGATGGTATGGGGTTGCATGAGTGCGTGTGGCATGGGCAGCTTACACATCTGGAAAGGCACCATCAATGCTGAAAGGTATATCCAAGTTCTAGAACAACATATGCTCCCATCCAGACGTCGTCTCTTTCAGGGAAGACCTTGCATTTTCCAACATGACAATGCCAGACCACATACTGCATCAATTACAACATCATGGCTGTGTAGAAGAAGGATCCGGGTACTGAAATGGCCAGCCTGCAGTCCAGATCTTTCACCCATAGAAAACATTTGGCGCATCATAAAGAGGAAGATGCGACAAAGAAGACCTAAGACAGTTGAGCAAGCCTGTATTAGACAAGAATGGGACAACATTCCTATTCCTAAACTTGAGCAACTTGTCTCCTCAGTCCCCAGACGTTTGCAGACTGTTATAAAAAGAAGAGGAGATGCCACACAGTGGTAAACATGGCCTTGTCCCAACTTTTTTGAGATGTGTTGATGCCGTGAAATTTAAAATCAACTTAATTTTCCCATAAAATGATACATTTTCTCAGTTTAAACATTTGATATGCCATCTATGTTGTATTCTGAATAAAATATTGAAATTTGAAACTTCCACATCATTGCATTCTGTTTTTATTCACAATTTGTACAGTGTCCCAACTTTTTTGGAATCGGGTTTGTATATTCTACACGTGTTATTTATTATTTGTCCATAGATTTATAGTGTACAAGCTTACTGTACTCATTCGGTCAAATTATTTTTGTTCCCCTGTAGGAATACAACCTCAAGTATGTGGACCTTATAGAGGAACAGCTAAATGAAGCACTCACTACTTACCGTAAACCAGTGGATGGAGATAACTATGTGCGACGGAGTAACCAAAGGTTTTCCTGGGAACTTTATCCTTTTTAATTTATTAGTAGTTCATATCATGATTTGAAAGGGTGTCATCCATAACTTCTTCAGCCTCTAAAATATTTTTCTTACAGGTTACAAAGACCAAATGTTTTTCTTCCTGTGCATTTGTATGGGCAACTTGTGCATGATAAGACAGGCTGTCATTTGCTGGAAGCTCAGGTATGTAGGTCCTTTAAAATGATTTATGGCGGGTTCTGATGGTGACTGACACATTTCTTCACATAATGCCTCTTTTCTCTTTCTGGCAGAATGTAGTTGCAGATCTGAGCTACACAGTGCGCTGCCCAGTGCTGGACAATTGGGAGGGCATCAAACAGCTTAAAGCTGCTCTTTGGGCCCTGGTGAGCTGCTGTGTGTGTGTATGTGGTCCTGGTAAATCCTATGTTGTGGGGAACAAATGAAAAAATAAACGTATTAAATTTATAATGTATAAAAATCATTACGTCTATGGAAAGTACTCATAAAACTTGGAAACCCAATGTGTGTGTTTGTGAGAGAGGTTTTGGTATTTGTTGACATGCTGAAGCTTGTTTTCACTACTGTCTTTTTGTTAATATTTGTCAGTTGCATTAGTAATATTTAAAGTGTAAATTCACTCTGTTTACTTCAAGGGAAACATTGGCACGTCTAACTGGGGACTGAACCTCTTACAGGAAGAGAATGTGATTCCAGATATCGTTGCTCTTGCTCATGACTGTGAGGTTCTGTCTATTAGGGGGTATGTATTCTTGATTTATAGGATCTGTCTGGCTGCATCATGAATGATGCACAAATTGGGATTCAGGTGGGTAGTGCATGTGACCTGAAATTGCACAGTGGCTTCTAAAAAGCTCAAAACAAATGGCATTTAGTTCAGCTCCAAGTTTAGATGATGTATGAAGCTTTCGCTTTGTGACTATTTGATTCTGTAATCAGTTGCTTGGGGAAAAAAACAAAACAATAAACAAGTGGAGGAAAAATGTGTGACATATAAAATAGCCAAGGTTTCTTTTTTAGAAAAGAGTGGAAATGATGCATTTCTCAATGTATGAGTGGTCCCAGTTATCAGAAGTGAAACTACAAAATAAGACACTGGCATTGCAACAATCCCACTTGTGATTATGCAATAAAGTGAAGCTGTTTCACAGCTTACCCAGCTGGGTGACTAGATCTGAGGTGACTGAAAGTTAACAATGAACCCTTGCAGACACTTCCATAGTTTCAAAATGACTTTCTCAGAAACTAGTTTTTTCGGGTCAGTGTGTGTGTTAGTGGGGTGGGGTGGGGGGTTTACATGACTCATTGAATTGTCATTCTTCCTCACCTACTATTTGGCAATCTTGCATTATTTCATTTTTGTACACTCTCTAATCTTTGCTTAGTCTTTTTGTTTCTTTTTTGTCTTACTCACAATCTTTGCATTTTTTCTCTCAGGACGTGTCTTTATGTTCTGGGACTCATTTCTAAAACTAAGCAGGGCTGTGAGCTGCTCAAACTGCAGGGTTGGGATGCAGTCAGGCACAATCGCAGACAACTTTGGCCTGTGGTGCCAGATGAGGTGGAGCAGCACCAGAACCTACAGCAGCAGCAGCAACAACAGCAGCAACAACCCCTCATCCACCTGTCATCAGCGCCCAGCACCCTTAGCCTGAACTCTGAGTCCACCAGTTCTAGACACAACAGCGAGAGTGACTCCACTCAGCCTAGTGAGTGCTCCTCCCATCCACTCATCCATGACTAATAGTCTTTAGTGCAACACTGTGGTTTAGGGCTGGTCATTCGTACCACCTTTCAGATGGGCTCCATATCTGCTTATTTCAAGCATGTTTATCTCATATTTATTATTAGTATTAGCTTAGAATCCACCTGCATTATGTTGTTGTAACGATGTCTTTAAACATGATTTCATTTTTAGATTTTTATTCAGTCTTTATTTCAACTATATTTATTGATTAATTTATTTTAAAGTGCCCCTATTATGCTATTTTAAAGGTTCCTAATTTTGTTTTGGAGGTTTCCTACAACAGGTTTACATGCATCAAAGGTCAAAAAAAGTTTAATTTTCTCATAATATACATTGCACATCACCACATTTTCCAATGATTCTCCAACGACTCGTCAGATGAATCGGTCTCTCTAAATCCCTCCTTTCCGAGAGCCTACTCTGCTCTGATTGGCCAGATGGCCCAGTCTGTTGTGCTAAACGGCCATTACCATAACTGAACTTAAGCTCTGGAGGCTTCCTCAGTCCTCAGCCCTCAGCGATTGTGCACAATGACGTTGATTTATTCATATCAATACGAGCGCGAGTCCGATGATGAAACATTGGAAGAACTAGTTATTCAACCCGAAACTCCATTGCTAGGAAGACTTGAGCAGGACGTTTCTCAGTAATACACTACTCTCTTTGAGGTACATTATGAGATGCTGCAACTGTAATTACTCAACATCAGCATTAACAAGTGTATGTCCATCAACAAACCCATGTGTATATTTCTAATTTATTGCAGTGCACATGCAGGAACTGTATCAATAACAGCGCATACGTTAGCCCAGCACTAACTTGAATGACTGATGTAACATAACATACATCTTTACTAAAAGTAGTAAGAACGACAGACAATCTGCATTAATAGACACAGTTTTAGGTAATAGTGGCCCACAGCTGATTAGCAGAAGTATTTCAGTAAGACAGTAATAACGTGAATTAGCCGGTTAGCCGGAAACTTACACGATATAAAACACAAAACAACGCATTTTGAACACCCGGTAGAACATATATACATCAATAATTATTCGTACTTACAGGTTGTGATTCTGAGGAGCAAGCTGGTCCAAATAAACTGAGTACTGACCCATCTTTCAAGAGCAAGCGTTTTGCGAATCCCGCGTTGACCTCCGAGATTTGAGAAGCAGTTGTCAGTACAATGACGTGTTTAAGGGTGGGTCAAGTTGTTTGTGGACAGACAACGCACAACATAGAAGAACATACATGTAGAACTGTAACGCAGTGGGATTCGAATTACAGATGACTCATTTAGGCAGTTCAGAGTCGATTCTTTCTTTTGGGAGACAATAACTTTATTTATTGTGCATTTTCGACTTTACAATTTTGCAGAACATTTACATTCACAAACAGCTATATTACACGCTGCATGAAAGGGAATATTTGAAAAACCATAATAGGGGCACTTAATGTATCAAAACAGTATAGCACATAGTACACATGGTGCTTACCTAGTCATTTGTACTACAAAATTTAGAGATGCTTCTTCCTTCCTGTTCTTGCCTTAAGGGCAAAGCTGTTTCATTCTTTCACATGCATTATTTCATTTGACACTGACTGAGACAAGACTTGCTGACACTTTTAGTCCACTCTGCTGAATTTGGTTGGAAACCTTTTTTTTTAATAAATTATCTTTTGAATGTTGGTGTGATTAACTTCAAATAGTTAGAAATATCTTTAAAGACATTCCCAGACTTGTAGGCATCAACTAATTAGCACTTTTCTCAATTGCACTTTCTTAATATGCCAGATTGAGCTATAAAAGGTATCTTTCCTGCTTAATGGAATGGTTGGGCCTACATTTATACACAGAGGTGCTCTAGACACATCTTAGTAAGGCTTAGAAAGTCACAAATCATTATCTACCCTCAGACTGGTTTTAGATGACTAAGCACAGTCAGTAATTCTGACTCGCATAGAAACTGGTAAAGGGGAGAAGTTCAGGCTTTCCTTCGCCCATACTGTAAAACAAACCACACACTGCACTTGTGCTGGCACACATTTTATTTAGTGGTTAGTGGTAAAATTTCCGAAATGACTTCCTTTTTCAGGCATGTACATCCTGGATGATGATAAGTTGGAAAGCTCTGAGCTTTCAGAGGACCAGCCACTGTACTTCAGGCCCAAACTCCTAAAGGACCGCAGCCCCTTCACCATATTGGCCTCCAGCCGACTTGTCCGAAACCGCTTCCTCATCTCCCTCTCTGGAAAGAAAGTCCGCAGTACCAGTGACCCCAAAGGCACTGGCAGCAGCAGTAAACTCCATGGCGAGACCACGCTAGGAGGCCTTAGGAGGATACGCACAGTCACAGAGCCCTCTATATTCTCTCCAGGTCAGGGAGATGTCTTCAGCCCTGTATTTACTGACGGGCATCTGCCGAAAAGCCCAAGCATTAGTCTGGAGACCTCTTTTGTGGGCAGCAAGACTTCTGACACTCAAGGCAGTACATCTAGTATTGGGGAGCCGGAGGTACGTCAGAACAGAACTGCAGAACGGAGCTCAGGGGTTGGAGATGCCCACCGAGAGCAGACCAGTCGGGAAAGGTTGGCTGGTGATGGCTCAACCTCTGGGGGCGGGGCTCAGTTTAAAAGCCGTAGCCAGAGTTTCAACACGGACACGACCACCAGCGGCATCAGCTCCATGAGTTCCAGCCCATCCCGAGAGACGGTGGGAGGCGTGGATTCTTCCACAATTGACACGGACTGCGTTAGCCTCAATACGGTCATTAGCACACAAACTATCAAAACACTTAACTCTCTCACGCCCCAGTCCAACCACTTGCCCTTATCCAAATCGAACTCAGTACTGCTGATGCCCCCGGGTTCTTCTCATACTTTACCCCGTAGGGCTCAGTCTCTTAAATCGCCCTCTGTCACAACCATTTCAAGCCTGACTGACTGTAGCTTCATGTACACCAGCCCTCGGGATGCACTAGGCTACGCTACCCTCAAACGACTGCAGCAACAGCGCATCCACCCCTCCCTTTCCCATAGCGAGGCGCTTTCCTCGCCTGCCAAAGACGTGCTGTTCACCGATGCCATCACCATGAAAACTGGCAGCCTGGACTCCAGACTCACACCACGCAGGTAAAGCAGATGGACCCAGAGATGTTGTGAAACTTTTTCCCTTTCCTGTCATTACGTCACCTTTCTTTTACTGTTTCTTTCGCTTAAAATGTTATACTTTACACCAATTATGTCACACAACATTCACAGAATTCATCCACAGACGTTATCGTCCTGCTCCAAAGATTTCCAGATGTGATGACTCAAAAAGTAATTAGGACTAAAGACATTACAGTGGAAGTCCATTTTTTAGATTTCTTTTCTATTGTTACTTTTTGTGATGCGGCTGTGAAGGTTATTAGCCTGATAGGATCATAATGTTCTAGAAATATTAGTTAATCAGACAAGAAATATAGAATTCCCCATTAATGTTGTTGTGTTACCATCCATGTAATAGGGAAATGGCACCCCAAAAGCCCCTTTAAAATCACTGCTCCCCTCTGGAAATAATGTGGTCTGTTTCTGATGGTCCCTCTCAGGTATACTAAAAAGCGCTTCAGATGTCTGGGCCAAGGTTCAAGCAAGCCCCATCGCAGATCACTGCTGCCACGGTGCGTGGACCATCCCCAGGGCTAACGTTCCTCTCTTTCTGTTTGAGCGTCCACTATTAAGCCTAGTTTATACTCGCCGCATCCATGAGTTTGCTTTGCGCACAACAAAAATTACGTTATCATGTAGTTTGCCAAAGTTGGTTTTGACTTTGCTAGACCCCATTTCGCGTCGCGTTGTGTATGCCATTTTTTGAAACTTGAGTGAACAGTGCATGTATTCAACAATGAACAACTTTAAGGCAACATTTGCTAGATAAATGCGGAAAGAATTTATAACATCATGTGCTGTATATATACACTAATAAGAGTTTATATGGATGTAAGCATTTGTATATGCATTTATGTGGATTACCTACACTACCTCAAATGTAGTAAATGTAAAAAAATTTGTACATTTTGAGTGTAGATGTGTTAAATATACCATAGGCATATTTTTACTATTGGATGCTGAATCCAATAATAACCAAAACCTTAATGGTATTAATTTTTATTATTCAGTCCCATTAAAACATAACTGGTATTGCAAGAGATAATAAACTTGTATAAAATGTTGTATAAAAGTGTTCCTTAACATGTTTTTAGAGCTTTTATACAAAATTGTTACTTAAAGGAAGGTTATAAATTTCATATCTTTGAAATAAAAAATATTAAACATGTATTTTTTTTTTTTAAATCCTCAATATACATTTCCACATCCTTCTAAAAACAATCTTTAAATCTTTCCAAGAAATGTTTGACATAAAAACAAAACCTAGATTGAAGTTTGACTACATGATCTGACATTGTTCAGCCAAACTACTACTACGCTACTTTTTCTGATGGTTTAGAGGATTTTTTTCTCCAATATGCTCCCTGTCATTTCAGTGACCGTGTTGACTATAAACCCCTCTGAAGTGTGCATGCAGTCAGTGGACGGTTGCGGTGCAAGGCAAAAGTATAAACAAGGCTTTACAATACAAAAACCCTGGCCGCCTTGGCTTCTTTTTCGTCGTACTTTGCCCCCTTTTTTCCATTTCATATTAGCGCTCCCACAGCCCATACCTTAACCCGATTCACTTCAACCATGACTCCTCAGTCCTTGAAATGACCTTCCCACAGTAGGACAAAGTAAACTCTCTTCATTGCTCATTGATTGTAGTTCTAAAAAAGACTTTCTAACCTATGCTCTATCTCCATTGTCGCAGAATTCCCTTAAGTAGTTTTCTGATGTGATCCGACAGATTTCCACACTTGTCGCGTTCCCGCATTTCTTCCAAGAAGCATGTAGAAGTTTTTGACCTATAGTACTTGCATGATGCAGCTAATGACAAACAGCTGCTCACTTTCTGAAATGTGAAATACAATTCACCAACCTGTTCCCACATTGACAAACCTACCAATCATCTGCTAGCAAGACTGCATTATTGCAGTATCAGCACAAATAGTTTCCAAACCTCCTTTCTTACCGTTCTCTCTGCCAATGTTGTGCTTCTTCCAAATGGTTCTCTCTAACCTCTTCCCTTCTGTATGAGTGCAGGTTTCTCAAGGCTCTGAGTTTTGCATCCCTGGATAAAGAGGATCTTCTGAGCCCTATCAGTCAGACCTCCCTGCAGCGCTCCTCCTCAGTGCGCTCCATGGTGTCCAGTGCCACATATGGCAACTCCGATGACTACATTGGCCTTGCTCTGCCAATGGACATCAACAGCATGTTCCAGGTTACTAACTACTCTATGATCCTGTTTACACCTGGTACTAAAATCCATCTCTGGTTATCCAATCCCAGTTTTTCTACTGGGGCAGATTGCTGTTTACACCTGGTATTAACATGCCTTTTTAATATGTCTTGCTTATCCGAGAAGGAGGTTAATGTACAAAAATACCGTTTAAACTCGTATCTGAAACTTGTTTTCCTTGTTTTTGGTTGCTACCTAGATTAAAGACATACCATACTTCCAGAAGAGGACGAGTCCACCGTCAGAGGACCGATCGGCAAAGTTTTTCTCGGGAGATGCAGATGGTAAAGACAAGAATGGTTATGTTATTTGATTAGCTCCTTATCAGTCTGCGTACTAATCCCATAGCGTCCCATTGCCTCACTACTCTTTCAGTGACTTAATGCTCTTCTTTTCTCAGGTTCCAGTGAAGGATCCAGGCACTCTGTTCTGCGCACTCAGCTTAGTATCACAGAGCTGATTGCAGTGAGCCGTACAGACCAGCAGCAGCTGCTGGGTGCAGAGGAGACTGGCCTGCAGGAGCACAACGAGGAGAACTGCCTTTACTGTGCAGGGCTATGTGTGCTTGGCTGCAATTCAAACACTCCCACACAAAGCCGCACAGGTAAGTTGCTGGTTTTATGTTCCTGGGCCCGGTTGCATGAAAGCCCTTAAGTTAAGAAAACCCTTCAGTTATAAGGGTACCCTAAGTGAAACATGGACAAATGCAAGAAAAAACTTAAGGAACTTTAAGGCCCCGATCAGACAGAACTCGTTTTTCAGGTTTAAAACGTGAGGTGCACCGCACTGCCTTTTTTTTGTTTGACGTTTTTAGCAATTTAGTGCGCCGTGTTTTTTATGTTGCTAGGCCCTGGATCAGCTGTCCTGTCAGTCTAATCAAGGTAACCGTCACCACAACGGAAGGCCCGCCTCTCCATTCATTCAATTGGACTTCAGGCGCTCAAAGCGCTCCTACAAAAACGCAAGGCACAGCAGGTGGCTAAAACGCGAGGCACCCGGGACGCATAAACATTGCGCAAAACACTCACTGCCAATAGAAAACAATTTAAAAAGGCGCCTCTCACTAAAAAAACGCGTTCTGTCTGATTGGGACCTAAGGCTGTCATTAAGTATTTTCCCTTAATTGCTTGAGAGTTCCCTTAAGTTCTGTTATGCGTTGCAACAAAGTCCTTAGTAATCATTTAGCCCTAAAAAAATTAAGCGATCAAAACAGGTCCCTTAAGTCATCTGCTGAACTCAATGGATGATTGGATGTTAATTGAGGAGGAGGAAGTACCGATGTGCGTTTTTAGCAATCAAAATAAGCTTGTTGAAATTATGACGTGAAACGGTGTGTATTGTCAAAAATAAAATTGAATAAACACCAAAGTTTTCATATTTATTCATCACTTCCACTGTGAGCTTGAATTAATTATCCTGGTATTAATTACCAGGATAATTAATTCAGAGTGGCTGATTATATACGGCAGGCTTGGGTGCTTTTCTGCCCTCGGCTGTTTTGTCCTTGGCCCAGTTTGGATTAGATTTCTTGTTTCCAGTACTGTAAAGCCGGTTAGCAGACAGGACTAGGCTTCGAACATCGAACATCGTCTAGGACACCGAACGTGTCATTCAGTGAATCTATTCACCAAACAGGCAAAGTTGCATTGATGCACGAGTACAATATAATAACAACAAGTTGGACAAATATAATTTAATTTAATGGAAAACTATGCGAGCGGCACGGTAGGTTTTTGAGCATCCTCCGGTGTTGTAGCTGGACGGCCTTTAATAATCTCCATAACTTTGTTGCAACACTTTTAAAGAAATCCCTTGCCTCAGAAATTTTACCCCCTTATGGATACCTTTGTCAAACTACTTAAGAGGTTTCATGCAACCGGGCCCTGTTCCTATTCCTGTAATTTATCCAAATGAATATAGGAAAAAGGCAACATCGCTTTGGTACATCACTATACCACAAGTGAAGTGTCCCTAAAAACAAAAGGACAGTCCTGATTTTATGAGATGCTTCCCATTATTTATTTTAATCATGGTCATCTTGTCACCCTATATTAATAAATCATTGTTTATTTGGATGGTTTCCTCGTGTTCTCTTATACACCCTCAACCCCATTTTAGACTATCCTGATGCTCCATTCTCGGAATGGTGTAACCAGTCCATACACAACCTGGAAGTCATGCCACAGTCCAAGTACTCAGGAGTGTCAGGCTGCAGCGACGCTGTCTCTCAGGGCTCTGGTGGAAGCACACGCAGCACAGAGCTTGTTCTTGGTGAGGAATTCTTGCAAAAGTCAAACGAGAAATTCAGTCCCTAGCGTTTTGTATTGTACAGCTTGAGTTTCATGCACATTTGCCTGTGCATGCTGTATTTCTGCCAGGGGTGAAAAACATTCCAGAGGATGCTCCAGCCTGCCGCGTTCTCCTGAGGAAGGAGGTGCTTCGGCTGGTCATCAACCTGAGCTCCTCAGTGGGGACTAAAGGGAATGAAACTGGACTCCTCACGTAAGGAAACAATTCATCCATAAGGATTTCAATTTAACACATGCTTTCCTTAATAATTTCCCAACAAAGATTTCATTAAATATTGCTTTAACTGTTTGGCTGAACATTGTTTGATTTGATCCTTTTAACTATTTTCATGAGGCAATGTGAGAGGTGAAATCTTTCTTGGGGAAAATAGAGAGAAAAGTACAACTTTTTTTCTTCTCTGTTCTCTCTCAAATGAACTTGTTTACCTTGCAGAATCAAGGAAAAGTTTCCTTATGCGTTTGATGACATCTGCCTGTATTCTGAAGTTTCTTACTTGCTGGCTCATTGCATGTTCAGACTGGCTTCACGACGCTTCATTCAGGAACTCTTCCAAGATGTTCAGTTCATTCCGGTAATGAAACATTTGTTGCATCAGCCCAAAAAGTTTTTCTAACACTAAACTGGGTGGAAAGGTTCCAGAGTAATATTTTATTGGTGATTTCCATTACGAATTGTCTTTCAGTTCTAGAATTAGTTAAAGCTGAGTTGTGTAATTTCTGTGCCACTAGTGTAAACGGATTTCAGATTTTTTTCAGCACTTTTTTTACTAAGCATTCATGTAACCTTTTTTTATTTGTAGATGTACGAGGAGGCTGAGAGCATTCTGTCAATGCCCAAGAAGTCTACCACAGTAGATCTTCCATCAGAGCCGTGATCCACTAGACGTTTTTCAGACAATTCTCTTCCCTGAGCAGCAAGCTGTCAATCCATTTCCTTGGCCTGACCATGCGCTTAAGATTAATACGCAATAACAGACTAGGGCTATAGGACAGACATGGGTGGATTGAGAAAGCCACCTGGGATGTTTCCACTGAGAGAGAGAGCGGTACGTTAAGAGAACAAACTCTTTTTATCTGAACAAATACACTCTACACAGATGCTCTGTGGACATCTACATTGGATGTTGTAACCAAAAAATCCTTGTGACTGACAGTTATGAGCTGTATAGCATTGAACGGAAAGTGAAGCACGCAAATATTTGAACTGAGTCAAATTGTATTTCAAACGCAAGTGAGCAAAATCATTCAAGACTCTCTAGGAAGTTTATTAACTTCCGTCAATTCCGTTCAGTCAATATTGTCCTTTTTTAAGGGCCTATGCGTCTGATTGCACGTAAAAGCATTTTTTCCCTGAGCGGATCCCTTAACACTACAACATTCCGGCTGTTTTTCTTTGAAATTCTTTGTTACTAATTCTGGTTGTTTAAAGAATATGAAGAAGTGGCTTTCGCAACCAGGCTAAATAAACACACTGCTTTAGTCTTGGTGTGATTTGCTATGTAAGACAATCATCATTAAGTAATAATATTGAGAAACTGCCAGTTTCTATTTCCCTTTTGTACCTGACTCATGAAAGAGTTGTTTCTGCTTATTTGAACCAATTCTTATCTCGACGTAGCACATAGCAATCCCTGAGTAAATGTATGTAACATGTTTTTGACGGTGATGTTACACAATCATGCAGTAGTGGCTGTATTGTATTATTGTGTAACTTTGTTAACTGACCTCTAAAACATCATCCAAAAAAATCTGACATTTGAACAAGTAAGATATTTATTTATTTATTGACTTATTTATTGTTTGGTCCAAGCAGTTTCTCGGTCCTTTTCACGTCATTTTAGCGCATTAGCCAGGATAAAACTCTCTGTGTATTAATTATGTCTGACAGTCAATGTACATGTAGACAATGGGCTCAAAAGAGGAAGTTAAAGTGCATTTCACCACTGTTATCTTGAGTAATTATGATATTGCTACCAGAAAATTCCCTCTTTCTGCAGAGAAAAGCATTAGTTATTGAAGCATTAATAAAACTAAGACTCGCCAAACATATTTTGACAAAATTTGTTATGAAAAATACTTTTGTACTATGCTCTCATTGGGATTGCTATTAATGCTTTTTAATCTGAATGTGGTCAGGAGATTTTGAACAGGTAATAAACATTCAGTTGTATTTGGTCGAAATTTGAGGTTAAACGGGCAAGAAATTATTGATGCTGATCTTCAATCCATTGAGCAAAAGGATATGACATGTTCTGCTCAAATTCAAATGGTTGACATCCATAAAATACTATGCTTTATTATCATCAATATTTATTACAGCACTTCTCAGTTTTGTGCATAGCTATTTTGGTTTAATATGGGAACAAGATGTCTTTAGGGTTGGGATGCATCTAGTTTTACATTGCATAAAAAACGTGACCAAAAATGGTTAGATCCCCATTTGCAAGTATAAATTTGAGGTTCATATTTAAGTTATTTCTATGCAATGTGCCTGGTAATTCTATATGCACAATTGATTTACTGAAGATAGGATGATCAATTCATTCTCTTGGCTGGACCATTTGTTATTTAGGCAGCTTTAATTATTTTGCCTTAATTATATTAGCTTTAACCCTATTATAATTAATGAATTTGCCCTGTTTTCTTGTTATATTTATTATAGAAACTAATAAATCTGCCTTTGCCTGCCTTGGCTTTTGAATAAGCATCAGGTTTCAACATCCATTATTTTTTGTATTGTGAAAACTAATGAGTCTGATATGGCCAGCAATACTAGTAGTTGTTACAGTATTTCTTTTTAGGCTTCTGGAGAAAACTTTTAAGTGCATGAGCGTTCTAATCCTATCTGCAGTATAATGAATAGAAATAAAAGAAATATGACCGCTGCCGATGAGCAACAGATTAACTATTGAGTGGTACATATATATGATGCTGTTTAAGCTAAATAACAGGCTTTATACTAGCGGGACATTGGACAATAATAACAAAATATTACAAAATACCTCTGGAATCTGCCCCTAATATATTCTGAACTGTTCTCAGAAAAATAATTTCAGCAAAGTCAGTAGTATCAGAATGTGTGGTGATTCTTTGTGGGTCTTTTTCCACTGTGTTAAATCATGTTTTGTTATTTTCTTGCTTCTTTTTTTTCCACTGTTTGCCAGTGTTAAATTGTTTTTTAAAAGAATTTTGAATTGGTAATGTTACTGGTGTTTATAAAACCTTTGAAATTATAACAAAAGCGTCAGTTATCGCAAAGATAACAATTGTATTTGTGGAACAAGTTCCAAGTATTTTAAAAGGGGTTGTTTTCTCCATCACTAATGTAAAGGAAATGCATTTTAAATGTACATTTGTTCATTGTAACTAAAACTAATTGCACCTTTCAGTGATTTTCTTTTCTTTTAAGTGCACTCATGATTTTGCAGAGCAGTATATGAAATTCAAGCACCAATTAATAATGAAATTGCAGAGGCTGATGCAAGAAGTGTTATTTATATTTTTCCTGAAAGGAAAACATCTAAAACTGTTGTACATACTTACAATATTTCTGTAATTATGAGCTATAATTTAATGTGTTTTGGAGGGCATTAGCTATGGGCCTTGATAATCTAATGGAAGGGTTGCATCCATGATCAAATAAACCTCCATTTTCTTGATTCATTTCTCAATGTGTTCCTTGGAGAAGGTTTTTTATTATTTCAATCCAAATCAGTAGGCTAAGCCTAAATAATTTGCTATGCAAACTGTGCAGAATTCCAGAGAAAAGTTTGCGCTGCTTTCCACAGAACAGCCCTTCATTGTACACACTCCCCTCCCTTACTTGCCCGGGTTTTTTTTTTTTTCTTCCTTTTTTTCTTTTTTAATCTACTGTCATCTGCTAATAACACTGTAGTATTCTAGTCTCATTTAACCATTTACCTTATGTAAATTCATGCTTTCAATGTGAAATTGGTAGTTTAATTCACATTAGCTACTACAGTGGCTTATGTGTGGTGGTGGATACTCTCACTGGAGGTAGGCTAAGTTACTGCACGTAGGAAAATATCGATTTTAGAGTCTAAAATCTTCGGCACTAGGGAATAGTTTTAACGTGCAGCTTTTAGGGGTTAATAAACGTGTTTTCCTTGATTCCCTGTGGAATGACGCTTGTAACTTCCCCCACGCTTCGCTTCCTGAAATCCTCCCACTAGATGTTCTCACACTTCTGCTCGTGTACTCCGATGTGAACTGCGAGTGAACTTTATTGCTCTCTAAAACTCCGCTTTAGGTTTATTTGTACTTTTTGGATGGAAATAATATAAGGAAAACGGCAGCTGATTCTTCTGTCTACAGTGAGGTTAGGTGGGTGTTTATTCTTATTATTAATTCAACTGCTCGTGAAGAGGCTTTATGTTCTCAGTAACTTGAATCAATTCTCCTATAATATATGCAAGTTTACCATGTTAACTAGTTGAATGTGTTTTATGGCGTACATGGTTGTTACTGAAAAGCTTCAGACGAAGAGATGAGCATTGCGCATGCGCAGTTGGTTGTCTGCTTAATTTAGGCGATTAGTTCTATTTTGTTTGATGATGTAGGCTATATTCTTTATATAACCCATTGGATCTGTACCATATTCAGTTCTTTCAAAAATATTACTAAAAGAAATGATTAGTTATTAGTAAAATCATTTTTAAAATCTTCCTGTATAAAAAAGCAGACACATGGTCCTGACCTCATCTTTAAAGAATGATTAGCTTGCAAGTCCTGAGTTAATATGGATTTTTACACAACAAAGCAATTTAGCAACTGAAAAGACGTTCTAAACACAATTGACATCTCACCAGAGTGCAAAAAATTACAATGTTTAGATATTGTGTTATGGCGTCTGAAATCCTCCAGATGAGAAAGCAAAAATATATAAAGAAAATTATGTGATTGAAAAAGTTTAAATTTTTAAATTAATATATTAAGTGATCTTGCAGTGATCTATTCTTTGCCATTTTTGTGTGCGTTAATTGAAGTGGTTGTATTAAGTCACAACTACGTAAAGCACTTGAAATTAACATGTTTCTGGTGTGTCTTGATCATAGATTTGGCAATAATAATAAAAATGTATATACTTGATGTATTGGACATGCATTTGTGCAGACAGAAGCCTATTCAGTCACCATCTGTGGTGTTTACTGTTTACAAATTTTCATAGCTGCAGATCATAACTGATGATAGTCTCATCTACAACAGACACTGAGCATCTAGCTTTTCAGTAGTAAATAATGCACCTATACTCAGTATGGCTTCTCTTAATGGCCTGATGAATTAGATGTTTAAATAGATTATTTATTCATTGCATTTCTGGTCATATAAGAAAAACATTTCATTCTTTTAAAAGTCTTTTTATATTTTATGCCAACGTAAATAGAGTGTCCAGAGTGTCTTCATCAGAATATACGGTAGGTTATATGAAAATACTATTTGTACCACACAAATTATTTGGAGGGTTAATCTCCAAATAACAAAAATCATTAATAAATGTCCTGTAAATTAAAACCCATTAGGGAAGACAGATTGTTTATTTTCATTTTTTTTTATACCTTATTAGAAGATGTTTTTCAGCCACTGTTAATTGATTAGAGCCATTTTGTTTCCTTAGCAGATCTGATTGCTAATGGAGACACTGATGGGCCATTCTATTATGTCAGTCTGGCTTTTGTGTGGTTTGCTTTCTTCTCTAATTTGCCAAACGGAACAGGATGGTGAGTCTTGAATGCATTCAACCACTATCGCTAAACTCTTAATAATACAATACCATTTTATTTAAATCGTTATTTGAGACCTTTAATAAAAGAATTCAATTAAATTGTTCAAATTATGTATCAACAGAGCATCCACTTTCTATAAAAGTGTATGCAGAAGAAACCGACACATCTAAAAATGGTGCATGGGTGTTGAACGTTGAATGGAGAGATGGGTTTGCTGAAAAGAATGAACCCAGGAAAGTCAGCTATGACGTGGAGGTTTTTCATACTGAAAAAATGACGATTGTTCACAATGTAAGTGGATCTTTTGTGATTCTTTGCTGTAGCAATGGAAGATATGTCTAAGGTTATTTTTTCAAAAATCTGTGAAATAACTGTTTAGGAAACTATACATGTGACGCCAGACAATACAACCCATCATCACTGGAAATGGACCTCACCTATACCATTGCAGTGCACTTCCCATTCGGTAAGACTTAGGCGTCGAGATCAAAATCACACTGGTGAATGGACACCATTATCCTTGTACAAAGGTTTGTAGCCACAGGTTGTTCTCATACTGTATGCGCATATTATGCAAAAGTGAATAACAACTGAACAACAAACTGAACTGTTTTGCCTATAAAATAACAGGACAAGATCTGAATGCCAGAGAAATGATTGTCTATCCTCGCGATCAATTTTTCATGGTTGGGAGTAACGTCACATTTTGTTGCATCTTGAAGACTGTTCCATTGGTCAATTCTACATTTCTTATCCCCATCAGCAACAGGACGTACATCTCAAAACCAGTTAACTTTCACAGCCCTTCTGAACCAACTTCAGACATACATTGTGATGATAATAATGGAAAAAGTTCAACAGGCGCTTCAGTATTTATTGGCTGTAAGTGTAAACATCCTATTCAATATAAAGTGTTTCATTTAAATGCTACCCATTCATTTTGAATTGTTTTACAGAGAGTTGGGCAGTTAGACTTTGTTTTCCATTAGGTGAGGATTAGTCAGAGCTGCTTTGGATATTTTTGCCCACATATGGGATTATGGCCACAATCTGGCCACATGTGGGATATTCCCACCATTTTAACTGATGAAGCAACTTGGATAAATCGTCAAAACTGACTGTTTTTTTTTTTTTTTTTTTAAATGAAACTCCCTCCAGTAATACTTGAATAATAGTTACTTGTATAACTTGCATTCATAACATTATGAACAAAATTATATCTTATACCAAATCATTAGTTACAGTAAACATAAACTAACACTCATACAATTCAAAAGTCTCTTATGATCACCAAGGCTGCATTTATTTGATCAAAAATACAGTAAAACAGTAATATTGTGAAATATTATTATAATTTAAAATAACTGTTTTCTAGGTTAATATATTTTAAAATGTAATTTATTCCTGTGATGGCAAAACTGAATTTTCAGTGTCACATTATCCTTCAGAAATCATTGTAATATGCTGATTTAGTGCTGAAGAAACATTCCTTATTATTATCACAGTTGAAAACAAGTTGTGCTGTTTAATATTTTTGTGGAAACGAATATTCATACTTTTATGAACAGAAAGTTCAAAAGAACAGCATTTATTTGAAATAGAAATATTTTATTGTCACCTTTGATTAATTTAATTGAATAAAAGTATTTTGCTAAATAAAAGTATTCATTTCTTTAAAAAAAAAAAAAAAAAACATACTGGCCCCAAACTTTTGAACTGTAGTCTATACCAAATTTGTTAATTGGCTTTTAAGTT
The DNA here is from genome assembly GCA_039654105.1 of Coreius guichenoti. Lineage (NCBI taxonomy): Eukaryota > Metazoa > Chordata > Actinopteri > Cypriniformes > Gobionidae > Coreius > Coreius guichenoti. Next base: position 17,772,765 of record CM077183.1, read on the forward strand.
GTGTCCTTGTCATAAATGTTTCATTTCACTGGCTGCTGCAGATCCTCCAGATGACCAGAATCTTGCATGTATGACACGGGATCTCAGCTCTGTGTCGTGTCACTGGGAACTTGGTCGAAGAACATACCTGGATGTTACTAATAAAACAATCTACACGCTTAATGGAAGGTAACCACACAGCCGACAATATATCATCCATTTTAATGTACAGTGCAAATCATGCATGGTTACTCTTATCGTATGATTCATACTGAATGAAGTCTTCACTGATTCAAAGTGTTTTGTATTTGTCAGAGTTTGTGATTTCAATAAATGTGTCCTGCTTGCGGTGCCAAAGCAGGTGACAAACTGGACTCTGATTGCCAAAAATGCCCTTGGTGTGAAGACTCTCACTGATACAGCTGACCCCACACATCGAGGTAAAACAGATGATTTACTTTAATATTGATGAGTCTCTTAGAATACTGCATGGCCACAGCTTTTATTTGTGAAATTAATTTTCTGTTTCCTCTTGCACAGTATGGTTGAGAGCACCCAGTAAACTTTTCTATGCTGCTTATGCAAGAAATGTCACTCTTCTGTGGAGTTGGAACGTGGAAAATTATAAGTCATTTCCGATGATTTGTCAAGCGATCCTCAACGGAAGCATTTACAATGTTGGTGTCAAAATTGATATCTGTTTTAGCTATCTGCTGTTTAACTTGCAAGGCCTTGCATTCTCACAAATGTCCACACATTTTCTTCTTTCACAAAGAAAACCTTCAGTGGAGTGGGACTTTCATCAGTTGACCTTGTCCATTTGCAGCCCTTTACTAAATACACAGTTAAAGTGAAATGTGGGTCTAATGAGCACTTCTACAAATGGGGTGACGAGAGTGAAATTACTTTCTCCACTAAAGAGGACAGTAAGTATACAAAGAATGAACCTATTAGAAAATATAATCAATTATTTATACAGCTCTGGAAAAAATTAAGAGACCACTTAACATTGATTTCTCAATGTTAAGTGGTCTCTTAATTTTTTCCAGAGCTGTATATATGATTTTGTTTTTATAGTTCTGTCACATGTCTGTCTTGTCTTGTTAGCACATGTGGTGTTTTTGTTATTTTCTAGCCATGTGCTTTGGTTTGTCATGTTTTGGTCTTACGTCATGTCTCTGGTATTGTCCTGACCCTGCCCCTCTTGTTATCTCATTATTGATTATTTGCCCCACCTGTTCTCCCTATTCACCTGCCTGATTTGTCACCCTTTATAATCCCCTCGTGTCTGCAGTCCTGTGCTGGATCGTTGTCTTACGTTTGATGTTCCCTGTTTGGATGTTCTGCTCCCTGTTTGTTTCCTGTTTACTAATTTTGGTATTTCAAGTTTGTTTTCCCCCTCGTGGGTTTTTGGTTTGTTTTATTTTGTTAGTTAATAAAGTCACCTCTTCCTGCACTTGAGTCCTCGCTCCCATTTTTTTTTTTTTTTTTTTACTTACTGATCCCTGACAAGTTCTACACAATTTTGTGAATGTGACTTTTATACAACACTTCAATATGCAAGAAGTTCATATTGAGTAACTTACAATGTAGACACAACTTACATTTTTTTTTCTCCACCAACGTGAATTTACAAAGCCACAGCAAATTACACAATTGTGCTTTTCTGAGAAACACTCAGTTAAATTATTAGTTCACTTTAAAATTAAAATTACCCCATGGTTTACTCACCCTCACGACATCCTAAGTGTACATGACCAGCAGACCGCTTTCCGTATTCAACTTACGAAAAAAGCGTAACTGATGCAATGTATGACGTAGAATGTAGCGTAAGCGTTTTGAACTGCGAGAGGCGCTACACTTTCTGTGTACGTTGAATATGGAAGGCAGTCTTGCGAAAGCTAGATATTTTATGTTATAAAGTTTTAAATATGGATATTTTTCTCAAACAAACCCATCGATTCACTTCAGAAGGCCTTTATTAACCCCCCGGAGCCGTGTGGAGTATGTTTATGATGGATGGATGTGCTTTTTTGAGCTTCAAACTCGTGAGCCCTGTTCACTGCCATTATAAAGCTTGGAAACGTCAGTATATTTATTAATATAACTCCGATTGTGTTCATCAGAAAGAAGAAAGTCATATAGACCTAGGGTGGCTTGAGGGTGAATAAATCATTGGGTAATTTTCGTTTTAAAGTGAACTACTCCTTTAAATTTCAGGATAAATTAGTTTTTGAACTAGTCGGGTGAGTGATTCAATGACTGCCACTCAGCCAATCAAATTTGAGGAATCACACTAATAATCTCTCTTCAGTTCCAGAAGCAGTAGATGTTTGGATTCAGTATTTTAAACAAAATACATATGTTCTGTGGAAGGTACGTGCAGTTTATAGTATTTGGCACTGTTTGTTGCTACAATCAAACAAATAAAAATAATCTTTTTAAATGTTTTAAAGCCTCTAACTCGACAACAAAGCCATGGGATAATTACGCAATATGAAATTACCAAAGGCAAGAGGAGAAAAATCTTTGACATAGGACTAAACACGGAGCTGTGCTATAAAATCACCCCTGGGAATAAAAGAAATGATCAAAACATCACAGTCTCTGCAAGAAACTCTGCTGGTCTTTCTCCTCCTTCTACGTTCATCGTCCCCGGTTATCCAGGTGAGCATTCAAAGTATATTCAAAAGGCTGTTTAAATGGGTTGAAAAGGCTGTGTTTAAATTAATGAAGTTTTAACATACTCTTCACAGACAATGAAGTCGAGATAAGCCAAATCGGTAATCATACTGGTGGCTTTGAAATAATTTGGGACGAATACTTCAATTCCACTTGTGGCTATGTTGTTGAATGGTTTCCAACCTACTATGAGACACAATGTGCTGTAGAATGGACGAAGATCCCAGAGTGTGACCATGCTGCCTGTTGCTCCTGGAAACAGTATGGTCAGTTGGGAGCATAAAGAGGAGTCATTTGACTCACTCCTGATCTGTTGTTGTTTTGATACAGAATTTGAGCACATTTGTAATTGTTCATCAATGATAAAGAGCTGTAACATCTGGTTACGTTCAGAAAAACAGTTAAAATTAGATTTTTTTTTGCACGACTGTTGGTGGACAAAATATTTCAGTCATTCTATCTCTCACAGGTATTTTTAAGGCAGGAGTGAAATATACTGTCTCGGTCTATGCCTGCATTGATGATAAACCAAAGCTTCTGCAGAGGCATGAGGGATATGCTAAAGAGCAACGTAAGCAGTCAAGATTCAGTATTTAATAACTTGTGATGGATTGTTAGACTTTAATTATTTACTTCTTTTTTTATGTTATTTTTAGGGCAATGTCTTTGACAATTTTACAACTCCACGCTTTTAAAGTGATAGTTCATCCAAAAGTGAAAATCACCCCATGATTTACTCACCCTCAAGCCATCCTAGGTGTATATGACATTCTTCTTTTAGACGAATACAATCTGAGTTATATTAAAAAAAAATATCCTGGCTTTTCCAAGCTTTATAATGGCAGTAAATGGCAGCCCAAAATTTGAAGCTCAAAAAAGTGCATCCATCCATTAAAAATGTAATCCACATGGCTCCGGGGGGTTAATAAAGGCCTTCTGAAGCGACTCGACGGGTTTGTAAAAAGAAAAATATCCATATTTAAACCTTTACAAAGTAAAATATCTAGCTTCCGGCGGACCGCCTTCTGTATTCAGCTAACGAAAAAAGCGTAACTGCCGTGACTATGACGTCGGACGTAGTGTAAGCATTTTGAACTGCGACAGGCGTTACACTTTCTGCATGAGTTGAATACGGAAGGCGGTCCGCCGGAAGCTAGATATTTTACTTTTATAAAGATTTAAATATGGATATTTTTCTTATGCAAACCCGTTTCGCTTCAGAAGGCCTTTATTAACCCCCCGGAGCCGTGTGGATTACTTTTATAATGGATGGATTTGAGCTTCAAATTTTGGGCTGCCATTCACTGCCATTATAATGCTTGGAAGAGCCAGGATATGTTTTAATATAACTCCGATTGTATTCGTCTGAAAGAAGAATATTATATACACCTAGGATGGCTTGAGGGTGAATAAATCATGGGGTAATTTTAATTTTTGGGTGAACTATCCCTTAAAAAATAAAGTTTTCAAAAGGGGGATTTCGCAGCAATTCCATAGAAGAACCATTTTTGGTTCCCTAAAGAACCTTTCAGTTCTTAAAGAGCCAGTTTTTACTTAGTGTAAAGAACGTTATAAAAATCTAAAGAACCTTCTGTGGAATGGAAAGGTTCCATGGATGTTAAAGTTTCTTCATGGAACCATAGATGTCAATAAAGAACCTGTATTTTAAACTGTACAATAAAGAGTGTAGGTTTAAAATGCAGGAAATCTTGTCTGTGCAAACTAAATGTTTATTGTAGTTTTTACTGTTTTGCTTACATTTGTTTCATGTTTGCCTCACATTGTCTTTTTTTTTGTCCATTCTGATACTTCTGTTCTCAGGACCATTGGGGACAGTTCAGAATCTGAGAAGTAATCAGAATGGTGAAAATCTTGAACTTTCCTGGGACGAAGTGCCCGTAAAACAGCAAAACGGCTTCATACTGGGATACAAGGTCATAACGTTTCGTTCTGATTCCAAAACACATGTTAACACAGCAGTGACAAACGGTGGGTTCACTCCCTAATAAGCATCCACTTTGTTTCCCCACCTTAAAAGATGATTATGCATTACAAATGAACATATTTTGTGTTTCAATTTTAGAGCCTAAAGTTCATTTGACCTTAGATCCTGGCACCTACACCTTCAACATTAGTGCCTTTACATCTGGAGGAGACGGTGATAACGCTACACTCAGAGTGGAAGTGAAAAATAACAGTATGCTATTTAATTGAAACCTTTGATGATTGAACCATTGAAACCATTGATTTTTAATTATATTTAGTAAGCAAATATTAAGAGCATTGATGAATATAGCACATCATGCAAATGTGATAACATTGTGTGCATTGTGACAAATTCTTCATAGCTGGCCAGATTATTGCGACCACTGTTGTGGGTTGCAGCGCTGCAACTCTTATGTTCATTATCATAGCAGTCCTTTGCTTCAGGAAGAGAAAATGGTATGGACGATTCTCCAGAATTACATTATACGTTTTTTCAAAAACCCAGTATTTTCTATAGATTTTCAATTTTTCAGCTGCAATCTAAATGTCACTCATTCAGGTTAAAGAAATTATTGTATCCAGATATTCCTGAACCAAAACTTGCAGGGAAATGGAATACAAAGGTGAGCCATCAGTGTTGATTATAATTTTCCTGACAGATCTGCATGTAGCATGTGGGTCACAAGCCAAAAATGGGTTGCAGGTGTGTTCACATTGTGTCTGGGACAAGAGGGAATAAACTTTGTATCCCAATAATAAATTGCAACAAACTATATACTTGTGCACAGTCATCATAGCAAAATAAATATGCTTAACATCTTTTTGTTGTTGACATCAAAGGCTGTGCGCCAATTAGTCTGTCACTTGCATGACATGACCTTATGCTCAAAAACTGTGCAAGGTCAAATAAATTATGACCCAGACAACATTCAATATGGGTTCACTTGCTATACAAACACTTGTTTTACAAACACTTGTTTGTAGTACATTATTGGCTTAATAAATAGGCTAAATAATCATCAAATGTTGGAATGTCATTTTTGTTTCGCTACTGTGTTGCTTGGCCACTTGATCTTTATCTATGGCATACCAGTTAAAAATCATTGTCCTTATGGTCAACAAATGTGTTACTGTTTGCAGGGCATTTATTGTACCCAGATGACTGAGGGGTATATGAAGTGTGAGATCCAAGAGGTCTACAGTTCAGAGCGTTCTGCGACGACAGAAAGTCAGCATGGCCTCTTCAGCTCCAACTCCAGAGTGTTTCCTGCACAACATTCCTACCACAATAAATCTCCAGTTGATGTCTCATACTCTCCTCCTCCATGGCCCTGTGCTGAAAAGCTTACCTCAATTATTGAAAACCCTTCTTATAATATGGCCTTTCCAGAACCAGTCGATGTTGCCCAGATATCTGAGCTTACTCTGGAAATGCAGGATAGTTACCTCCCAGCTCCTAACTTTGTTCAGAAAAATGTTGTTAAAGACTCCTCAGGCTACAAGCCCCAATCAACTTAGCCTACAAATGTAGCTACAATAGATAGACCTCAGTATTGCGCTATATATTGCACACCACGTATATGGTGTGCAATACGTGGTGTGTATATAAGCTATATATAAGGTACTGTACTGCTTTCTCAACACTAGCTCTTGTAAAATGAGTAGTGAAAATGCAGTTCTGTGTACTGTGATGAAATAAAGCTGTGACCTTCCGTAGAACTGCCTCTGTAAATTTGCATTGTATTTCACTTATTTACTGTAGGCTATGTTTATCTATATTACACACTCTTTCAATGTATATGTGTGACCCCTTTGAATTTAACCCATGACCTTGATGGTGCTAGCATTATGCTCCAATAGACTAGAGCAATAGTTCCCTCTTGTGGACTGAAGACTTTCAACTTAAATTTGAGTTTGATTTTATTGGTATGACAAATATTTTACAGTTTTCCATAAAAATAAACCATAATGAAAGTAATGCATCTTTACATAAATTGATAATAATAATAACATATAGTGTAATTGACAAATAAAAATGAAAAGGATTGTTAAAAAATGGAAAAAGAAGTGATGGGAAATTAAAATAATTAGGAAGAGGAACAATAGCAAAACTGTGATGGAAACAGGCCATATTTATACCTAAACACTTTATGTATTAATGCAAATTTAACACACAATAAGAAATAACACTATTATTCCTACATTCAACTATCAAGACAAAGTACAATGGGAAGCAATTACATTACAAATTAATAAAAGGTAAGAGTAACAAGAAGTTATATTAATCTAACAAAAAAAAAATAAAGGGGGGAAAGGGAGAGCTCTGGTACACGAACAATCATGAAAACATATATTAAGAAAGAATGTCAAACATGGTAAATATGTTGTTTTGATTATTATATATATTTTTTTTATTAATATATGTTGATATTGTACCTAAATACAAGTGTATTTCTTGCTTAAAGAAAGTGTGGTTAACATTTTGTGTATTTATATTTATGAATATTTATGAAAGTTAATGCAGAAACGTGTGTTGTCCCTATTTTTGTCATTAATGTAAAAAGCAAACAGAATATGCCCATTAGATAAAGAAACATCAGATAAAGCATTCTGGACAATAATTAACTACTCCAAAAAGACTGAACAAAAGGACAATCCCAAAATAAATACATTTCTTACAAAGCTCCACAAAAGAACAGGATGTCAATGTTATTTTTATATATTTATTTATGTGTTATTATTATTATTATTTTAAATGTTTGACAGTTTTTAATGTTTTATAAGCTATGCTTTTTATGGGCGTGAAGAGTTATCCGAAGGCGTTGCCACAATAAAACGTTTCCCTTTTGACTGACAAGCAGAACAACCAATACAATATCAACTTTTATACAAGTTGACCAATGTACACAGTTGTGGGCGGGAGTTTTAAATTCCCGGTCATTGAGCCGCTGTTTTTAGTTGTTCGAGCTCAGTAACGAGTAACGACCAGATTTCTGAACATGCGCTAGCTAAATTAGCATAGAAAAGATATTAATCTGTTTTCTGTTTTTCCATTCATTTAATCGACGTTATAAATGTAGTTTTTTAATTGTACAGCTCGTCCCTGCTTAAAGCATTTTCACCAATAACGGGTATGTTGCTAATGTGCTAACGTTAGTTGTGTGTAGACTAAGATGCATCTATCGTAACATGAACTTATGCACATTTATCATCCTCTGTAGTCGCATGTTCCTCTGTAGCCTCCAAACCATGATGTATATGATGTCTTTATTATTTCTGCGATTGATTTTATAGTGTTATTGTGCGACTAGCCCTGCGTTGGCAGTCTATTGTCAAATCTTTAGGGTTAGCAAGAGTCCTCCATCATTTTAGCTGACATGCTGAGTTGTTTAATAGTTTGCAACTTATGTTGCAAATTAATTCATGAATAAATAAGCTTACAACCTCTATTTACCTAAGATACAAAGAAATTCAGTGAAGTGTAAAGATATAAGAGTGTCATTCATTGAAATGTTTCATGACCTAAATCCTGCCTGGCAGTGAAGTTGACATTTGTAATGGACAGGTCGGTGTGTATTTGACATGAACAGCACTAAAATAATGACCATCTCATTATTCAGACCATCTCAATGAAAACTGTATGGTTATAATGAATGTTTTCATTAAATAAGAAGACCATCTATCTATCTATCTGTCTGTCTGTCTGTAACATGGCTGTAATCAAGAAATTCTGATCAGGGCATTATGAAGAACTGAAATGACCATGTGCAATGATTCCTTTAGGCTGTCATTGGCAAGCAATGGAGGTTGGCAGTGGCACAGTTGTGCAGGAAGAAATGAAATTTCGGGGGACTGAATTTGCTGTCAAGGTTGAGTTGGCGGAGCAGTTACTAATCGTAGAGCTTTCAGATGTTGTTACAGCAGACCAGTGGAGAGGAGAGTTCGATCCTGCCTGTAAGTTAAGCTATTAAAACTAATATTCTGTGTTTGCTTCCTTGAAATGTTGTTTTATGTCATAATTTTTTTTCTATAATTAGATATTGAGGATCTGACCCGGAAAACTGGGAATTTTAAACAGTTTCCAGTATTCTGTAGCATGCTTGAGTCTGCCGTCAACAAGGTGGGTCCATAAAAAAAGATTTTTTTCCCCCCTCATAAAACTTTCTTTAAAATGATTTATTTTATTTTAGCTTCTGGTTTGCTGTGCTTGTTTGTAGGGCTGCACAGTTTGGCTAAAAATGTTGTGATTATATATCAATATGACTATTATTATTATTATTATTATTATTATTATTTTATGATTATTTAATAGCAGAAATATTACTAAATAAAAATACTAAACAAAATACAAAACATTGCTAATGTAATATTTCACTCTAAAACAAAACAAAAAAATTAGTTTAATAAAGATAATATAATTTATTTTACTGCACAACTGTCTTAATTTTCTTCCATTCACACAGAGTGCGTTTTTGAGGTTAAAAATGCGAGACGCAGGTCAGTGGAGTGATTTTTAAAAGTTTAAGTTTTTTTTATACTTTTTTAACTTATTTTAACTTGGGCGCCACGTTTTTTGGAACGCCGTCTCAAGCATGAGGCACTGCAAAAGATGAGAGTGCAGCGGTTAAACACATCCGTTTAGCACGTGTTTACATTGAAAAACAATAGAAAAGTAGCACAAAGGAATGGAAAAACTCGCTCTGTAAATGGCCCCGTAAGCTTTCATTTTGGTGTAAATCCGCAGTAAGCTTCTCTTTTGAACAGTTGGTTTATAAGCGCTTATCAAGTTTGGGAAGATGGTTGGTGCATGTTCCGTTCCCAAATGTTTGTTATAAGCCAGCCAAAAGTAGAGCAGATGCAGAAATGGCTTTGTGTGGAGCAGCATTTTCTCTGAACAGAGCCGCTCCGAGACACTGAAAACACCTGTGCATGAGCTGCTTGCGTGATGAACAGTGCTACTGTTCACTTTGAAATAGGGCTGGACGATATGGCCAAAATTTATATCATGATAAATTTCTTAATTTCGGTCGATACGATATAATTCCGATATCGATATGAACAATATAAAAGCCTCCGAAAAACTGCCAAGAACGCCCACAACAGATGCCTGTACCTACAAATTTCTGAAAAATGAATTTGCCAAGTCTATGAAACCTCCTCCTATAAAACTATATAATATTTTAGAAATAAAAATGGTACAAATAATGTTCATCTTTTATTTGTGTTTAGCCTTCATACAAACAATGTGAAATCACCGTCAAATAAACACAAGACTCTCAGACTCACCTTATTAATATTAATATCTTTAACTTTAAACTATAACATTGGCTGATTATATTATTCTTATAGATTGAAACAAAAGTGCTTCAGCCAGGATAAAGAACATGAAAAGTGTTTAGAGTTGCTGCAGAAAACAGAAAAAAAAAAAGAGTGAGTAACAACAAAAACACATGTTGCTGGGGAGAGTAACGAGGCGCTGAGCGTCTGTTTAACGCTCAAACGTTGAGCGCTCTGAATGTTCAACTTTGGGTAAAACGCAGCACTCATCACTGTCACTTTACCCAGCCGTCCAATCACAGTGGAGGAAGGGCAGGACAAATACAACACCGACCAACTGCCACATTCTGCTTGTACAGCGTCAACAGATGACAACAAGCAGCATAATAACGGAACTAAATATTTTAAAACAAGAGCCAGAGCAAATACTTTACATTGTATTGACATTTTTTATATAGAAACAATACAGAAACAAATATGTGAAATGAGATACTAGAAACGCAGATATTCCGTATCATAGGAAGCAATCGTCTCAACTGAGAAAAAACCGCTGCGCTGCCAAAAACGCTCTCATGCGCCCACAGCCAGTTTGGTGGACACGCGGCCTTTCTGCTCTTTCTGATGGCTGTACCCTGAACGTCAGTCAGTGACAAATGCTGTAATGTATATTGAAATATCGGAAATGTGTTTAAAAATCATATCACCTTTATTGAAAAAAGATTATATTGTGATATATACTGATATTTAATTCTTGTCCAGCCCTACTTTGAAACTTGCAGCACAAATATTTATTTAATTCAATCACAGTCTTTCTGATTTGATATCAGTCATGCCACAGTTTTGGTTAGATTTCAATTGTTCTACCCTCCCTACTAAAATTATTGGCAACAAAAATGGTTACGAAATGACTAACCAGTCTTCTCTGTTAATAATCACATAAAATAAATCTAAAATAAATGTGCTTTTATTATCTTTTGCAGTCCAGTGAATCAGTGACCCTTGACCTCTTGACCTATTCCGACCTTGAGCTTTTACGGAATAGAAAGGCAGGTGTAGTTGGCCGACCTCGTGCTCAGCCGCAGTCTCCTGCTCTCAGTGCTAAACGATACCTCATCCTCATCTACACTGTGGAGTTTGACAGGTCTGTGTAATTTGATCACTCAGTCTGCTTTGATCATTCTTAAAACAGAGCAGTTTTTAATTAATTAATTTTTGTTTAGGATACACTATCCTCTTCCACTTCCATATCTTGGCAAACCTGATCCTGCAGAGCTTCAGAAAGAGATCCGAGCTCTGAGGGCCGAGCTGAAAACACTGGCACTGAGAGGAGACCACAAAGTATCAGACCAAGAATCACGCAGGCTCCGTGCAGAGTCAGTTATTTATTTATGCAATATGTAAATAAAAACCCCTAGCACACCTGGGTAGTTGCAGGTGCACGAGACAAAGTCAGCACAATATAAGAAAGAAATCCTGTGTACTGTTGTAGCTTGCAAATCTTTATCAAGTCAAAGACGTCAAAGTGGTAGTTCACCCAAAAATGAAAATACTATTTTTTCAAAGCTGTAGAATGTTTTTTGTTCTGTGGAACATGAAAGAAAATATTTTAAAGAATGTTGGTAACCAAACTATTTTGGTTACCTTTGACTTCGATTATATGGACAAAACAAATAGAGTAGATGATAACAGAATTAAAATGTTTTGGTGAACTATCCTTTCAAAGCGTTTTAAAGGTGCAGTGTGTAATATTTATGAGGATCTATTGACAGAAATGCAATATAATATACATAACTATGGGGGGGAGAATAGAAAGTAATAAAATAATAAAAAATCTGCATAATTTTGCATTTTTATGTTTCGGTTGACATGATATTCTACAAGTTAAACTAAGGTTTCTTAATTAAAATCACAACAACGACAAAAGAATTTACAAACCCGATTCCAAAAAAGTTGGGACACTGTACAAATTGTGAATAAAAACAGAATGCAATGATGTGGAAGTTTCAAATTTCAATATTTTATTCAGAATACAACATAGATGACATATCAAATGTTTAAACTGAGAAAATGTACCATTTTAAGGGAAAAATAAGTTGATTTTAAATTTCATGGCATCAACACATCTCAAAAAAGTTGGGACAAGGCCATGTTTACCACTGTGTGGCATCCCCTCTTCTTTTTATAACAGTCTGCAAACGTCTGGGGACTGAGGAGACAAGTTGCTCAAGTTTAGGAATAGGAATGTTGTCCCATTCTTGTCTAATACAGGCTTCTAGTTGCTCAACTGTCTTAGGTCTTCTTTGTCGTATCTTCCTCTTTATGATGCGCCAAATGTTTTCTATGGGTGAAAGATCTGGACTGCAGGCTGGCCATTTCAGTACCCGGATCCTTCTTCTACGCAGCCATGATGTTGTAATTGATGCAGTATGTGGTCTGGCATTGTCATGTTGGAAAATGCAAGGTCTTCCCTGAAAGAGACGACGTCTGGATGGGAGCATATGTTGTTCTAGAACTTGGATATACCTTTCAGCATTGATGGTGCCTTTCCAGATGTGTAAGCTGCCCATGCCACACGCACTCATGGAACCCCATACCATCAGAGATGCAGGCTTCTGAACTGAGCGCTGATAACAACTTGGGTTGTCCTTGTCCTCTTTAGTCCGGATGACATGGCGTCCCAGTTTTCCAAAAAGAACTTCAAATTTTGATTCGTCTGACCACAGAACAGTTTTCCACTTTGCCACAGTCCATTTTAAATGAGCCTTGGCCTAGAGAAAACGCCTGCGCTTCTGGATCATGTTTAGATATGGCTTCTTTTTTGACCTATAGAGTTTTAGCCGGCAACGGCGAATGGCACGGTGGATTGTGTTCACCGACAATGTTTTCTGGAAGTATTCCTGAGCCCATGTTGTGATTTCCATTACAGTAGCATTCCTGTATGTGATGCAGTGCCGTCTAAGGGCCCGAAGATCACTGGCATCCAGTATGGTTTTCTGACCTTGACCCTTGTGCACAGAGATTGTTCCAGATTCTCTGAATCTTTGGATGATATTATGCACTGTAGATGATGATAACTTCAAACTCTTTGCAATTTTTCTCTGAGAAACTCCTTTCTGATATTGCTCCACTATTTTTCGCCGCAGCATTGGGGGAATTGGTGATCCTCTGCCCATCTTGACTTCTGAGAGACACTGCCATTCTGAGAGGCTCCTTTTATGCCCAATCATGTTGCCAATTGACCTAATAAGTTGCAAATTGGTCCTCCAGCTGTTCCTTATATGTACATTTAACTTTTCCGGCCTCTTATTGCTACCTGTCCCAACTTTTTTGGAATGTGTAGCTCTCATGAAATCCAAAATGAGCCAATATTTGGCATGACATTTCAAAATGTCTCACTTTCAACATTTGATATGTTATCTATATTCTATTGTGAATAAAATATGAGTTTATGAGATTTGTAAATTATTGCATTCCTTTTTTATTCACAATTTGTACAGTGTCCCAACTTTTTTGGAATCGGGTTTGTACAATTCTTTTTCTCTCTCATGTTTTATGTGGTTTATGTTTTATCAGGTTGGCTTTGGTGAGAGATGAAAAGGAGGCCTTGGCCAAGGCTCTGGATCGTCTACAGATGGTAGGGGACGGTTCTGCTCCTGGGGCTCGTGGGCTCAGAGAGGCAGTGCACAGCCTGGAGGAACAGCTGCTGAAGGAAAGGGCAAAAAGCCAACGGTCTGCAAGCAAGAGGAGCCAGGAACAGCGCCTCCTACTGGAACAGGTGTGTCTAATGAGATTATTGTTGTATGGTAATGAGAGAGACAAGCTGACAACATAAAACACTCATGCATAGTCATTAGCACACACTTAAATATTCGAATTCACTCTTGTTGGTAGTTGGAGGAGCTCAGGGCTTCAGAACGGGCTCTTCGGATACGTGTTAAAAGTTTGACCACTGAGTTGGCCTTGTTACGACGTGGGTAAGCTTAATTAATTGCCATCTGTGCCCTTTTTATTGCATTTTTATATATATATATATATATATATATATATTTGTTTTTTTTGGCACATATTAATCATCTCATTCTTCCTATTTTGACAGTCGGGCGACTCCAGTCACGTCTGGCCGAAGTGGGCTCAGGTGTGATGGGGAGATTCATCGGTCTTTATCCAGAGAGCGCAGTTTGACACGTGTAGGGTTAAGAGCGCGCTCAGGGTCGAGGGAGAGGATGGAGGACAGGGGTCGGAGGTCAGAGGAGAGAGTTAGGAGGGCAGACTCTTCAGGGGCTCGGAATTGTATCGCAAGACCCTCACCATCTCCAACAGGTAAATGTGTGAAGTCTAGAAACAAATGTAGAGGCCCTTTTTAGGCCCTATTTGATTCAAGTCTTGTTTTCTCTTTTGACAGGGTCGCGGGGGCCTCGGTTTGACCCTACAGCCTACATCCAAGACCGACAACGACGCCAAAAAGAGGCCGAACTGAAGAAGTAAACCCTTTCACCGTTTAATTTTAAAGTTTTTTTTTTTTTTTTTTTTTTTTTTTTTTTTTTTTTTCTTCTTTCTATCTTCTTCTGCTGCGTTTCTGCTGTTTTGTGTTGTTTTTCCCTACAAGCATTGCCCTGTCTGTGAGCAGGAATATGGTTTATTTTAAAAGCTCTGAACCATAAACTCTCTTTGTCCCTTGCATGAATCCATTTTCTTAAGTCGTTGATCCTCAGCCATGAATCTGGCACGCACATCAGTGCAAGAAAAAAAGTCTGTGGGATTTTTGAGATCAGACTGATAAGAGAATGAGCGTTATCTCTTCGAATTGTTTGTAGGCAACTGAACCCATTTCCTACCTTTTAAAGATATACATGAGGTCTGATTTTGTTTCCAACAGTCAGAGGAAGATTAGAAGGGACATGTTGGCTTCACCGTCTCTGATGGAAAGAGGGCGTTCACGCTCCAGAGAGCCCGTTCCTCAGCTGATGCGAGCAGGAAGTGCTGGCAGGAGGAGGAGTGTGTCTGTGGAGAGCAGGAGGAGTCGGTGCTCTTCTGAAGGATCAGTAGCTGAGTTTGAAGAGCTTGCTAAGCCTCTAAATAGCAGGCAAGTCAATAAACAAAACATGTTGTTTATCCAAGTTCATGTTGGCCAGGTTAAATGTGGCGTCAGGGATCAGTTCAAACAAGGTGCAGAGAGGCCTACACTTTTAATTGCATTTTTTTTTTCCCAGTTGGCCTATAATATTAGTCAAGATTTCTTGTATAATATTGTCTTCAAAATATTATTTTATGTGACAATTTTCTACCCTCTCTCTGAACCTAAGAATTAAATTGGCCTGTTTTTGCTACTGTACATTTTAAGACTAAGTTATATGGGTCAGTAAGTCTAAAAAAACTTTTATTCAGCAAGGATGCCTTAAATTGATTAAAAGTGACAGTAAAAGCTTTTACATTGTCACAAATTATATTTCTTATAAATGCTGTTTTCATGCAGAAAATGTATCAGTGTTTCCACAGATTCTTGAGCAGCAAATCAGTATATTAGAATGATTTCTGAAGGATCATGTGACACTGAAGACTTGAGTAATGGCTGCTGAAAATTCAGCTTTGAATAAATAAAACAAAAAAACAAAAAAATACAAACCCGATTCCAAAAAAGTTGGGACACTGTACAAATTGTGAATAAAAACAGAATGCAATGATGTGGAAGTTTCAAATTTCAATATTTTATTCAGAATACAACATAGATGACATATCAAATGTTTAAACTGAAAAAATGTATCATTTTAAGGGAAAAATAAGTTGATTTTTAAATTTCATGGCATCAACACATCTCAAAAAAGTTGGGACAAGGCCATGTTTACCACTGTGTGGCATCCCCTCTTCTTTTTATAACAGTCTGCAAACGTCTGGGGACTGAGGAGACAAGTTGCTCAAGTTTAGGAATAGGAATGTTGTCCCATTCTTGTCTAATACAGGCTTCTAGTTGCTCAACTGTCTTAGGTCTTCTTTGTCGCATCTTCCTCTTTATGATGCACCAAATGTTTTCTATGGGTGAAAGATCTGGACTGCAGGCTGGCCATTTCAGTACCCGGATCCTTCTTCTACGCAGCCATGATGTTGTAATTGATGCAGTATGTGGTCTGGCATTGTCATGTTGGAAAATGCAAGGTCTTCCCTGAAAGAGATGACGTCTGGATGGGAGCATATGTTGTTCTAGAACTTGGATATACCTTTCAGCATTGATGGTGCCTTTCCAGATGTGTAAGCTGCCCGTGCCACACGCACTCATGCAACCCCATACCATCAGAGATGCAGGCTTCTGAACTGAGCGCTGATAACAACTTGGGTTGTCCTTGTCCTCTTTAGTCCGGATGAGATGGCGTCCCAGTTTTCCAAAAAGAACTTCAAATTTTGATTCGTCTGACCACAGAACAGTTTTCCACTTTGCCACAGTCCATTTTAAATGAGCCTTGGCCCAGAGAAAACGCCTGCGCTTCTGGATCATGTTTAGATATGGCTGCTTTTTTGACCTATAGAGTTTTAGCCGGCAACGGCGAATGGCAAGGTGGATTGTGTTCACCGACAATGTTTTCTGGAAGTATTCCTGAGCCCATGTTGTGATTTCCATTACAGTAGCATTCCTGTATGTGATGCAGTGCCGTCTAAGGGCCCGAAGATCACGGGCATCCAGTATGGTTTTCTGGCCTTGACCCTTACGCACAGAGATTGTTCCAGATTCTCTGAATCTTTGGATGATATTATGCACTGTAGATGATGATAACTTCAAACTCTTTGCAATTTTTCTCTGAGAAACTCCTTTCTGATATTGCTCCACTATTTTTCGCCGCAGCATTGGGGGAATTGGTGATCCTCTGCCCATCTTGACTTCTGAGAGACACTGCCACTCTGAGAGGCTCTTTTTATACCCAATCATGTTGCCAATTGACCTAATAAGTTGCAAATTGGTCCTCCAGCTGTTCCTTATATGTACATTTAACTTTTCCGGCCTCTTATTGCTACCTGTCCCAACTTTTTTGGAATGTGTAGCTCTCATGAAATCCAAAATGAGCCAATATTTGGCATGACATTTCAAAATGTCTCACTTTTAACATTTGATATGTTATCTATATTCTATTGTGAATAAAATATAAGTTTATGAGATTTGTAAATTATTGCATTCCTTTTTTATTCACAATTTGTACAGAGTCCCAACTTTTTTGGAATCGGGTTTGTAAATTGTAATAATATTTCACAATATTACTGTTTTTACGTATATTTTTAATCAAATAAATGTAGCCTTGGTAGGGCTGGACAATAATTCAATATCAATATATATCACGATATAATTTTTTTCAATAAAGGTGATATGATTTTTAAACACATTTCCGATGTTTCAATATACATTACAGCATTTGTCACTGACTGACGTTCAGGGTACAGCCGTCAGAAAGAGCAGAAAGGCTGCGTGTCCACCAAACTGGCTGTGGGCGCATGAGAGCGTTTTTGGCAGCGCAGCGGTTTTTTCTCAGTTGAGACGATTGCTTCCTATGATACGGAATATCTGCGTTTCTAGTATCTCATTTCACATATTTGTTTCTGTATTGTTTCTATATAAAAATGTCAATACAATGTAAAGTATTTGCTCTGGCTCTTGTTTTAAAATATTTAGTTCCGTTATTATGCTGCTTGTTGTCATCTGTTGACGCTGTACAAGCAGAATGTGGCAGTTGGTCGGTGTTGTATTTGTCCTGCCCTTCCTCCACTGTGATTGGACGGCTGGGTAAAGTGACAGTGAGTGCTGCGTTTTACCCAAAGTTGAACATTCAGAGCGCTCAACGTTTGAGCGTTAAACAGACGCTCAGCGCCTCGTTACTCTCCCCAGCAACATGTGTTTTTCTGTTTTCTGCAGCAACTCTAAACACTTTTCATGTTCTTTATCCTGGCTGAAGCACTTTTGTTTCAATCTATAAGAATAATATAATCACCCAATGTTATAGTTTAAAGTTAAAGATATTAATATTAATAAGGTGAGTCTGAGAGTCTTGTGTTTATTTGACGGTGATTTCACATTGTTTGTATGAAGGCTAAACACAAATAAAAGGTGAACATTACTTGTACCATTTTTATTTCTAAAATATTATATAGTTTTATAGGAGGAGGTTTCATAGACTTGGCAAATTCATTTTTCAGAAATTTGTAGGTACAGGCATCTGTTGTGGGCGTTCTTGGCAGTTTTTCGGAGGCTTTTATATTGTTCATATCGATATAGGAATTATATCGTATCGACCGAAATTAAGAAATTTATCATGATATAAATTTTGGCCATATCGTCCAGCCCTAAGCCTTGGTAAGCATAAGTCTTCTTTAAAAAACATAAAATTAATTATAATGTACTGTTTGTTGTCTGATATTATTATTTTATTTATTTATTATTCATTTTTTTTGCAGAGGAAGGAAACTGGTGTATAATGGTCCAGCTGTGGTGAGTAACAATGTGAAATGCTAGGTTGTTTGTGTAAGATTTTGTAAAGATTAGGCCTCAAAAAATTCTT
The DNA here is from genome assembly GCA_039654105.1 of Coreius guichenoti. Taxonomy (NCBI): domain Eukaryota; kingdom Metazoa; phylum Chordata; class Actinopteri; order Cypriniformes; family Gobionidae; genus Coreius; species Coreius guichenoti. The sequence goes on from CM077183.1 coordinate 17,791,223, forward strand.
GCTGTTCCATCTAGTCCAGAGGAAGACACACAAACAAAAAACCACTGTGTAGCACCCCAGCGCAAAGGATGAGAGCGGCAGGTACCACATAATTTCCCCTTTAACTTTTTTTTATTTATTTATTTTTCTTCTGTATATGCATCTATAACCAATAGTACATGTAAGCCATGTATATTTTTCCTACTCAGACACATCTATTGACACGGGTGCTGACCTGTCAGAGATTGACGCTCGACTCCAAGCCCTGCAGGACTACATGCGGGACCTTGACACAGGACACTAACTAATCCCAGTAGATTTAGATGTCTATCTAGGCATTTTGCACAAAGACTGAAAAACTTGGACAATCATTTCTTTCAAACACTGTGTACAGACATGTCTGTAACATGTAGTCATTTATACTAATGAGACTTGAATACTGTTTGTTTTCTTAATCCCTAATGTATCTTTTGGGCTTGACTCAAAATGCAGTTATGCTGGCTTTGTGAAGGGGGTTCTTGAGACTGTTGCCATATCAGACTTGCCCAAAAGTATGACCTCAGGATATACTGTTTTTTTTTTTTTTTTTTAAAAACATTCCTGTGTACATTTTATGAATTAGTGTTTGTTGACCATTGTTGTTTTTATATGATTAGTGTGTATGTTTTTATGTCTGTTTTAGATGCTTTCACATTTTTTGTGAGATTCTGAAAAACAAAGCTTTTTATATATAAAATGATTTTGCAGTTTGTGTCTATTATTTACAGGCACTCTTATATAATGGAGCACAACAGAATGTGATATCCATTTTGTTTATACAAGTTAATGTTCCCGTAACTGATGCATGGCATGGGGCTAGCAACACAAGGTTATAGGTTTGATTCCCAGGAAACAGAGATAGTGATAAAATGTATGTCTTGAGGTACGTTGGTTTAGATAAGCATCTGCCAAAAGCATAAATGTAAATATGTATGCTGCAGATATTTTGACTTTCGGCCTCTAACATGTCTTGTTTTTAATGTGATTCCATCAAAATCTTATATGTAGAATAACAAAAACATTAAATTTGTCTTTAGATGTGATCATGAGGCCAGAATTTTTAAACCTTTCTTGATATAATAAAATGGCATGGTTGTCTACTCTATAGATTAACATCTGCTATGATGTACAGTAAATGTAAGCAGGTATAAAAGCTGTTCTGAATATAGACAGCTAAACTAAGTATTTAGAGGTGTTTTCCATCAGTCTGACTCAAATGAGTTGTTACTTGTTGCTTCATGAATCAAACTTGCATTCTCATAAATGCAGCAAGTAGAACTAGAATGTACGGTCAGTATATCAAGATTGTCATTGAATAACGTGTCTTGCATTTCGGTTTGACAACTTTGATCAGTTTAGAGTCTTTTTTGAGGCTTGACATCCTCAAACATCCTAAAAAGTTTGAGTGAACTGTCCCTTTAAGTACTTTATTGAACTGCAAACGTGTCGTCTTTAAAAACATATTGTTAAAATGTGTTAAAAGCTTATTAAGAAAAGCATCTGTTACTTTTAATGTGACCAGAAACAAACTGTTCATCCTGTACTCAAGTTTAAAGCAAGCTAATGTTAGCAACTGTGGAAGTTAGCTATCACAGGTTAGGTGGCGCTGTAAATCTGATTTAACGGACTTTGACCTGATCATTTTTTTTGGCTCTGTTGCTTTAAAAAAAAAAAAGAGGGCGGGGCAAAGCTGTGCAGTGCAGTCTGTTAAAGCGACGCTTTGAACAAATAATACATTTGACACTGTCGCTGAAATACGCATTAGCGTTGTTTGTACGTTAATACTTGTGTGTTCTTTAAATCTTTCAGGTGATTATTATTATTAATTTCCAGAGGCTAAAAGGATGTGACCACAGCCATTTAACGTTGTTTAATATTAGTTTTATTGTGCATCTGCGCGACGCGTCACACGCAAGGTGCGGCAGTGCCCAGCGCGAGCCGGTTACGCGTTGGGTTTGGCCCTAATCTGGATAAACCCATCAACAACCTCAATGATCTTGTAGATCAAAGGCAGCGTGATGACTAAAACGCCTGATACCCCGGCACCCTGCGCGGGTATGGGTGACGTCCACCACAGCCCCCCAGAGGAGCCCATGGAGCAGCTCTCCAGGCGCGCTCGCGTTGCTGTTCCTGAGCTGGTTGTCACCTGCGAGCCGTGTGCCACCGAGTGTGACCACAGCCTCCGCGGACCCTGCTCAGGCTCACATCACCCCGACGAGGAGTCCATCTGCTCGGACAGCGGGCTCAGCGGCTCTCCCGCCTCGTCCCTGGCGCTGAGGAAGCTGTCCAACTCTTCCTCCACCGGCCTCTCGCCAGCTTCGTCTTTTGAGGAATGCGAAGAGGATTTAATGGGTTACGGTGACTGTAACCAGTCTCCAGGTGAACCGCTCACGGTAAGAATCCGAATCCGTCTGAACATTTTTCATTATGTAGGCTATTAGTAGTATTCCTTTGATAGTCACTACTATCCCAATACACAAAATATCCCACTGTCACTGGTAACAAAACTGGCAGAGGTGTAAAGTATTTGAGTACTAAATACTATACTTGAGTATTATTTTGTCAATTTGTACTTTACTAGAGTTCTGTTTTCTGCTTTTACTCAATTACACTTACAAGGGAAAAATAAGACTTTTTACTTCATTACAATTTCATGTAAACTCCAAAGTACAAAGTAGGCTACATTATGCCATCAGGACTTAAATGTTTCCTCAATTATGTAAAAATAAAATTAGTATTTTTCTTTATCCTTATGTGACTAACAAGCCAATCACATAAGTTCACATAAGTTTAACTTTCCTTTTATTTAAACAGCCACTGACATTTATTTGACTGTAAATACTACTGATAAGGCAGCATTTTTAGAAGAGTAATTCACCAAAAAAGAAACAATTTACTGAGAAAAAGTTTTTGCATCAACAATACTAAAATGAGAAAATCTTATCGGTCTCTTGTCAAAAGTCAATTTAAAAAGCTAAGTAAAGTGTTTACCTTTGTACAATTAAATGTGGATACTTTTTTTTTACTTTCACTCAAGTATTTATTAGCTAGACTTTTGAGTAAAATTTTATTAGATACTAGTACCTATTTACATGACACTAGTGTGTAAGTAGTGTGTGTGTGTGTGTGTGTGTGTGTGTGTATATATATATAATTGCTATTAGTAATATTTTTATCTGACTAGTTGGAATACTTCCAACTAGATACTAGGCCTATACTGTACTTTTCTCAAAAGTGCCATGGTACTTTTTGTGATTTATTACTGTGGGCAATACATTGTTACAGTATTTATTCTTCTTTATTAACGTTAGTTAATACAAAAATACAATTGTTCATTGTTAGTTCATGTTCATTAATTATTATTATTATCAGATACAACTTTTAAATTTAATAATGTATTAGTAAATGTTGAAACTAACTAAGATTAATACATGCTTTAGAAGTATTTTTCATTGTTAGTTCATGTTAAATGTAGTTAGCTAATGTTAACAAATGGAATCTTGTGGTAAAGTGTTTCAGGAAAAAAAAAAAATGTATTAAGTGATATTTTATTAAACTATAGTTGTCATGGTAACTTTTTAATTGCAGATGCATTGAATGCAAGTGTGCACACAGGTGTATGCTGCAGATCAAAATATGCAGTTGTTGTGTAATCCTCATGATAACTGATTAACATTATGGGCTTCGGGTCATGAGATCATGGTTGTAAATGGAGGGAAAAATTCCACGCGTATTAATTTTTTCCCCCTCTCTCCCTCTCCTCGTTGTGGTGATTGGAGTCGTAGGCTTGTGAAGAAGTGTATTTGAGTAGTACAAATGTCTCTTGAAGGTATAAATGTGAAGGTAAAGCAGCCACCATCATTATTATCACATGATATTAGTAAGTCAAATGTAAACTCAGTGACATGTTATAAATTCAACAAGGAATATTCATCATTGCAACCATAAAGGTGTTTGAATATAATCTGGATTGTTCTGTTGTAAGAGCTGTACTGTCTCCAATCATTTTGATGATGATATTGAATGGGATTTGTTTTTATGGATCATGAGGGGGGAAAGTGGCCCATTGAGAAACTCATAATAGTGAGTCAATGCTCTATTGAAACTGAACTTATAAGGTCAACAAATGATGCACCTCCAGCTCTGTATGGTGGGCCTCTCTCACTTTGTTCTGGAGAATGTCATTCTTGTCTGACTGGTTTTCCACTAGCCAAGAGTGAGTGAGTGTTTGAACTTGGAGAGCAGAGAGAACTGTACAGGTTAATTGGCTTCATTCTGAAGACTGACGCTTGGAGGATAGTAATGCACGATGTAAAGATTTTCTCATTGCATACAGTCATGTGTTACAGCAGCATAGGTTCTTGTATACAATAGGATAGAAAGGTTTATGGCACATCAGCTCAAAGTTACTCAAGGGATCTTGTAGACGTTTTTCTGACAACGTCAAAACGGCGGAGAGGAAGGAATCAACACATCAAGTCAGTCGGGAAGAGGTGTGGGTGAGCAGCTAAATACTTTAGGGTCAATGATGTGACACTTTTTTATTTTTTTTTTATTTTTTATTGTGTCCAGATCTTTTATTTATTAAAAAATACATCAAAATGCATTTCATGCATTGACTTGAATACACTTCTTGTATAATGGGCATGTTTGTAATGTCTGCTTTAAAAATTAATTTTACTCATATATTTCTGGTGGGACATGATGTCAAGGTGATGTCAGAGTGGTACAAATCAAATTATCAAAAAATAAATACTTAAGTACTTTGCCATAATCTTTTATTTTTATTTCTAGTATTTTTTTATTTTATTTTTTTTAAACAAGACTTATTAATATTTGGAAAACTTTTGTCTGCCACATAAAAATGATGCAGGAAATCCAACATGCAGGAAGAAGAAAAAACATAAAACAGGAAATTTTTTATATATATATGTATATGTGTGTGTGTATATATATATATGTATGGCTATTAAAGTAAAGAAAGGTATTGTATAGAAAAAAAAAATATAATAACTAAACATTTTCCACAATATTTTCTTCACAGTATAAATTGAGTATTTATAAATGAGAATTTATACAGTCCGAGAATGATCATATTTGCTGGGCCATGGCATCTAACAAATTAAAAACCACCATCTTAAAGTATAATTTTTGATTTTTGTGACAAGCAATGTTACTTTAGGTTTTAAAATGTCATGTGCTGTGACTCCTCTAGAACTTAATGACATTTACGAAATATCATGAATTATTATAATTTTTTTTAAAAAGATGCTTTTTACCTTATAACCTTGTTTTAAATTAATCATTGACATGCACTGACATATATTCAAATTATAAAGAAAATATGCTGGCACTGTCCACACTGGCTCCTCCATTTTATCTGGCAGCAAAACAAGGGCCGTCTGTAAATGTTTCATGAACCTCCTTCTAAGATTAGCTATTTCTTAATCATAGCCTCTTGGTATTGCTTGATGACTTTGTTTAGTCCGAGATTGCCGTCAATGATTTGCCACATGAGGAAAAACTCGACCTATGGTTAATGGAGGAGAGTGAGTTGCACGTTGGAGTCTGAGGTTGACTGAATGCACTCAGTGCCCCAGTGCGGCTCGCTAGTAAGAAAATGAGAACAAAAAGAGAAGACAAGAAAAATCTCTACCAACAAACGACCCTTGTACAGAACCATTGCGTACTGCGCAGTCGTAGAGTGTTAACTGACTGTCTCACATATGTGTTTGTTTCTATCATATCTCTTCTTTCAAAGACTGATCTGTGGAAGAAGCCAAAGAATATGGTGAACTGGTCTCCCCCTCAAGTGGTGGTGAAAAAGCGCTCTCCTTGGGTACAGGTGGTCGGCCATGCAGGTTTGCTTGCTCATCTATGTTCATAAGATGTTTTTGCCAGTGTTATTGGCGATATGTGATATGTTGTGTTTTTTTTTTTTTTTTATTCGCTTGAATTTAAATGATTAATTTCCTGAAATTGCACTTGGATCACCTGATAGCATATAACTTTCATGTTTTTATTATTGTTTTATGGTCATGTGAATTTGCATGTGCTGTAGAGCTAATGATTTTTTTATTGCTGTGTTTGGTGATTCCCTTTTTATTTGACGCCTGCATGTTTTTATTTGGTTCTGCAGGAAACTTTCAGATGGGCAGTGATGGAAGGCTGCTGAAGAAGTACTGCGAGTGCGAGCAGCAGTGTTTTCTGCAGCTCATGAGCGACTCGCTGCAGCCCTTCGTTCCTGGATACTACGGCGTGACTCAGCGTGACGAGCAGGATTACAACCTCATGGACGACCTGCTTGCTGACTTTGACTCTCCCTGCATCATGGACTGCAAAATGGGAAGCCGGTGAGAATGTTGTGCTTTGTAAATTCAGCACTTATCACAGTACTTTTTTTCTTGCAGAACCGGTAAATTTGTTACAAAATGCAGCATATTATATAGAATAACCTTCACTTAAACAGGAAGAGACAATCTGACCAGCATGCAAAGTGACCAACCAAAGTCCAGTTTTTTTTTTTTTTTTAATTTACTATATAGCTAGATGATGGCACACTAAAAAAAATAATTTCATATCACAACAGTCTTTCCGAAAGGCTACATGGAAACACCATTAGGAAATGAATAGTGATGCACCGAAATTAAGGTATTTTTTTTATTAAAACCGAAATTAACATATTCATTTAGCCGAAAACTGAATCCGAAAATGATGTTTGGGTAATTAAAGGGTTAGTTCAAAAAGTAGCACAAACAAATACAATAGAATAAAAATACAAATGAAGTAAAGAGAAAAATGTTTGGGGTAGGTCTAACACTAGTATCCAGAAATACTACAGAAACTGAATAAAGTAATTAAGTGTAAAATAACACTGGATAGTCTTTTAGTCCTGTATAAATTAAATACATGGGCTATTAATCCTGATTCTTTACAATTAAAGCTATCTTTTGTTTTTGTTTTATCAACATTAATGAGACACATATTAGGCTGCTGTCACTTTAAGAGCTAGTGCACGGATTCATTATACTGTTTTCATTATACTGTCACATCCATTTCTCAAATGTTCATGTTTAACATAACCGACTGTGTTTACGAGGATATTCACCAAGACCGGAATTGACATAATTTTGTGTTTTTGACTGTTAAAGCGCTATAATCTGCGAAAAAGAACTCCGTTTTGTTACTCATGAGGTGTCTGTGATGCGATTTTACTTTATTAATCGATCGCTTGAATGTTTAAATTGGTAAGACTTAAAAAGACGTGCAAATTATAAACTTTAGTGACTATGCAACACTGGCCTGAATGTGACAATTCCGTCAACTGTCCCGGAACGCAAGAGTCTAGTATCGCCGTGAGAGAGAGAGACCCAGCACCACTGAATCACTCACGCTGTTTGTGAAATTGCGTCTTGCAGAAAGTTTTAAGATGACTGATCTTAAGCCCTGAAACCCATCAGACTTTCGTTCATTTTTCGGAACACACATGAAGATATTTCTAATGAAATCCGAGAGATTTTCTTCCATTGACAGTCTACGTAACTACCACTTTGATGCTTCAAAAAGTTCATAAAGAGATTGACGAATCCATATGAATTGAGCAGTTTAGTCCAAATTTTCTGACAAGACACGATCACTTTATATGATGAACAGATTGAATTTTAGGCTTTTATTTATGCTCTTCATGCGGTCATGTTCTCAAGTGATAAATTAAATGGTAAATTTCTTCAGTAATGAGCCGCATCTTGATATTTCAGCCAAACAAAATTGTCCATAATCCGTATTGCTAGTCTAGCATCATTTTTTGCTGACATGTTTACCATGTTTAGCTTATCCACATTGTGTTCATGAAATAAATACTGACACATCGCAGAAGCACTAATTAAACGCCACTATTTCGGTTAATGATTTCGGCTCTCCAAAACGGTTTTGTCCAAAACCAGAGATTGACGTTTTTTGCTGTTTCTGCTGAATGTTTGCTGAAATTTTATTGCGTCACTAGAAATTAAGAACATTTTTGTGTTTTTGAATTTTGTTCATGCAAAGTTAAATTAGTAACAAGTACTAATTATTTACACAAATAGAAAACAAAGTGGGATCTAGAGTTTGGGGAATCATAACTAAAAATATTTTTCAGATATATGATGCCACAAACCTGGCAAAATCGGGCAATTTCAACAGCTTCCTCATTAGTGGGGATGCACGATTTATTGGTGTCATATCAGTTACCGGCTGATATTAGAGATTTTGTTAACTTATTAGTATCTGCTGGTTATTGTATATTTAATTGTTCATGCTTTTTACATGTACTGTATATTTCCTTTGCCATCATCTAACACTCACTTAAAGGCAATCTATAAAAGTCTGCATGAACTGAAAATTCACCCTATCTTTTTTTTAATGTATGTTAGATCTTAATGTGAACAAAAAATCTGTGCATTTGTTTCTTATTTGTTTATGTTTTGACCTCGTAATGTTTCATTAAAATGTCATAACTGGACCTTCTAGTGAAAATACAGACTTCTCCAATCATTTAGTCCACTTAAACCTGCCTCTGCAAGCTCATGTTCATCTGCCTCCACTTTTGAGTGTCACGGCCACGTCGCAAAATCCAATCAACAACTGATGGATAAAACCAAATCCCCAACCAACTTTTTTTCTCCTATAATCTGTTACACTCAGATTTAACATCATAATTACACTGTTAAATGTAATATTTAACAACAGGAATATTGTTTTTTTTTTTATATACTGTATATTATAATGTTGTGATTGTCTAAATTCACTTACAGCTTTTAAAAGTGTTTTTTTTTTTTTTTTTTTAAATGGTATTGAATTTTTAGATGGGCCGTTTATCAGCCACAACACAAGAATAATTAGCGGCTTATCGATATCAGACAGAATTTAAAAATATGTGCATCTCCACTCCATCTTTCAATATCAACCCTGGTACCTTTTTAAACACAATTTCCTGGCAAACTGATATAAATTTGTGCACCTGGATACTCTGAATTTGCTTTCAGGCAATGGATTGGAGCTTGTGGTTTTCACTAGTGCTTCCCACTTACGCTGACAATATATAGGGAGTCTGGGTTGTCCATGGGTGTGCCATCTGAAGCCAAGACTACAATACAGTAGATGGTGGTGTCTAAACAACAGAGAAGGAAATATGATCACTGGTGGTCAGCATCTCTGAGAACTGGCGTAATCCTGTTAGGCCAGTTCTCAAATACAAATGACAATGTTTCCATACTAAATAATTATTCCAGTGCTAATGTTGACTTGTATACATGCTTTTAGGACTTACCTGGAGGAAGAGTTGAAGAAGGCCCGGGAGTGTCCTCAGCCACGCAAAGACATGTATGAAAAAATGATAGCAGTGGACCCGAACGCCCCTACTGCGGAGGAGCGGGCCAGGCAGGCAGTACTCAAAACCAGGTACATGCAGTGGAGAGAAACCCTCAGCTCTACGGCCACACTGGGCTTTCGCATCGAGGGCATCAAGGTAGATATGATTCAGGACCCTTCTGAATTTATACTGAGGTCAATTAAACAATTCAGAGTCAAACCAATACAATGTTTTGGCCTTCAGTATAATATCTTGAACAATTTGATCTGTTTTCAGAAATCGGATGGCACTTGTAACACTAACTTCAAGAGAACAAAGTACAAAGATGAGGTGATCCAAGCCCTGGAGGACTTTGTGGACAGCAACATGCTAATCTTGGTATGAATTTGTGTTAATTTGTGCGTGATATATCAAATATTTACAATATATTCAATATTATGTATTAATTTAGTAGTATGTTAATATTGTGCATTTAATTGTTCATACTCGTTTCCTGTTTTTACATTTACATTTGCTACTCCACTTAAAGTGAATTTGTAAGAACACTAATATTTTAATAACATAATTTTTTTATACTGTTCATTGCTGTGATACCTAAATTAATAGCACAGTTTTGTAAATTAAATATAATAAATCATTTTAAAATAATTAAAAATCATCTTTTATTGAAAAATGAAACATTTTTATCAAACTTTATATATAAAGTTTTTTTTTTTTTTTTTTTTTTTTTTTTTAAGTGTGTATATATATATATATATATATACACACACACACACACACACACACACACACACACACACACACACACACACACACCGATCAGGCATCCCCCTTTTGCTGCCAAAACAGCCCTGACCCGTCGAGGCATGGACTCCACTAGACCCCTAAAGGTGTGCTGTGGTATCTGGCACCAAGATGTTAGCAGCAGATCCTTTAAGTCCTGTAAGTTGCGAGGTGGGGCCTCCATGGATCGGACTTGTTTGTTCACCACATCCCACAGATGCTCGATTGGATTGAGATCTGGGGAATTTGGAGGCCACCTCCAAAGTCAACACCTCAAACTTGTTGTTGTGCTCCTCAAACCATTACTGAACCATTTTTGCTTTGTGGCAAGGCGCATTATCCTGCTGAAAGAGGCCACAGCCACCAGGGAATACTGTTTCCATGAAAGGGTGTACATGGTCTGTAACAATGCTTAGGTAGGTGGTACATGTCAAAGTAACATCCACATGGATGGCAGGACCCAAGGTTTCCCAGCAGAACATTGCCCAAAGCATCACACTTCCTCTGCCGGCTTGCCTTCCTCCCATAATGCATCCTGGTGTCATGTGTTCCCCAAGTAAGCGACGCGCACACACCAAGCCATCCACATGATGTAAAAGAAAACGTGATTCATCAGACCAGGCCACCTTCTTCCATTGCTCCGTGGTCCAGTTCTGATGCTCACGTGCCCACTGTTGGCGCTTTCGGCGGTGGACAGGGGTCAGTATGGGCACCCTGACTGGTCTGCGGCTATGCAGCCCCATACACAACAAACTGCGATGCACTGTGTATTCTGACACCTTTCTATCAGAACCAGCATTAACTTCTTGAGCAATTTGAGCTACAGTGGGGAGAACAAGTATTTGATACACTGCCGATTTTGCAGGTTTGCCCACTTACAAAGCATGTAGAAGTCTGTAATTTTTATCACAGGTACACTTCAACTGTGAGAGACGGAATCTAAAAAAAATCCAGAAAATCACATTGTATGATTTTTAAATAATTAATTTGCATTTTATTGCATGACATAAGTATTTGATCACCTACCAACCAGTAAGAATTCCGGCTCTCACAGACCTGTTAGTTTTTCTTTAAGAAGCCCTCCTGTTCTCCACTCATTACCTGTATTAACTGCACCTGTTTGAACTCGTTACCTGTATAAAAGACACCTGTCCACACACTCAATCAAACAGACTCCAACCTCTCCACAATGGCCAAGACCAGAGAGCTGTGTAAGGACATCAGGGATAAAATTGTAGACCTGCACAAGGCTGGGATGGGCTACAGGACAATAGGCAAGCAGCTTGGTGAGAAGGCAACAACTGTTGGCGCAATTATTAGACAATGGAAGAAGTTCAAGATGACGGTCAATCTCCCTCGGTCTGGGGCATCATGCAAGATCTCACCTCGTGGGGCGTCAATGATCATGAGGAAGGTGAGGGATCAGCCCAGAACTACACGGCAGGACCTGGTCAATGACCTGAAGAGAGCTGGGACCACAGTCTCAAAGAAAACCATTAGTAACACACTACGCCGTCATGGATTAAAATCCTGCTGCGCACGCAAGGTCCCCCTGCTCAAGGCCAGGCCTGTCTGAAGTTTGCCAATGACCATCTGGATGATCCAGAGGAGGAATGGGAGAAGGTCATGGGGTCTGATGAGACAAAAATAGAGCTTTTTGGTCTAAACTCCACTCGCCATGTTTGGAGGAAGAAGGATGAGTACAACCCCAAGAACACCATCCCAACCGTGAAGCATGGAGGTGGAAACATCATTCTTTGGGGATGCTTTTCTGCAATGGGGACAGGACGACTGCACCGTATTGAGGGGAGGATGGATGGGGCCATGTATCGCGAGATCTTGGCCAACAACCTCCTTCCCTCAGTAAGAGCATTGAAGATGGGTCGTGGCTGGGTCTTCCAGCATGACAACGACCCGAAACACACAGCCAGGGCAACTAAGGAGTGGCTCCGTAAGAAGCATCTCAAGGTCCTGGAGTGGCCTAGTCAGTCTCCAGACCTGAACCCAATAGAAAATCTTTGGAGGGAGCTGAAAGTCCGTATTGCCCAGCGACAGCCGCGAAACCTGAATGATCTGGAGAAGGTCTGTATGGAGGAGTGGGCCAAAATCCCTGCTGCAGTGTGTGCAAACCTGGTCAAGAACTACAGGAAACGTATGATCTCTGTAATTGCAAACAAAGGTTTCTGTACCAAATATTAAGTTCTGCTTTTCTGATGTATCAAATACTTATGTCATGCAATAAAATGCAAATTAATTACTTAAAAATCATACAATGTGATTTTTCTGGATTTTTGTTTTAGATTCCGTCTCTCACAGTTGAAGTGTACCTATGATAAAAATTACAGACTTCTACATGCTTTGTAAGTGGGCGAACCTTCAAAATCGGCAGCGTATCAAATACTTGTTCTCCCCACTTTACAGTAGCTTGTCTGTTTGATCGGACCACATGGGCCAGCCTTCGCTCCCCACGTGCATCAATGAGCCTTGGCCGCCCATGACCCTGTCGCCGGTTCACCACTGTTTCTTCCTTGGACCACTTTTGATAGATACTGCAGTTTTGGAGATGCTCTGACCCAGTCGTCTAGCCATCACAATTTGGCCCATGTCAAACTCGCTCAAATCCTTACGCTTGCCCATTTTTCCTGCTTCTAACACATCAACTTTGAGGACAAAATGTTCACTTGCTGCCTAATATATCCCACCCACTAACAGGTGCCGTGATGAAGAGTTAATCAGTGTTATTCACTTCATATATCAGTGGTCATAATGTTATGCCTGATCTGTATGTGTGTATGTGTGTATGTATGTGTGTATGTATGTATGTATGTATGTATCTATTTTACTTGCTTTTAAACATTTTGAAACATTTATTAATAATTGCTGTTTGGTTAAAATAATGGTCCCTCTGCCTGTGCGTCTTTTAACCATTAATCCATTTGTGAACTATTATGTAAACAAGTTCATTGTTAGGCTCTTCTGTTCACAGAGAAGCTACCAACAACGATTGAAGGAACTACGAGCCATGCTGGAAAAATCTGATTTCTTCAAAACACATGAGGTGAGATGCATCTTCATTTGGTTGTTCTTCATTCTACACTGCTGATGTAAAATACAGGCTCTAATAAGGACGGTCTTGCTGTGTTTTCCTGTAGGTGGTGGGGAGCTCCTTGTTATTTGTCCATGACCTCACTGGCAAGGCTGGAATCTGGATGATAGACTTTGGAAAGACTGTGCCCATGCCGCCCCCTCTCACCCTGGACCATCGCAGCCCGTGGGTGGAGGGCAACAGAGAGGACGGGTACCTCTGGGGCCTGGACAATTTTATTGACATTCTGACCAACATGCTTCCAGAGAAGTGAAGGGCATTGTGGATCTTCAGAATTGGCATTTTCTGCTAAGACTGTATAATTCCCCTCTATGTTTTGTCTACATGGAGAATAGGTGAAGGTTGGAGAGAATGAAACGATGGAATAGACTGACTGGCCTCAACGTTTAATACAAGTCCTACTGATGAACATCTAAGCCTGTGAATTTACCTGCTGATGTTGTAAGCCCCTCGCTATTTAGTCGTTTTCACTACTTTGGAAGCGCTGTATGTATTTTTACACTGTAAATAGATTTTTATTTAAGCAGTTTGCTCTTACGGGTTGGTGAATAAAAGATTAGCTTAGTTTTAGGAACATTAACCCTGCAGATGAAAATCATTACAGTCATGTTGTTTTGACAGGTGTGTTAAGATACATAAAACAGGAGTGCTTTTGAATACTAATCAACCACCATAGTCTGTTTGTGATAGTTGCCAGATATTTTCCTTAAATTTTATTTTATGTTTGTGACCAAATGGCTCTAATTTGGGTGGGGATGAACTGAATTGATGTGCACACTACTAGCAGTCTGATAAACTGAAGCTAAAAAGAATCACAGAACAACAAAGACCTCTTATGCATCGTTCTTGGTATTGTTTTAATAGAATTGCATAGCTCCCAAAGTAATGAAAACATTGTTTTGCATTCTGTCTTGATCAAGCACCATTTTAATTCACATTAAGCACAGTGAGTTAAACTAATGTTATGCTTTACATTCCTATGTTGTGTTTTTTGCATGCATGCGTGAGCTGCAAAAGGGGAATAACAGCCCCTGTTAATATCACATAGATTACTGCCAATTCGACATGAGTATGGTGTCTGGGATATTTGAGCCAGTACTCCTTATGCACAAATTCACTGTTTGCACTGTTAATTTTGATCTCACATTATTGAGATTTTGTACTGTATAATAAGTACATAAGTACACGACTTGTGATCATTATGTTGGGAGCTTTATCTTGGCTGTCGGTTTTACTGTTCTGGTTTCTGGGTTGCTGTGATAACTACAGAATCTTTTTTTTTTTTCCATGCCGGGTAATTTTGTAAAGGTTTTTTTGAATGTCAGCACAATAAACATGAACATGATGTGATTGTTTTTTTTTCCCCCTCATCTTTCAAAACCATACAAAAGCTTTGATCAGCTGACTCATGTTGGTGCACCTAAATGTATGTTTATGTGTGTATGTATACATATATACAGTGGGGAGAACAAGTATTTGATACACTGCCGATTTTGCAGGTTTGCCCACTTACAAAGCATGTAGAAGTCTGTAATTTTTATCATAGGTACTCTTCAACTGTGAGTGACGGAATCTAAAACAAAAATCCAGAAAATTACATTGTATGATTTTTAAGTAATTAATTTGCATTTTATTGCATGACATAAGTATTTGATACATCAGAAAAGCAGAACTTAATATTTGGTACAGAAACCTTTGTTTGCAATTACAGAGATCATACGTTTCCTGTAGTTCTTGACCAGGTTTGCACACACTGCAGCAGGGATTTTGGCCCACTCCTCCATACAGACCTTCTCCAGATCATTCAGGTTTTGGGGCTGTTGCTGGGCAATACGGACTTTCAGCTCCCTCCAAAGATTTTTCTATTGGGTTCAGGTCTGGAAACTGGCTAGGCCACTCCAGGACCTTGAGATGCTTCTTACGGAGCCACTCCTTAGTTGCCCTGGCTGTGTGTTTCAGGTCATTGTCATGCTGGAAGACCCAGCCACGACCCATCTTCAATGCTCTTACTGAGGGAAGGAGGTTGTTGGCCAAGATCTCGCGATACAAGGCCCCATCCATCCTCCCCTCAATACGGTGCAGTCGTCCTGTCCCCTTTGCAGAAAAGCATCCCCAAAGAATGATGTTTCCACCTCCATGCTTCACGGTTGGGATGGTGTTCTTGGGGTTGTACTCATCCTTCTTCTTCCTCCAAACACGGCGAGTGGAGTTTAGACCAAAAAGCTCTATTTTTGTCCCATCAGACCACATGACCTTCACCCTTTCCTCCTCTGGATCATCCAGATGGTCATTGGCAAACTTCAGACGGGCCTGGACATGCGCTGGCTTGAGCAGGGGGACCTTGCGTGCGCTGCAGGATTTTAATCCATGACGGCGTAGTGTGTTACTAATGGTTGTCTTTGAGACTGTGGTCCCAGCTCTTTTCAGGTCATTGACCAGGTCCTGCCGTGTAGTTCTGGGCTGATCCCTCACCTTCCTCATGATCATTGATGCCCCACGAGGTGAGATCTTGCATGGTGCCCCAGACCGAGGGAGATTGACCGTCATCTTGAACTTCTTCCATTTTCTAATAATTGCGCCAACAGTTGTTGCCTTCTCACCAAGCTGCTTGCCTATTGTCCTGTAGCCCATCCCAGCCTTGTGCCGCTCTACAATATTATCCCTGATGTCCTTACACAGCTCTCTGGTCTTGGCTATTGTGGAGAGGTTGGAGTCTGTTTGATTGAGTGTGTGGACAGGTGTCTTTTATACAGGTAACGAGTTCAAACAGGTGCAGTTAATACAGGTAATGAGTGGAGAACAGGAGGGCTTCTTAAAGAAAAACTAACAGGTCTGTCAGAGCCGGAATTCTTACTGGTTGGTAGGTGATCAAATACTTATGTCATGCAATAAAATGCAAATTATTTAAAAATCATACATCATACAGACCTCTACATGCTTTGTAAGTAGGAAAACCTGCAAAATAGGCAGTGTATCAAATACTTGTTCTCCCCACTGTACTGATCAGGCATATGTGTAATATGACGCACACGCACCCAGCCATCCACGTGATGTAAAAGAAAATGTGATTCATCAGACCAGGCCACCTTCTTCCATTGCTCCGTGGTCCAGTTCTGATGCTCACGTGCCCACTGTTGGCGCTTTCGGCGGTGGACAGGGGTCAGCATGGGCACCCTGACAGGTCTGCGGCTATGTAGCCCCATACGCAACTAACTGCGATGCACTGTGTATTGACACCTTTCTATCTGAACCAGCATTAACTTCTTGAGCAATTTGAGCTACAGTAGCTTGTCTGTTTGATCGGACCACACAGGCCAGCCTTCGTTCCCCACGTGCATCAATGAGCCTTGGCCGCCCATGACCCTGTCGCTGGTTCACTGTTCCTTCCTTGGACCACTTTTGATAGATACTGAGCACTGCAAACACCCCACAAGAGCAAAATGGACAAAAAAAAGGACAAAATGTTCACTTGCTGCCTAATATATCCCACCCACTAACAGGTGCCGTGATGAAGAGATAATCAGTGTTATTCACTTCACCTGTCAGAGGTCATAATGTTATGTCTGATCGGTGTATATATATATTACATACGTACGCACGCATGCACACACACACCACAATAATACATTTTAGTTAGAATTTTTTAATGTTGCTTGTATGGTTCTTTTATCTATTAAAATTCATTACATTTTATAGATGTTTGACTGCTGTGAAATGGGCCAATGAACTTCCAACCTCCCACAAATTGACAAGTTGATGCTTCATTTTAGAGACCTGCTCTATTCCTATGCTAAGAATGTTATGTGCCACCCTTTCATATAGATGCTTACTTTGGCTGTTGTAGGGAGAGGACTTTTGGGAATCTTGGAGCAGAAACCATAGATGCAGGTGAATTACTCTAAATAGAGATGCAGCACACTAGTTTTGGGACATTACCTTCATGCTTTCTGGGTCTGCAGCAGCAATTATCCATACATGTACTAGCTACAAGGTAACTACATGAGTCACTTCGGTGAATGTGATTTCACAAAGTATAGTATCTTTGTTGATCCTGGAACAACATTCCTATCAACCAATCAGATTAGAGGGGCAAGTTTACAGTTTATGTCAAGTTTAGTCTTAAGTTTAGGCTTGTTTTCTTGACCAAATTTAGGGGTTGTTTACACTACACCATTTTCAACTAAAAACTGCGTTTTAGCAGTTCATTTACACGACAACAGCTTTTTGGGGGCCTGAAAACACAAGCTTTTGAAAACGGGTTTCGAAGTGCAAGTTTTTGAAAACGATACCGTTACCGTGCCTATGTAAACATCAAAAACGCACATTTGTGAAAACAGTGACGTCATGTGCATGCATATTATGTGTTCAGTCTATAGGCATCCATAATACAAACCCGATTCCAAAAAAGTTGGGACACTGTACAAATTGTGAATAAAAAAGGAATGCAATAATTTACAAATCTCATAAACTTATATTTTATTCACTATAGAATATAGATGACATATCAAATGTTGAAAGTGAGACATTTTGAAATGTCATGCCAAATATTGGCTCATTTTGGATTTCATGAGAGCTACACATTCCAAAAAAGTTGGGACAGGTAGCAATAAGAGGCCGGAAAAGTTAAATGTACATATAAGGAACAGCTGGAGGACCAATTTGCAACTTATTAGGTCAATTGGCAACATGATTGGGTATAAAAAGAGCCTCTCAGAGTGGCAGTGTCTCTCAGAAGTCAAGATGGGCAGAGGATCACCAATTCCCCCAATGCTGCGGCGAAAAATAGTGGAGCAATATCAGAAAGGAGTTTTTCAGAGAAAAATTGCAAAGAGTTTGAAGTTATCATCATCTACAGTGCATAATATCATCCAAAGATTCAGAGAATCTGGAACAATCTCTGTGCGTAAGGGTCAAGGCCGGAAAACCATACTGGATGCCCGTGATCTTCGGGCCCTTAGACGGCGCTGCTGTAATGGAAATCACAACATGGGCTCAGGAATACTTCCAGAAAACATTGTCGGTGAATTGTCGGTTTGAAGTTCTTTTTGGAAAACTGGGACGCCATGTCATCCGGACTAAAGAGGACAAGGACAACCCAAGTTGTTATCAGCGCTCAGTTCAGAAGCCTGCATCTCTGATGGTATGGGGTTGCATGAGTGCGTGTGGCATGGGCAGCTTACACATCTGGAAAGGCACCATCAATGCTGAAAGGTATATCCAAGTTCTAGAACAACATATGCTCCCATCCAGACGTCGTCTCTTTCAGGGAAGACCTTGCATTTTCCAACATGACAATGCCAGACCACATACTGCATCAATTACAACATCATGGCTGCGTAGAAGAAGGATCCGGGTACTGAAATGGCCAGCCTGCAGTCCAGATCTTTCACCCATAGAAAACATTTGGCGCATCATAAAGAGGAAGATGCAACAAAGAAGACCTAAGACAGTTGAGCAACTAGAAGCCTGTATTAGACAAGAATGGGACAACATTCCTATTCCTAAACTTGAGCAACTTGTCTCCTCAGTCCCCAGACGTTTGCAGACTGTTATAAAAAGAAGAGGGGATGCCACACAGTGGTAAACATGGCCTCGTCCCAACTTTTTTGAGATGTGTTGATGCCATGAAATTTAAAATCAATTTATTTTTCCCTTAAAATGATACATTTTTCTCAGTTTAAACATTTGATATGTCATCTATGTTGTATTCTGAATAAAATATTGAAATTTGAAACTTCCACATCATTGCATTCTGTTTTTATTCACAATTTGTACAGTGTCCCAACTTTTTTTGGAATCGGGTTTGTATTTTGTATGTCAACCTTTTGCTGCATTAAAGCATGCACTTGAGTTTGTGCAAAAACATGCATTAATTTAGATACATGTTTTCAGTAGGATTTGTAACTAATATGTTGGAAGCCACATACTGAATGTTGAACTTTTTTTCTTAATTTATTGCAGTGCACACAGCAGGATAATGTTGCCTGGAGCAAACAAGCACAGTGCTAACAACAGCCAACAGACCAGGCAACACAATCCCATCCTCTGTTCCATTCAGCTGCTGAAGAGCCCACACAGCTCTTTCCCTGCTTTCTCTGCTAGCTCAGTTGAATCGGAGCGGTCTGTACCATCATTTGGTCCTCCCAATCTATAAACACATTTCAGATGACTTCAGGAAGGGTGTCTTAAATGAAAATTATTATGTTTGGACATCATTTTGGCTGCTTTATATATCTTGGTTTCATTTCTAAGGATATTGAGGAAAAGCTTGGAATCCAGGAAGATGGCTGCATTGTTCTGGGACTTGGATTGCTCTACAACTCCTCCACAGACACCACCTCTACACACTGAGTTCAGGCATACCAGCCTCGTGAGGTGAGATGTAATCTTTTACAGTATTTGATAATCATTACACTTTGACCTGGTGAAAATGACCTCATCTTTTTCAGTTCCTATGGTCGTTCACCCATGCAAGACAGCTTAGACTGGCCTTCAAGTGAGCAAGTGGAATTCACAAGATTAAACCCCTCCAGAACTAAAGACAATACAGGTCTGATAGCAGGTTCTGAGTGCTTTTATTAGTGATAAGATTCAGTCAGTATTTCATTTCACTTAGGGCAATTTGCCTCTGCAATTTCATCATATATTTCAGAAGGAGAATGGCATATGGTAACAGCCACTCGCTCATTGCTTGGCAGGGAAAGAAGAGGCCAGAGGGATTGTCTGCAGGACCAGCAGAAAGTGCCTTACAATAGCTTGCCAAGAGTGAGTTTGAATTCTGTTGTGTTGTGTTGTGTTGTATATTATGTTGTATGTTATGTTATATGTTATGTTATATGTTATGTTATCATGTAACACATAGTTATGTTATATGTTGTTATGTTATCATGTAACACATAGTTATGTTATATGTTATGTTATCGTATAACATAACATATAACATGTTGTTATATGGGAACGTAACATAAAACATAACATAACAATATGTTATATGTTATGTTATGTTATGTTAACATATAACATAGTTATGTTATATGTTATTTTATGTTATATGTTATGTTGTTATGTTATCATGTAACATATAGTTATGTTATATGTTATGTTATCATATAACATAACATATAACATGTTGTTATATGGGAACGTAACATAAAACATAACAACGTTACATAACAATATGTTCCCTTTCAGTCGGTCACGTTCGACGTACGCCGGACGTCACAGACGAATTGGGATCACTTCTGGGAGTCCCTATCAGCTTCGAGTGTATACAGAATGGGCCAATGGCCATTGGCGTGCGAGATTTGCATCTCGCGCTCTGCCCCGCAGCGCGGGTATAAATAGGAAGCGGATACAGCGCACATTTGTCATTCACTTCGGAGCCACTTGTATGCTGCTGAAGTTCTCAAAAGAGTTCCAGTTTTGGAGAAATACAGAGAGAGAGAGAGAGAGAGAGGAAGTTCCTGTGTTGGCGAGAAGGCACTGCAGTGGGACCGCAAGCTCACTTAAAGAGCGAAAACTGCTGTTTTCACAGCAAACACTGTTGGTTCGGTGAGGGCGTTCCACACAGTGAGTACAAAACACAGGCTGCACTACCCCCGCTGTGTTTGCCGCGGCCATCTCCCTGCGTGCTTCAGCACGATAAAAGAGCTTTTCCTCTAAAAGAGTACATGGGTGTGACAAGATGTCATTCCACCCGTGCGTTTCTGGATGCGGTCGTTCCCTGTCACCAGCTGACGGTCACAATCGCTGTCTTACGTGTCTGGGCATTCAGCATGCTGAGGCAGTGTTTGTGGATAGTTCATGTTCCCACTGCGGGAACATGACTATCTCGGCGTCAAGATCTAGTGCTATTCCTGCTGGACAGCAGAGTAGACCTACTTCGGCGAATAGCCAGGGTGACCTGAGGATCACGATTAGGACTACCCCGCCGAGGCCAACTCCGTGGGCCCCTAATTCCTCTAAAGCGCCGCAGCCAGTGGAGTTACCGAAAGAGCGCGCTGGCCCCTCCCATGGGCGTCCAGTGGTGACTTTCGGGGCTCCAGCAGATGACAGGATGTTGATCGCTGCATCGGAGGGGGAGCTTCATTCTTCTGGGGATGAAGACTCGGCTGCGTTGCCTCCCTCTGGGAGAGTAGCGTTGCCCGAGACGGACCCAGAGTTGACGGCTATGCTTTCCCGGGTGTCAAGAGCTTTGCCCAGCAGTTCTCGGCCGCCCAGAAGCAGACGGAGGCCATAAAACACATCCTGCCCCGGCGGGCTACTGCTGCCTCCACCCAACCGCCTGCTCGTCGCCGAGGGCGTCCGCCTGCTGCCGCCCCCGCTCCCGCTAAAGCCCAGCAGCAGCCTCCATCCGGGCAACAGCGTGGAGCCGACCGCAGGAAGGCAGCCCAGCCCGCTCAGGCCGCTGCCAAGCCAGGTGGCAAGCGACGAAACAAACAACCCTGAGACGGGCCACCCAGAAATGGAGGGGACAGCTCTACGGGAGGGGGTGTCCGCACCACTCCCTCTCCCGGAGGAGGGCCGAGAGAGAATCTTTTGTTTGAATTCTGTTTATGTTCCGCCACTGGTACCCAAAACTTAAAAAAAAGGAGCTGTTTCCAATATCTCTGGGTGCCAAGAGAGTGCGCTTGGCGGTGTACGACGCTACAATGCCATGTCACTCTTAGGTGCCTCTCCCATCGCCAGCAGGGGGTGCTGGCTGTGCTCAGAACGCACACAAGAGGCCTCCTCACACCCGTGCGCCCCCTCAGCGGAAGCAGGTAAGTGTTGCACTGCACACTCAGACCCCAATTCGGGCCGCTATGCCGTCCCCAGCGCTCCCCAGCCCGTCTCGCTGGCTCATCCGTACTATCAGACTCGGCTATGCGATTCAGTTCGCCCAGCGGCCCCCCAAAATCAGGGGCATCCACTTCACCTCTGTGTTGAAGGAGGGTGCTCCTGTTCTACGGGCGGAGATCGCAGTCCTACTGGCGAAGGACGCGATAGAGCCGGTCCCTCCAGCCAATATGAAGACAGGCTTCTGCAGCCCGTACTTCATTGTACCCAAGAAAGGCAGTGGGTTACGGCCAATCTTGGACCTGCGGTTCTTGAATCGGTCCCTGCACAGGCTGCCGTTCAAGATGCTTATGCAGAAACGCATCTTCGGGTGCATCTCGGTTAATTTCGTGTAACAATAACACAGAATTGCCGGCAAACTTTCAGCCCGTGGGCAGACCCTTCGTTTCTACAGGCAGGTGTTCCCCTAGAACAAGTGTCCAGGCATGCTGTGGTCTCCACGGATGCCTCTGCCACCGGCTAGGGGGTCACGTACAACGGGCTTGCAGTTTCGGGTCTGTGGACGGAGCCTCAACTGCAATGGCACATCAATTGCCTCGAGTTGTTAGCAGTACGTCTTGCGCTGGGCTGCCTCAAGGGGCCGCTACGAGGCAAGCACATTCTGGTCCATACGGACAGCACTGCAACCGTTGCGTACATCAACAAACAGGGTGGTCTACGCTCCTGTTGCATGTCACAACTCGCCCGCCGTCTCCTCCTTTGGAGTCAGAAGCATCTGAGGTCGCTTCGTGCCACTCACATTCCGGGCCTGCTCAATCGTGCGGCCAACGAGCTCTCACGACAGCAAGTGCTTCCGGGAGAGTGGAGACTCCATCCCCAGGTGGTCCAGCTGATCTGGAGACGCTTCGGGACCGCACAGGTAGATATGTTTGCCGCCCCGGACACGTCACACTGCCAGTTGTTTTACTCCCTGACCGAGGGAACCCTCGGCACGGATGCGCTGGCACACAGCTGGCCCCGGGGCCTACGCAAGTATGCATTTCCCCCAGTGAGCCTTCTAGCACAGACTCTGTGCAAGGTCAGGGAGGACGAGGAGCTGGTCTTGTTAGTTGCGCCGTACTGGCCCAACCGGACCTGGTTCCCGGAACTAGTGCTCCTCGCGACAGCACCTCCTTGGCCCATTCCTCTGAGGAAGGACCTTCTGACCTCTGAAAACTCAATGTCTGGTCCCTGGACGGGAAGCGGAGGTTCTAGGTGGCCTACCACAGGCTGTGGTAGACACCATCACTTCGGCTAGAGCCCCCTCTACGAGGTGCCTCTATGCTTTCAAGTGGAACCTATTCGTCGAGTGGTGCTCTTCTCGACGAGAAGACCCCCGAAGATGTTCAATCAGTTCTGTGCTCTCCTTCCTGCAAGATGGGTTGGAGTGAAGGCTGTCTCCCTCCACCCTCAAAGTGTATGTCGCCGCCATCGCCGCACATCATGATGTAGTTGATGGTAAGTCTGTGGGGAAGCACGATCTGATCGTCAGGTTCCTGAGGGGAGCGAGGAGACTAAATCCGCCTCGCTCTCACTCTATACCCTCTTGGGACTTGTCTCTGGTGTTAACAGCACTGCACAGAGCGCCCTTTGAACCACTGCAGTCAGCAGAGTTGAAAATCTTGTCTTGGAAGACAGTGCTCCTGACTGCATTGGCTTCCATCAAGAGGGTAGGGGACCTGCAGGCATTTTCGGTTGACGAATCGTGCCTGGAATTCGGGCCGGCTAACTCTAATGTAATCCTGAGACCCCGGCCCGGATATGTGCCCAAGGTTCCAACCACTCCCTTCCAGGACCAGGTGGTGAACCTGCAAGCGCTGCCCTCGGAGGAGGCAGACCCAGCCCTGGCTTTTCTCTGTCCCGTCCGTGCTTTGCGGGCTTACGTGGACAGAACGCAAATCTTCAGGACCTCAGAACAGCTCTTCATCTGTTATGGAGACCAGCAGAAGGGAAAGGCTGTCTCCAAGCAGAGGATTGCCCACTGGATAGTGGATGCCATCGCCTTGGTGTACCAAACCCAAGGCGTGCCTTGCCCGCTCAGGTTGAGAGCCCACTCCACTAGGAGTGTTGCCTCTTCCTGGGCGCTGGCGCATGGCGCCTCGCTGACAGATATATGTAGAGCTGCAGGCTGGGCGACACCTAACACGTTCGCTAGATTCTATAGCCTCCGTGTAGAGCCAATTTCTTCCCGTGTGCTTGCTTCAACCAGCCAGTAACACCGAAGTGCCCGTTCTAGTGTCAGCTTGCTGCGCCGTTCCCCTCCTCATGGACTGGATACGTGAGCTTTATTTCTCCAGTGAGTTCCCCAGATTGGCGAACCCTGTCGAGCTCCTCCACAACCCGCGGCAGCCCGACGTGGCGGAGCGTCCGACGCCAGGCCTAACACTTGTATTCATTGGTTGAACCTGTGTTAGGCTGGGTATCCATATGTTGTGACCCCTACGGCGGTCCTATATGTGTATTCTTCCATGGTACGGCTCCCTACGGTGAGTCCGTGTCTTTCCCTTGGCAGAGCCCGCTCTGCTGTCTCTGTGCGGTGTAGTCCCCCGCCTAGATCGGCCGGGGCCACCCCTGGGACACTCGTATGTTGTACTGCCCGGATGGCCAGTCCATATGTGTATTTCCACATGATACCTCCCTACGGGTAGGATGTGGCTTCCGCAGCATCCCCTCGGGGCACGCTTTCCCAGCGTTATCCAATACTCTGCTGAGTGGGTCTTGCGGAACAGCAGCAGTGACTCTCCCTGCGTGAGTTCCCGCCCCAAACAGGCGGGGGTCTGAGGGGCTTATGCGGGGCGCTGGAAGTGGCAACAGCCATGGCGTTTTCCATAGGGATCGTCTGAAAGGGCTGAAAGGGAACGTCCCGGTTAGGTATGTAACCCTCGTTCCCTGAAGGAGGGAATGGAGATGTACGTCCCGTCGCCACGGGTGCTGTACCATCACTGCATGGCCGAGTCACTAGTTCGGCTCCTCAGTGAAAAACAAATGTGCCCTGCATTCGCTTCCTATTTATACCCGCGCTGCGGGGCGGAGTGCGAGATGCAAATCTCGCACGCCAATGGCCATTGGCCCATTCTGTATACACTCAAAGCTGATAGGGGCTCCCAGAAGTGATCCCAATTCGTCGGTGCCGTACGATGTATGTCTCCTTTCCCTCCTTCAGGGAACGAGGGTTAAATACGTAACCGAGACGTTATATGTTTTATGTTATGTTATACAAACCCGATTCCAAAAAAGTTGGGACACTGTACAAATTGTGAATAAAAAAGGAATGCAATAATTTACAAATCTCATAAACTTATATTTTATTCACAATAGAATATAGATAACAAATCAAATGTTGAAAGTGAGACATTTTGAAATGTCATGCCAAATATTGGCTCATTTTGGATTTCATGAGAGCTACACATTCCAAAAAAGTTGGGACAGGTAGCAATAAGAGGCCGGAAAAGTTAAATGTACATATAAGGAACAGCTGGAGGACCAATTTGCAACTTATTAGGTCAATTGGCAACATGATTGGGTATAAAAAGAGCCTCTCAGAGTGGCAGTGTCTCTTAGAAGTCAAGATGGGCAGAGGATCACCAATTCCCCCAATGCTGCGACGAAAAATAGTGGAGCAATATCAGAAAGGAGTTTCTCAGAGAAAAATTGCAAAGAGTTTGAAGTTATCATCATCTACAGTGCATAATATCATCCAAAGATTCAGAGAATCTGGAACAATCTCTGTGCGTAAGGGTCAAGGCCAGAAAACCATACTGGATACCCGTGATCTTCGGGCCCTTAGACGGCACTGCATCACATACAGGAATGCTACTGTAATGGAAATCACAACATGGGCTCAGGAACACTTCCAGAAAACATTGTCGGTGAACACAATTTACCGTGCCATTCGCCGTTGCCAGCTAAAACTCTATAGGTCAAAAAAGAAGCCATATCTAAACATGATCCAGAAGCGCAGGCGTTTTCTCTGGGCCAAGGCTCATTTAAAATGGACTGTGGCAAAGTGGAAAACTGTTCTGTGGTCAGACGAATCAAAATTTGAAGTTCTTTTTGGAAAACTGGGATGCCATGTCATCCGGACTAAAGAGGACAAGGACAACCCAAGTTGTTATCAGCGCTCAGTTCAGAAGCCTGCATCTCTGATGGTATGGGGTTGCATGAGTGCGTGTGGCATGGGCAGCTTACACATCTGGAAAGGCACCATCAATGCTGAAAGGTGTATCCAAGTTCTAGAACAACATATGCTCCCATCCAGACGTCGTCTCTTTCAGGGAAGACCTTGCATTTTCCAACATGACAATGCCAGACCACATACTGCATCAATTACAACATCATGGCTGCGTAGAAGAAGGATCTGGGTACTGAAATGGCCAGCCTGCAGTCCAGATCTTTCACCCATAGAAAACATTTGGCGCATCATAAAGAGGAAGATGCGACAAAGAAGACCTAAGACAGTTGAGCAACTAGAAGCCTATATTAGACAAGAATGGGACAACATTCCTATTCCTAAACTTGAGCAACTTGTCTCCTCAGTCCCCAGACGTTTGCAGACTGTTATAAAAAGAAGAGGGGATGCCACACAGTGGTAAACATGGCCTTGTCCCAACTTTTTTGAGATGTGTTGATGCCATGAAATTTAAAATCAACTTATTTTTCCTTTAAAATGATACATTTTCTCAGTTTAAACATTTGATATGTCATCTATGTTGTATTCTGAATAAAATATTGAAATTTGAAACTTCCACATCATTGCATTCTGTTTTTATTCACAATTTGTACAGTGTCCCAACTTTTTTGGAATCGGGTTTGTATGTTATGTTATCATATAACATATAGTTGTTATATGTTATGTTATATGTTATGTTATGTTATGTTAATGTAACTTGTAATGATGTGTTATATGTTATGTTATTTTCCTCTTCTCATAATATCTATTTAAAGGGATAATGGTTTAATGTCTACTGTAGTTAGAACTGAGTTAAGTGCTGCAATTGGATCAGTCAAATTCACAAATACATCATGCAATTGTGGATCGGTTCATCTCAGAATCATCTCAGAAGTATGATTCATTGATGAACTTTTGCGTTCTAAAGGCTTGACCCCCCTCCCCATTAAGCACAAACCTTGCCCTGCATCAACTCAATCACACAGTCAAGTGTCAACAAAAGTTCATACTTTAGTTCAGAGTTAGGAATTGAGTCCTTTAGGATTCAGTTCAGAGTTCTGAGAAATCATGGATGGATCTGATTGTGATGGATGGATCCAATTCTATGCTAAGTTTAAGGCTAGGGATAGGGTTAATATTTGTTTCATTGTTTTGTAGGCAGTCAGCATCTAAATTAAATATTTAGAATCAGCCACAGGGCGGAGTTTTTATTATTGGGTCTCGAATTTCAGAATAAACAAGGAACGAAAATCTCTGAAATGCAGTGTAGTAGAAAATCGAATATGTTTTGGAATTAAGTAAAAATTCCCCCAAAATTAAAATGTTATGAAGTAAAGCTAGCCTACTTGAAAAATGTGTGAGTGAAATGACTTTGTTACTGTTTACCATTGCTCTTGAGAATCAAATGATACAGCATTTAAAAGATAAGTAACAAATCAGTTCTTTTGGCCATTTATTTAATGGCAATTTATCATAAACAAATCTTCTTTTTGTTTCGTAGGCGCATTTTCTCCAGCCAAATAGAGAATCAAGTGCTTTTTCACCCTACGCTAATGACTTCTGGTTGAATGATAAAGATGCCAAGAACATTGCTGAGAACAGTCGTAAGCAGCACCCGCTGACACAGCCGGGCTTCTACAGTCCAAAAATCCAACGATCAAAGCACTGGGAAGCTGCACAGTCCACAAAAAAGTCTTTAAAAGGATCTTCTTCCACAAACAACTTAAAGGAGTTCTGTGCTCTCACATTGCCTCTTCCATGCTCCAAAACTGCTATTCTCAAACCCAGGTGAGATGCATAAATCATCTCAAAATGGATGATTATATAATGTTTTAATAATTCCTGTTGAAAAGGCAAGAGTAAACCAGTATGAATTTCTATGATGGCTCACAATGGGTTTTTAATCCAGGGCACAACTATGCGATTCAATACTTGTAATATTCTTGCGCCTCCGGACCCCTCCTTCCCCTCCCACCCATGAGATCCCACGGGGAGGGGTGGGACAGTCAGTAATAAGTGGGACATTCCCACCACATTGTATAGAGTTGTTCCCTGACCCTAAATTCAGTCTACACCTTCCAGGCACTGTCTGTCACTGCAGTTCTGAGTCTGATAAATTAACAATGTCACAGAGGAAAAAAAGGACATTCGAAATGGAATGAAATGACTTATATTTTTTAAAATGGCACTGTCTTTATGCTTGTAGTCCTTTTGCAATGTATGCACCGCTTACCTCATTGTTTGTTTCTATGTGTCTACAATATGTGTGTGTCTGTGGTCTTTGTGTTTTATTTCTGCCAGCCCTTTGTGTTCTAAGCCGCAAGAGGTTAAAACTTCCCAGGTGAAAAAGCCTCCTTTGATGAGAGCTGTGGTTTCTCAATCTTCACCGACCTCCAATCAACATGGCAAGGAGCACTTCAGCCAACTCCAACTAAGAGAGGACCATCTCATCAAGAACCAGGACTGCATTTTGTTCAATCTGCAGGAACCCAATATAAAATCTCCCAGGAATGACCAACTTGGGTGGAGGCAGAGCCAGAATTCATTCACTGAGGATACATCTACCAAGGATTATATTTCTATTAACAATCTACATCTTTTCCCTGGACGACAGTCTAAAGCAAACCAGCCTGCAACATTTTGTCCAAAACTGGAAAAGCTAAGTCGTGAGGGTGTTGACACTGGCATTAAACCATCTCAAGGTGACCCTGACCAGTCCTGTCAACTTCAAACCAGCCAGACTCAACCTGACTACAACCCAAAACAAAAGACGATACAGTACACACTGCATAGAGAAACCAGTGGTGTCAGAAACGGTGACCACAACCATATAAAAAGGTGAGCAGATATCTTTATGGGATATACTTATTATTTTTAATTTACCATTATCATAACAATAGCTAATAGTATTGTATAGTAGTGCAGCAATTACTAAAATGTATTTAAAATGGCTGCTACCTTAAGCACAATACAATAACGCTTTACAATAAGGTTCATTTTTGTTAACAAGTTGTTACACAGCTCTCTGGAATACAACTTTAATTGGTCGATCGCACCATTCAGTGGTCAGATATTTCACGTCGTCTGTGACAACACTCTTATCATTCCACTCATGAAACCGGTGTTACTTTCATGTCTCTTGTATCACACCGCTGACTTGCACTCTCGTTTCATAAAAACGCAACTGCCGCAATCTTGTGTCTCAGTTTATCGATTGTATTGAAAAATTGTAGTATTATTGTAGTATTGTTGCATTAGAGACCATTCACACAGAACACACACTTTTTGTGCTAATAGCATGAGACGCAGGGTAGTGGATTCGCATGAGGCGAGTGCAAATCAAACACATTAGTCTAGCACGTTTACATGGAAAAACAAAAGCAGCACAGTGGAATGAAAAAACGTCTCTGCGAATGGCCCCTTTGCATTTAAAAATGCAAGACGCAAGGCAGTGGAATGAGGGAAAATTGCAAGGTATAGCAAGGTTCTCAACCAGGGGACCAGGGCCCACTAGGAGGCCTTAGCAAACATCCAGGGAGGGCCCAATAAATCTTATAATGATTTAAATTTAGTTATATTAGCATAATCTTAATTAAAATTCAGAAAATAATAACATCATAGAAAATTATATGTAATAAAATTAAACTGACATAATATTTTTTATATGTATTTTTATTTTTATAACAGAAGTACCAGAGGTACATATTAGCTTAGACAGGAGGGTCTTCGAGGCTGAGAATCACTGGTCTAGAGGCGCATTTTTTTTTTAAAAGTTACACTTAATTTAACTTGAGTGCTGCTTTTTGTAGAACAATGGGTCATGTGTGAGACGCTGCAAAACATGCAAACGCAAAGGTCAAAGACGTCCACATAACGCACAGAAAAAACTAAGAAAATGCAGTGTAGTGGAATGCAAAAACACATTCTTTATTTTTAGACCACTGTATGGAAGATTTAATATACACAGGTCAAGTCAAGTCACCTTTATTTATATAGCGCTTTTTATAATACAGATTGTTTCAAAACAGCTTTACAGTGATAACAGGAAAATGCAACAAAGTTTCAGTTGTAAAGATCATTAGTTATTAATTTAGTTAATTTATCTAGCTCTGGAGAAAACAGTGATGTCATCGTCCAGCTCAGTTCTCATACAATCGTGTCAATGCAGTCAGATCAATAATATTGTTGAATATTAAGTGTAAAATTACAGGTAAAATTATAAAATAATTTAAACTCAGATCAGTATTTTATTTCCAAGGTGTAGTGAACATTATCCTTGTGTATTCTCTTAAATAATAAATGCTGTAAAAAAATGTATTGTACCTAATTCATCGACCAATGCTAAACCTTATTGTAAAGTGTTAACCACAAAAAACAAAAACAAAACAAAAAATAATTATCTGAATTTTGTTATTAGTTCATTTTGCGGTGGCTTAACATATATGTTTCAGTCAGGTGGATGTGAACTCAAAGAATGTGTTTGGTAAGCCTCGAGTGATCGCATCACTCCGAGCAGCATGTTCCCCGCGGCCCGTTCGTAGGAGCACAGTGGTGGAGGACTTGAAAAAACTCATTGTGATGGATGACACAGAGGACAGCGCTCAGGGTGATTCAGTATGTGATGTATTCGGCTCACATTCAGCAGTATAAGCCTAAACAACCTGACAGCCTAAGACAATAATGTGGAAAAAGCAGTTATTGTTCTGCTGAGTATTGTTATGTGTTAACAGTGTTGCAATGTTGCAATGTGTTTACTGTCTTTTTCTAGTCATCGCCTCAACAAAAAGAGGCGGGGCTTCGCAGCAGTTTGCAAATGTCAGGTTTATGCGCCAGTCCGTCTTTATTCAGCCCTGCTCAGCGATCATACCCAGAGACTCCCACACTCACACCCATCCATTTCCACCTGCAAACACGTCAAACAGGCAAGATTTATTCCTTCTACGAGGCATAACTTTATTATTATACACTGTATTAATAATAAGAATAAAATATTTATTGTACTGTTGCGGTATACATATTCTGATGGATTTATCAATTGCTCTTCAACAAGTATTATCTTGTCTTGAAGAGATTTTTTTGGAGGATATTTATGGTATACAATAGGACTCACTGGTTGTCTTTTCCTAGAATGTGGGGAATTGCCTGAGCAGGCTGAATCTGACCTATGGGACAGAGACCAACATCCTGATTCTGAACTCATGCCGCTGCCAAGCACGGCCTATGATCTTGACTGGAATAGTCTAGTTCAAGCAGCCCAAGAGTATGACAGTAAGTATTAAAGAATAAATGTCGAGTTAAAAGGATAGTTCACCCAAAAATGAAAATTAGCCCATAATTTACTCACCCTCAAGCTATCCTAGGTAAATGACTTTCTTCTTTCAGACGAATACAGTCTGAGTTATATTAAAAAATGTCCTAGCTAATCCAAGCATTATAATGGCAGTGAATGGCAGCCCAAACTTTGAAGCCCAAAAAAGTGCATCCACACGGCTCCGGGGGGTTAATAAAGGCCTTCTGAAGTGAAGCGATGCATTTGTGTAAAAAAAATATCCATATTTAATACGCTATAAAGTAAAATATCTAGCCAGACAGCCTTCCATATTCAACTTACGAAAAAAGCGTAACTCATGCGATGTATGACGTCAGTCGTAGCGTAAGCGTTTTGAACTGCGTGAGGCGTTACGCTTTTTTCGTAAGTTGAATACAGAAGGCGGTCTGGCGGAAGCTAGATATTTTACTTTATAAAGTTTTAAATATGGATATTTTTCTTACATAAATGCATAATTTTCCTTTTTGGGTTAACTATCCCTTTAAGATTGTTTATCATCCAGGCTTTCAAATCATGTGTCGTGCAAACAAATAATGCTAAAGCTTTTCTCAGTATTAACTTAATTAAGAAGTTTAATACTGAGTAACATGCAGTTTAGATGCAGCATTTCCAGATGCTGTCTATTTTAACTTGGTCAACGAAAATGGTTCCAGACGAAGCAGAATAAAGTGTCTCCAAGCAGTAAATGGTGGCTTTTGTTCCTGAATGAATCAGAATTTTTTAACAATGGTTCAATGATTCGCTCATATAAAACAGTTTAGTTGTTTTGTTCCTGAATGAATTCGTATTTTTGAACAAATCTGTTAAATGAATAATTTAAAGTCATCATGAAACCAGAAGTTCCAATAGTCTTCCCTATTGTGACACATGGTATATCTGAGTGAAAGGCTTCTTGAACAAGAAAAATGTAAGGCGGGACTTGATTTTGTCCATCGAGAATTGATTGGATGGTTGGATCATTGTGGTTTGCTAAAGAGCGCAACAGTGCCTGCCACCTTTTTCAGCGGCACTGGTTCCGGAAGTATTTTTTCCATTCATTTTCCCCATAGGGATTTAAAAAAAGTCTTCATTAAAGAGTTATAAGCCATTATAACTCAACCAATCAGCTACGAGGTGAATCACAACACTACAAACTTTAATTTTAAGCAAAAAAGTTTTTTTAAAATCAGACAAAAAGACAAAGGTAAAAAACTGTGTACTTAATGGCTTTGGAGAGGGGAAATAACTACAATCCCATGAAGCACAGCATAATCGAATTAAAAACAATCAAAAAATATGAAACTAATAATTTACAAGTTTATTGCAAAATATGCATATATATATACAAACATGTAAGCATTTTGAAAACGTAGAGAGATGGACTATATCATTCGCAGTGCTTCATGGGAGTGGGCGGAGCTAAAGAGCTATTTTTTGGAGCATGTTGCTTTTTTCCGCTCTCTGATTGGTGTAATTTTCTGTACAGCATCATGGGTAATGTAGTTTTTCACCAGGAATTCCACTGTTAAACATGATTATTTTAAAAATAAGCTGAAATAGCTGACCGCTTCAGCAGAAGCAAATGCCATGGATTAACAACCTCGTAGCTCACAGTAGGTCTGTCTTTAAAGGCTTATAAGTTATAGCTCAAAATCAATTTCCTTATAGAGAAAATAAATTGTGTAAGAATTAATTTTTACTTCTGGAACCTGACAGTTGCACTCTACTGTATTGCTGTAATCTCATGTGAGTGGCAGGTTGTCCTGTGCCAGTTAACACGTCATCAGAGAAGATAGATGATGTTGTTGCGAGAGAGGGGAAGTTATTTTGATTAAAGGTTACGAGAGCACATGACTTTAAAAAAATAATGTGAACAGGGAAATCATTTATAATAAATACTGCACCATTCCATAAAAATGAGAATTCATTTTAATTTTATGGTGACTCACTTATATAGAGGCACTTGTAACTGCAGACATAGATTTCTTCACAATTTGTTTAATGCAATGACATGCTATGATTATTATTATTAGTAGCATTAAAATAAATAACTCCATGGTTATGATATTTTTACAGCACAAAGGATGGCAACCCTTCTGTCAGAAATGAGTCCTGTATCAAGCAGGCCAGACACACCATCCCATGGAACCTACAAGATCCAGCATTCCAGTGCTTATTCCAGTGGAGAAGATATGGAGTAAGTGGAGCATCTTTTCTAATCTTAATTTTAAAACCAGTAAACAGCTGCTGGTATGTAATTCTTTCTTTAATACACTGCATGAAAAATAATTGACTTGCATGGTTATTTTTAGCAGTGACGTATTCATTGACTTTCCGGACCAACTCTCTTACCTGGAAGGGATGCTTAGGCGACTGAGTAGTGATCTGCTGAAGGTGAGGCTCATTGATAAATGAAAAAGGTTTGAACTACGTGCTCTCATAGAGGACAAACCGCTCACGAGCACAATGTGTTCCTCTGTCCTCTGATTCAGGAGAAGAGAGACAAGGTGGGACTTCTGGCAGAAGTGTTAAAGCTTCGTATTAGCAACCAGCATCTGAGAGAAGAGTCCCTCAGTGCAGTTGCACAACTACACAAAATCAGCAAAATTTTAAACACAACACCTGGAGGGGAGGAGTAATGCAGGGTTGGAAGCAAAGACTACAAATCTGGAGACAGGCTGACTTTTTTTTTCTTCTTGATTTGGGAGGCAAAATCTGCAGAATGGATTTGAAATGTTAAAATGGAGCCACTGGTAACTCAGGGTTTCTGCAGGTTTTATGAATGTAAATGTAAGACTTTTTCAAGACCCTTTTAAGACTAAGTAAAGGAAATTTAAGGAATAAACTTAAGGGAACACAATACGTCAATATGTTCTCGAAATGTAAATGTCTAGTGAGAAACACAGAGTTGCATTAGCAACACTTCAGAGTTTGAAAATACAACTTCCAACAGATATCCATTACTTTTTAATTCATTTTACAAAAAAGTAGCTTCAATACCTTTGCTCTCAACCACTAGAATATGGACATAACTTTTATCTTCTGATCACACTGCAAAAAAGTGGTGTTCTTCCTCAGTATTTTTGTCTTGTTTTCCAGTGCAATTGTCTAAAGATTCTTAAATCAAGATGCATTTACTGGAAATACAAAATGACTGAATATACTGAATATTTGTGTTCTGTAAAACTGATCAAAACGAAGTGAGTTTTGCTTAAAACAAGAACAAATATCTGCCAGCGGGCTCAGAAAAAAATACTTAAAGCCACAATATGTAATTTTTCGCCGCTACAGGTCGCTTATTCAAAACAAAGGTGTAACTTGATGACGCCTTGATTTTGTGGAGCTTTTATTATGCTGCAGACAAACGCTTCCGCTTTTTCCCGGTCATGCGCACACAGTGCTGTTTTATCATATTAGATACATCATTTGAGTGTGTTGAAAGTTATGTTATAATGCTACTCTGTGCATTTACTCGGCGGCTACTATGAGACACTTGTTGCACACCGCAGTAAGCTAGATCGATATTAGGCATGGTAAAACATGGTACTCGCTGTAAATCATGAAAACGAGATTTAAACAATAAGACTGTGTTGAGCTATATAATAATTAGTTTTCTGTCGATGAATGTATCCAAACATAGATAGATTGCTCACCTGTCTAATAAAACACATAATATATTAAAGCGTCTCTGGTGTTTCCATGGTTTCTACAAAATAAAATCGAGGGTAACGGGGGTATGATGTCATTTATAGGTGACGCACGGATACGGTCCGTGTCCTGGTTAAAATTGCTTATTTCTTTGGATTTAAACATTCTTGGAAACATTTGGGATAATGTAAGTACACAAGTCAACAAAATATATAACATTGTTCTAGTGGTTTTTGGATATTTAAATCCAAAAATCTTACATATTGTGCCTTTAATTCAAAGGGAAACTCATTGAAAGATATTTGTTCTTGTTTTAAGCATAAACACACTTTGTTTTGTTGTTCAAAAGTAAATGTATCAAAGATGTTTCGATATTTGTATTGGAAAACAGGACAAAAATGGAAGATATACACTTTTTGCAATGCATGCAACATTTAATGCCATAACTTTCTGCTCTGATTTAAGGCCTTTTTAAAATCGTGTAAGGGCGAATGAAGACTTTTTAAGACCTGCAGAAATCCTGTAACTGAAAGCTTAATCAAATTAGCCAGAATATTTAATAAACAAACACATGTATACGTAGAAATTCCAGTTCTTCTGGTGCAGGATTTGTGCATGTTTGAAAGCCACAGAAAAGCCAAACAAACTGAACTCAGCCAAGGTTTAATAACAGCACAGTATGTACAAACCAGAACAACTTTCATAAGGTTGATAACTCTCTCGGGAAACATTACAGCTCCCCTAAGGCTTCTTAGACAGAGAATAATTAGGTTAAGGCTTTAAAAAAAAGCTATAAAACAGCTTAATATAAAACATTATAATAAATATATAAATATATATACAAAGATAGATACTTAACAATTGCCATTTATTATAAATAAGTAATAAAAGTCTATAAAGAATATGCTTTATCAAACAATGTAAAGTCACAATGGAAAATGCTGAAAATAGCATATAAAAACACTGAAAATGTAAATATACTCTGTGATGGTTAAAAACATTAGAACAATAAAAATATACTAAACACAATAAATAAGTTATTTTAAAATGCTTGAGATGCAATTGTGTTTAATCACAACAGTGATTAATCTTTATAAAACTGTATCGAACTATAAAACGCAGTTGTTAAAGACCAGTAGTCAGTTTGGCTTGCCTTTCTTAGACTTTTCAAGCATATATTCTCAGTGAGGTGTGAAGGCCTTCATTTGACCGCTTCATACACTTCTCTATAGGCCAGTAACATGTGCAGTGGACTGGGCACAGAGCGTTCTGCCTTCATTTCTGCCTCGTGTGTTTGAATGCGCACATTGCGGTTCTGCTGGCGACTGAAGCTCCAGGCTTTTAGGCTAAAAACGGATAGAGGTTTATATGAAATTGCAATGCAACAGATAAACCTGTATGAAGTTTGGAGAATTCAGAGAGCTTACCAGTACAAACGTCTCTCCTTCTTGGGCAAGATGTGCCATAGATTGGCTAACTCTTTGGTGACCGTAGTGGACGGGATGCCAGGATAGGATCTGTTCCCAAATAATATCATCACTGTCTGTCATTTAAAGGATTTATATATTCAAATATATTTAGATTTGGTCTAATAGTAGTATACACACCTGATATATAATTTTCTGTTCATTCGGCAGAACATAATGAAGCCATTCACACATTTCTTCTTAGGGTTTGGCTGCGTTGCAACACGTCCCGCTCTTGAAGTGCGGCTGTATGAACATTCTTTTCTTGCTCTTTTCAGAGGAATGAGTTGTTCTGGGGTCTCATCTTCAGAACTTTTGTTCCCTTCCTCACTCTTCAAGGACAGACTCATGACAGTCTGCCAATTTGAAATGCAGAGAAGATACCATAAATAGAGAGCTCACTGTAAAACAATATCTTAATAAACTAACATACAATGGGGTCCAAAATTCCACAAGTAAAAATGCTTCTATTTTGTATTTCTCTAATTCCAATTTTGACTTTTTCGCTGCCTGTACAAAGACAAATCATCAATGTCACAAAGTTGTTTATTTGTAGTGGATATATGTTGCAGAATTGCAATGCTGGGCATTTAGTGTTGCAAAATTTCACCACTATTCGATAAATTTATTTGATAATGTATTTCAACGAGATACAGTCATTAAAAGCTAAAGTAAATTCACTATTTGTCCATTTAAATACTGTAAGAAATATTCATATTAACGCATATTTTAATGTTCATTTTATATATAAATTTATCAAGCTCTAGAAACATTTTATTTTTGTACCATTCTTTGAATAGGCTCCATTGTATGAGAATATAAAAAAGTTTCACCCCTAATGCACAGTGTTGCATTTTTTCAACACTTAGAATGGTCTCAAATGTATGTACGTTCAAGATGTCAGGCCATGTAAGCCTTTTCGCATCACTACATACTGTTATGTGTCGTTTTTACCCATATAAAAATGTATTATTTAATTGTATTATGTTGCAAATGTTGCAAATCTGCTATGCTGGGTCTCCAAAAGTCTCTGAGCCCAGATTTTCATTGTGGTCTCAGACCTTTAGACCCCACTCTATATACAGGAAACAAAGGATCACAAAGTTTGGCCTTACTGAGTCATTTGCAAAACTGCCTTGCAAACTGGGACTTTTTAAGATGGTAGATTCTGCGGTGACCCACACGTCCTCAAATAATGCTGTTATGGTAAAAAATATTGTTCAATCAGCATTCCAGCAACACTGTCTTGTTTGTAATTTCACACTGTCTGTAATGTGCACATTTAGCTCTAAGCCTATTTTGCCAAACTGTTTTTATTCAATTATATTGTACAAAGCAGATAGTATATTATTCATAAAACAACTAATGCATCTATTTCATAAATAGCATACATGCTAGTCTATAGTAGTATATAATGTATGTGTGAAGGCCTGTATGGATCATCTTTACTTTGTAGCGCTTCTCGTCCTTCGGGATGGAGAGAACTGCTCAGACCTTGAGAAGGAGATGTGAGCAGAGAGGGGTTGAGGATCAGGCTGTCTGCTTCCGGCGGGGGTGTGCGCAGAGGCAGTATTGGTGTTTTTGGCAGTGTGGGGCTGAAAGGAAAATGCTTTTTCCAGGCAGCTGGAAAAGCTCCAAGCATGGGGTCTTTAAGAAGAATCCCTGATCTGAAGATTTAGTAAAACATAAAAACGAGTTACAAACTTGCACACGGGTACATCTTAAAGGGATAGTTCACCCAAAAATGAAAATTCTGTCATCATTTACTTTCCCTTAAGTTGTTCTCAACCTGTATGCATTTCTTTCTTCTGCTGAACACAAAAGAAGATATTTTGAAGAAGATCTGTAACCAAACCATTGATGGGCCCCATTGACTTCCATAGTATTTTTTTCCCATACTATGGAACAACTCGAGGGTGAGTAAATAATGACAGAATTTCCCCTTTTGGGTGAACTATCCCTTTAAGCTGTCATTTCTCTGCTATTCACAAATATAAATTAAATATCCAATATACAAACCCTGATGGAGGTGTATCCAACACCTTTCTCCCTGGGCTTCCATCTTCACTTCCTGTTTGGTCTTCACAGATACTACAGGTACATTCAGCCTCAGTGCTCCCTGATAACAAAAAATATCCTTAGGTATCAATTATGTTTAAGAATGTGGATTTAATCGGTGTCTAACACCAAAAAAATACTTTTTTTTTACCTGTATTGTAAGAGGAAGTTGTGGAGCTGGAGTCTATGGAGCTTTGTGATGGCTCGCTATCATCAACAGACCACGACTCTTTGTCCTCTGCAGTTTGGACTTCTGATGAATTGTTTTGTCCGTCACACACCAGCTGTTGTTCTTGCTCCTCAAAAGCATTTATGATAAATCTCTCAGAGTCTTTGCTCTGAGGATCCCTCTTTTTGTCACTCAATCGTACTGTTTATAAATTGATACATAAGTGAAAGTGAAAATAAATCCCATTTTGAATAATAAAATATCTTTCTTACTTTAATATCTTATTCTTTACAAACATATAATTTACCTGTATACGTGTTTATGCCACTGTAGGTGTACATTTTCTTGGCTTTTAGGAATTGTGGTGGTGTGCTAGATAATGGAGTGTCCTCGTTCTCTGACTCTGATTCTGCAGACACACAGAGGCCATAAACTTTAGTCTATATCACATGCCCTCGAATTGTGCATAAATAATAAAGCAACTTACTGTTCTCATTGTTTTTGGGGAGACAGTGTAGGGGAACATGACTCTTCAGACTATGAAAGGGACTCTGGTGAAAGTCAAAGCACTGCAGCATGTTTATCAGGGTCTCCTGTGGACACAAAACAGAGTCAATAACATTGTTTTATCACTGTTTTTAACTATATGTATTAAAGCCATTCATGCCATGTATCAAATGAAAAAAGATTTTACTCCGGATATAGTGCCTTACAATCAGTGTTGGGTGTAATGCATTACTAAGTTAATTAATTACTGTAATTTAATTACTTTTCCCTTGAAAAAGTAAAGTAAGGGATTCATCTTAATTTTTCTGTAATTTAATTACAGTTACTTCTGGTATAAATTCTATATAGACTATAGTCTATAGAATAATTCTATATAAAACAATAGTGGATTTAACATCAAAAATCAAATGCTAAAATGTATGTTTTAATATAACCTTCTCCCTCTAAATACTTTTTTGTCAGTTCAAGAATAATTTATTTGAAAGAATTAAGAACAGTTTCATCTTGTATTGTTTAACTGGTCAAGGTTGGAATGGGATATAGAAAGTAATTAGTAATAATAAGTAATGCAATACTTTCTAGAGAGAGTAATTAGTACAGTAATCTAGTTACAATGTTGAAGATGTAATTAGTAACTAGTAATTACTTTTTAAAGTAACTTACCCAACACTGCTTAGAATAAGCACCATATCTTCTTAATTCTACATAATAATCATAATATTAATATAGTTTTGAGAATTTAAAACAATAACATTTAAAAACGACCTGTGGCTGACTGCGTATCAACGTGTTAGTTTCGCGCTCTATTCAAAGCTATATTATTTTAAAATACTTTGGAACGGAACCTAAATTATAGTTCGCATAAGTTCGAATAATTCTTTGATCACTGATACGTCTCTTTTATTTTCATGTTTTATTATTTTTTAAATGGATGCATATTTTCTTGTGTAGGTAGTTGTCTTACCTGAATTATTCTCTTCGGAGTGTAAAAAGGCCACAATATACTGCGAATATCAACTAAATGAAATATCTACCAACATAGAGCTTCTTAAAATGACATTGGAAAAGAAAAGAGCCAATCGGCTTCAGCGCTTACGCGGATTGGCTAACGAGAAGCATCAGGCTTTCTCCAGTAGGTCCTTTACACAGACCTCGTGACAATTGGTTGCTGGGCTGCTTCGTTAACACTTTTATAAACTTTAAAGCCTAGAGTGTATCGACTTTTTATGTTAAAATACTATTCAAATTAAGGCATGCTGGTTTTCCTAAAAAATGTGAAAACACTGACTCAATGCTTTCAAAGCATTACATGTTCTCAGCGCTTTTTTGTTTATAGTTTG
Source organism: Coreius guichenoti (assembly GCA_039654105.1). NCBI lineage: Eukaryota > Metazoa > Chordata > Actinopteri > Cypriniformes > Gobionidae > Coreius > Coreius guichenoti. Next base: position 17,831,960 of record CM077183.1, read on the forward strand.
TTCCAAAAGATTTACATATAGTTAAAGCGATTTGGGGCGTGGCTATCTGTATGTGCGAAATGGGGAAGTTTTAAAGAAACTTTTATTTTTATTTATTTATTTATTGCAATTCCTTTTTGTGACACTAGGCGTATATAAATTACACATTTTCAGCTAACGCGCAAATATGTGCAAAATAAATTATTTTTATTTCCGTTTTACATTTTAATGAGAGATTTAAATATTTTTATCAATTATTGAAAAACGTATTGTTATGCTTAAATTCATGAATATGAAATATATGTTATATTTATGATCCTACACCACTGCCAAAAGTAACAGTGAGGACACCCAGAGTCAGTTGGATGAGGAGCTACGCAGTTAGAGAAGCTTTCCTGTTCTGCTTCAGTAACACCGACTGCAGAACTGAGAATACGATCATTTACAGCCTGCATTGTCAAGATATCAGGACGAATCAACCCGGCGTTGGTAATGAAATGTTCCTTAGACTAAATCCTCTCGTCATTCAGCACTATGTGCTATTCATTTCCAGCGACAGCAGTGGATTTGATAGAGCAGTGGTGCGCCAGCCCCGGACTAGTGGTACAGTAAGTGTGTCTGCCCTGCAAAACCTGCTCGGGGTCCGCATCTTTTGTGGGCACTAACAAAGATGTGCTTCGTCATTTAATTTGCAAGTTGTTTGCATGAATTAAACCTGTGTTATTAATTATTTACCTTTATAATTATTTCATTACTTATTCTATTTTATCTTTAAGTGTGCACCAGATTATAAAAATGACTCTAAGCAGTTGGGAATTATACAGTAGTTTAGTTCGTCGTACGATTCGGGATTTTAACTTCTTTTTCTATATTCCCCTTCCATGCAGCTTTAATCCCTATTTTGGCATCTCTCGTAAACACCAGATGAGCCGTTTACGGTACAAAGCAGCGACTGTCAGATGGAACTGTTCTGTCGCGCGCTGTGACCAGCAGACACGCATGTGTCGCGTGCGATTACTGCTGCTGTGCTTGTGCGTGCTGGTGGCAATGACATTAACACTGGCATTATTACTATCTAACCAACAAACGATAGAGTATGACCTACCTCCCAGACCTCCCGACCTGTTCAAAGACAAGGTAAGAGGACAACAGACATTTTTCCATTTCTTTTTTTTTTTTTTTTTTTTTGCACAATTTTTCTGGAATACAACCCTCTTGGGAAATCCATCTTTAACTTGTAGCTGTGTTTTGGAACATCAACATGACATTTTTTTTTTTAGCTGGTCCAAGCTAGTCATTATATGGTGCAAAATGGCCATTAGTTGGTGCCTAGCTGTTGTACTAGCTACCATGATCCAAAAAATAGTATATCCAGCTGTTTTTTTTTTTGTTTTTTTGCTGGTCCAAGGTTGGACTAACTAATTATCACCTTACTCTCTTTATTGACATATATGGTTCAATGAAGAACCTTTAAAGTCACCATGAAATCAAAATGGACAATTCTTGTTTTTATGGAAATGTTGCAGTATAAATACTTATAAATTATTTATCCATGCACGTCATTGTTTTTATAAAGGCAGTGGCTATTTCTGTGTAAATAGAAATTAGATGCTATTTACACTGTGAAAATAGCAATATATTCTGTTTACACCATGTAAAAGTAGGAGTTCTTTGCAAAATGTTTAAATAGTAATTAGATGCTGTTTATACTTTATTTTGGCAGATACATACTATTTGCACCTCAGTATTGTTGTACATTAACAGGAAGTAATAATAACATAGAGTGTAAATTATTATATTTATTAAAATGATTAAATGGATGCTGCCTTAATGGGACAATAAAAGCCCTCCCTACACCTACCCCTAACCTAACCCTAACCTAACCCTACTCAATAAATACTTTTATTATTATTAAACACTCGTTAGTCACTTTATTTCCAGAATTTTCTTCATTTTTATTGCAAGTAAATGCCTTTTCGATGTTATATGTGATGGGAAAAGGGCGGATTCGAACACGGGTCGTCAAAACCTAGTTCCACGCGCCTATTAGGCCTTTCAGACAGAATGCGACAACTGGCGACCTCGCGCACACGCCGTGGTCAAAGTTCAAAATAGTTCAACGTTCGCCGCTGCGCTCTGTGACGATTACCCGCGCGGCCAATAGAAACGGGGCATCCAAACAAGCGCAGAAAGCAAAATGGATGAAAAGCTAGTACTGTCAGAATTTCTGGAGCTATACATAATACAAGTTTGCTGCTCCCTACTAAGCCGAAAGTACACCTGGAAACTGGTCACTGTGGAAACGGAGCTCTTTCGCAAGCCTGAATTCCCCAAACTGTTTTCTGGACCTGAGAGTTTCATGCACCCACAGCCTCTTTCTTTTTCTTCTTACTAGCAGGGCTAGTGCTATCGCTCAAATACTAAAAGATTTGAAAACTCTGCCTACTTGCTCTGGCCAGCGTAGCGCAAACCGTGTTGTATCTGAAGGGCTACGCTGAACCCAGTGGCCAGTGCAGCGCATTCCGCATCCTGTCTGAAAGGCCCATTACACTCTACTGACTACACCACTAAAGACGTTACAACATGTGCATCTTTTTTAATCTTGTGTGGCCCAACCAGGCATTGCTGGGCGGAGCTAGTGTAAATAGCGCTTGCCAACAAGGCGCACTATTTGCACTTAGTGTAAATAGACCGTTTTTGGCATCCATGTGCTCTCGTAATCCATTGCACAAAAGGTTCTCTATTGTGGAAAGGGGTTCTTTACATTACTCTAAGAAAAAAAGTTTATTTTAAGAATTCTTTTAAGTCGGCATGAACCGGAAGTTGCGACCGACTTCAGTATTGTGACCTATTTTCAGAGTGAAACAGAATGCTAACTGCGTCCCAATTCAGAGGCTGCATCCTTCAAAGGGCTCATTCGATTGCGTGACGAAGACTGTCCAAATTCAAATGCTCCTTCAAATGCGGCCTCCAAATGCGTCCTTCGTTTCCCGTGGAATGAAGGATACAACAGATGCATCCTTCGCAGCCTTGCCTACCCCAGAATTCATTGCATGTCTGAGACAATAGAATTGTTTTAAAGAGAAATTGCCAAATTATCGCTTTCAATGCAAATATTGGGTTTCAGCTTGCCCAAATGTCCAATGATACAAATGTAATTTAAACCTTTAAAGCAGTTCAAATGTTGGCTTATATCTTACTAAGATGCAATTATATATAGTTTATACTCTTTATTATATTCCGAAATGGGCCATGGCGAACATATTTAGACTGTTTGTGAACCTTGTTTTGTTTTTAAAACCTTGTTTTAGTTTAATATAACTAATATAATATAAAAAAGTCCAGTACAAACGTTACTGCCGCTCATCAACGGCAGCTGTCACAGTTGCTAGGCGACAAGAACAATCCTCTGTAGGCTATACGTGCCATTTAACAACGCTCGTTCCGACCTTCCAAAGGATGCAGCCTCCGAAGTCTGAGTCCTTCAAAGGAAGCAACCTCTGAATTGGGACACAGCAATGGAATGAGACAAATATAGGGCATGGCTTGTTTTTTCCCCTTCTGGGAATTGATTGGACCTAGAAAAGCATGCGTACCATTCAGCTCGTTGTCAAAGCTCGCAGCAGACTGACGGTTGGAGGGGATGTTCTAGCCAAAGCGTCGTCATCAGAGAAGGCCATTTCAGAGGGGAAGTACATTTTCAGAGTTTGATTAAAGATTATGAAGACATTTGTTTTGTGGATTAACTTGCACGGATGTATTGTTCACCACAAGACTAGTAATGTGCACTAACAAAGTAAATAGGGTCAGTTTTGATATGACAACTTAAAACTTTCTTTGTGGAACCCAAAATGGTTCTTTTATTGCATCGCTACACTCCCCCCCCCCACACACCTTTGGATACTTTTTTAAGAGGGTACACCAGCTATAGAAAATGGATATCACAATCCAAAACCCAGCTTTTTCCAATCTTAATTTCTCTGCAATTTTCCATTTATCCAAATAATGACTCTTTTGCTCTTCATTCTGTGCATCCGGTCACCTTTCACATGTTTACCGTCTTTAACCTTTCATAGCTGAATCACCAGCCAGGTAAGCCCACAGTTGCCCAGGTGAAGCGGCTGGTCTCGCAGGTGAGTTGGGGAAGACTGTGGTATTCCCATCTGCGACCCATTCTCACTGAACGACAGCCAGGAAGTCGTGGGAGTCGGGCTGTTCGAAAAGTAAGACACAATCAATTTAAGAATTTCAAGGGTATATGTTTTGTTTTTAGTTCGAATTAATCTTGGACAAAGTCACCTCTGATAACAGATTAATTGTAATGTAGACGCGTGCATTTTCTGTAAAGCTGCTTTGAAACGATATGTATTGTGAAAGCGCTATACAAATAAATGTAAACTGAATTGAATTGAATCTCAGATCTAACCAAATCTGCTGTGTCCCATTTTCTGTGATCCTAGCACATCTTTTCTCAACTGGATTCTCTTTCGGCGGGCTGGTCTGTAGCTGTGGACTCCTTCATCTCTGAAACCCCTCGTGGACCTGTTAGCTTCTCAAATGTCCTGGCTGTTTTAGACCCAACGGCTCCTCGGCGATTGCTTTTGGCTTGTCACTATGACTCCAAATTTATTCCTACAAATCCAAGTAACCCACAGAAGGTGTTTGTGGGTGCTAGTGATTCAGCTGTGCCCTGTGCTATGATGCTGGAACTGGTCACAGCTTTGGACCCACACCTCAAAAAGCACAAGCAGCTGGTGAGACAAAGTTTTCATTTAATTTAAATTTGGAGATATATAGCATTACTAGGTCATGAGTTCATGCTGTCCTGAGATAAAGAGAGCGATACATGTCTCTGAGGAGGTCACTTAAGCTTTTTCCAGACTTGATTAACCGCAGTGCTGTAGAATTCAGAGTCAGGTCTGTTGTTTAACTTAACTTAGCCAAGAGCTACAAAACACTGCATGACTGGCAAGGATTTTGAGTAGAGACTATATATATATTTTGCTTATGATCTTGTACATATATTACACACACATGTTCCCAAATAAATGTGAATATATAGTACATGTTCAAATATATTTATACACACATAGTACCATATTTTATCAAATGTACAGTACATGTATATGTTATGAAGTGTATTATTGAATATAAAATTACGATAAATATATTGTAGTAAATTTGTCATATATTTTTCAATATATGAAAAGTGTCAATTCCGTATGTATTATATTATTCAATATCATGTAATATAGTAACACAATATATTCTGTATATTTTCAATATACATTAAATAATTAATATTAATATTTTCTTTGTGTAAGGGAACCTACATAGCAGCTGTAAAATACATGGTTACTCATCCATGGAGACTTGCTATTGATTTTTTTTTGCACCGCTTAGTACAATAATGTAGCATCTTCCTCTACAGTCCAGGTGGAATAAATGATTTTAAATTAATCTAAAACCTTAGTAAACAGAATCCCACAGCAACAATTCCAGGATTTGGAAACATGATTGTTTATTTGGGACATTTGATTGACTGTTCACTTTTACAGAGCAGATTCTTTTTTTTGTGTGTGTGTGTGTGTGTAGATGTCCAGGGTAACCCTGCAGTTGGTCTTCTTTGATGGAGGAGAGGCTTTCGAGCAGTGGTCTCAGACAGACTCGCTATATGGTTCACGGCACCTCGCAGACTACATGTCCCGCACTCCTCACCCGCCGGGTTCTAAACAAACCACACTGCTGAACGCTGTGGTGAGACATAATGCTTGTGTATGTGTGTGTGTTCACTTGTTTTTAAAGGGGTATGAACATTTCTTCATTTACTAAACTCATGTCTTTCCAAACCTGTATGACTTTCTGTTTGTGGAACACAAAAGAGGTTTTCAAGTTAATGGGGTCCAAAATTGACTTTCATTGTATAGACCAAAACATTCTTCAAAATATCTTCTATTATGTTCTGGAGAAGAAAAAAAGTCATACAGGTTTGGAACAACATGAAGGTGAATAAATATTTAGTTTTTTGTCTCGTTAAGTGTCTATTGTATAAGATGTATATGAACATATTGAGTTATAGCTGATATTTGCAGGATCTCCTTGTTCTTTTGGACCTTATTGGTTCCCCTGATCCCATGTTTGTAAATCACTTTGAGAACACAGCTCGCTGGTTTGACCGCCTTATCGCTGCTGGTAAGACTGATTTGACTTTCCATTAATGCTAAAGTTATCCTGGTTAATCATTAATGGTCATAAAGACTCTTAAAACTAATGTTTGAGCCGCAATGGCTTAAATTAGAGTAAAAACTACCAGCCACTTACTTCAAAAGGAAATACCATTTATTGACATGTCTATGAAGTTCAGTGAAACATGTACTATGTACAACAACGATCATGTCTTGATTGTTATGAAAATTATAATTATACGATGTAGACAGACCCTATGATAGGTAGCTTATTTACACCATCTAAATGGCCTTGACTTTTGACCCCTCTAATTTTATTTCTGCATTTTATAAGAGAAAAGACTTCATAATTTGGGGCTCCTTGCTTCCCATGCCAAAGAACAGAGCTATTTCATGAAGGATGTGAACATGGGGCCAGTCGAAGATGATCATCTTCCTTTCCTTCAGAGAGGTAAGACAAAGCGTCCATCAGATTGACAAGCAAAAAATATATGCCCAAAATATATTGCTGTAAGATTGTCTATACTGTATGGATCTCACGTTTTTGACTGCAGGAGTTCCAGTGCTGCACATGATCGCTACGCCGTTCCCTTCCTTCATGCACACCATGGAGGACACAGCAGACAAGGTTCACAGTCACACAGTGGAGAATCTCACCAAAGTCCTTGTGGTCTTTCTGGCTGAATATCTGCGGCTCTAGAATGATATAATATTACATCCAACCACATCCGTTGTGAATCGGTCTATACCTCAGCTGCACTGCTTTAGGAAATCTGATATCAGTGACTGTACTCAGAGATCCATAACATTCTGTATATTCTCAGGCTGCCGTCCTATATCCTGACATATGCTTACCTTTGAAATTTCTGCCATGTTAATCAATCGGTATTGTGCCTTCAGATAGTTTTGCTATCTAGTAATGCACTGTATAGACAATATTATATTATTATCTGTGCCAAAAAAGAGGTTTACAAAAGTTTATTCATATATTCGATAACTGTGCAATAAAATCAGATAGAATGCAAAATATATACTTCAAGCTCAGGAATGGATGTGAACCTGATGCTATATAAGAAATTATTACACTATGCACTACAATGAAGCTTGATAATGCTACAACAATTCTGATCAACTTCTATGTTTAGTCTTGCAATAATATTCTCAGATGAGCAGTCTATAATCTCTAAATGTTAGTCTAGATCAGTGGTCAAACCTGTCCTGGAGTGCCACCAGCCCTGCACATTTTGTATGTCTCCCTATATCTGACACACCCATTTCAGGTCTTGCAGTCTCTACTAATGAGCTCATGAGTTGAATCAGGTGTGATAGATGAGGGAGACATACAAAATGTGCAGGACTGGTGGCACTCCAGGACAGGTTTAAGAACCACTGGTCTAGATTATGTAATTTTCAAACAGAGGTGGAAACTTAAATATTGACTTGAGACTTGACATGCACTGTAAACCCAAATTTTTAATTCACAATTTTTAAGTAAGCTGAACTGGCAGATTTTTATTTTGTACTCATACATTTTAATTACTCTTAACTTGAAATATTTGTGTAAGTGAATTCAAGCTAATTTAAAATTATCATGTAATCTCAATTTTTTAGTAGTGGAAACTTGGCTAGCTTTAGCTAGCTAATTCAGAAAATGCTAACTTGCTAATTGGTAACACATTATATAACACTTAATTTTAGCATTTACATTCCATTTTGAGTGTCATGGCAAAGCATGCTGGGAAATAGACATCCCAGCCCAGTTTCAGTTTAACTTCAATTTATCTAAATTAAAGGCACAATATGTAAGATTTAAACTAAAATATCCAAAAACCACTAGAACACTGTTACATATTTTGTTGACCTGTGTACTTACATTATCCCAAACGTTTCCAACAATGTTTAAACCCAGAGAAATCAGCTATTTTAACCAGTGTTATGGACCATGTCCTTGCGTCGCCTGTCAATGACGTCATATCCGCGCTACCCTTGATTTCCGTAGAAACCATGGAAACAGCAAAGATGCTTTAATATAGTATGTATTTTATTAGACAGGCGAGCAACTGTTTGGATATACATTTATCAACAGAAAACTAATCATTGTTATTCAGTGCAACACGGTTAGTCTTATTGTTTGAATCGCTTGTTTTCTTGATTCACCGCGAATAACTTTTTTGCCATGCCTCAGAGACAACACTATTGTGTCAAGTGGTTAACATAACATAATCAGAGAGAGCTTTCTCCATCATACAATATATTTTAAAATTAACTGCATGTCATTTAGCAACAGTCATTTAGTCATCCTGTTTCATACCACCGTAACGTTAAAAAAACTTTAATACATTCGCTCATTCATGAACATTTTTGCCTGAGTCCGTCGGACTCCTTTCCATGGGCTGTGGAGTTGAAGAGTCAAGACTACAACTCCCATGATTCCTCGCTCATTCACAGCATCATCAAGCTACGCCTTTGTTTTTAATAAGTGACCTCTAACTTACATATTGTGCCTTCAAAACAAACAAATTTACTCAAACTCAAAACAATGAAACAATTTAGATTACTTAAAATGTGTCCTTTTTGTGAACTCAAAAGAAAAAGAAAGTTCTAAATACTCATACTCTGATTGAACGTATTTGTTTCATTTAAGTTTACCCTACTCAAACCAATGAATTATTTTGAGCATTAGGGTTTACAGTGTGGCAAGCAATTGACTTGAGACTAGACTTGTACTCTAAATTAGAGACTCTTCGGATATACAAGGACTTTTTTTCTTGGAGTAATGCTCCTTTTTTTTAATAAAAGGGAATATTTCATTCATTCCCATGAAAATGAAGACTAATTTTTACTGAGTGGGCATTTACAGTGAGGAAAAAAAACATCCTTTCTCTTATAATGAATAAAGTAAATGGTATAAAAGAAGACTTTTTGATTAAAGTAAACCAAACATATTTTATTTTAGATAAGCATTTTTTAATGTCCAAGAAAAACCCTAAAAATACATTTGAAAAAATAAATTAATTGTCGTGCTACAAACTAACCAGCAGCATATAAAAAAACTATTTGAAAAATGAATTTAAAGGGATAGTTCACCCAAAAATGAAAATTACCCCATGATTTACTCACCCTCAAGCCATCCTAGGTGTATATGACATTCTTCTTTCAGGTGAATACAATCGGAGTTATATTAAAAATGTCCTGGCTAATCCAAGCATTAGGCAGTGAATGGCAGCCCAAAAAAGTGCATTCATCCATTATAAAAGTATTTTATAATGCCATTCACTGTCATTATAATGCTTGGATTAGCCAGGAGATTTTTAATACAACTCCGATTGTATTCGTCTGAAAGAAGAATGTCATATACACCTAGGATGGCTTGAGGGTGAATAAATCATGGGGTAATTTTCATTTTTGGGTGAACTAACCCTTTAAGACTTGAGACACACTTGAGACTTCACTCAAACTTGACCTTGAATGACTTGGACTTGTGAGAAAAGACTTGAGACTTGAATATGTGAATGTCTGTTTTATAATAATAAATAAATATACGTATTTTACAGTTGCAAAGTTTCAACATGGACTTGTATAACTTGATATAGTCTGATTGTAGAGTCGATGTCTAAATAAAGCAGGGAGTGAGTGTCGTCGTCCTTGTATTTGAGCAGTGTGTTGTTGTACAGCCTGGACACTAGGTGGCACTGTATCGGGCACTTGCAGCTTTCCATGACGTCACAGCATCAGTTGGGAAACAGGTCATTTCGGCAACTTCGTTTACAGTTTATGTGACTGTCATTGTGTAGACGTTTTATAATTTAAAGCTATGATGAGTCTGAGCGTTATACCAAATACCAATAAAATCCTGGGCTGTAACTGACAAGGTAGAGTGTTGCTGTTATTATTTTTCTGCATGTTACTTTGAAATGTGCTGATATGAGTCGTGTATAAGGGTACTTGACGTCAGATTTCATGCAGGTTTGGCAATGTCCAGTTGTGTGACATTCAATAAATCTAAAAGCATGTAAAAACATCAGGTTTTATAATTATTGTGTAAAATATTTTTATAATAATACATATAATATAAATATATTTTCGAAATTACAAAAAACATTCCATGTAGTCTCTCAATTAATATGAGATCATAATACCGCATGCTTAAAAATTTAAATATTCCATCCCTTAAAATGTGGACATCACAGATCGCTACATGGTTACTACTTGAAAAGCTTACCTACGATAAACATCAAAAATCTGATCAATTCTGGCTGCTATGGTCCCCCCTTTGGGAATATATAAAGAAACTCCCTTAACATGCATATCAGACCGCTTTTAATCTCTGCTAATTTCCTTTGATTTCCTTTTTAAAGGATGCTCTAAAAATCATTTAGTTTATCTGTGGTTGTTGTTGTTTTATTATTTATTTATTTATTTTTACTTCCTGTCTTTTAGGTTTTGTACATCCTGTAACATGAATAGAACTTTGTTTTGTGTTGTGATACTGTTCAAGTTAACTTTCTACTGTGGCAAACAATAAAAAATAAATAAATATTAAAGTCTTAGTCTTAAATTTAAATTTATAGGCTACAATAAATGCGTAAAATATTTAAAAAAATATTTAGTTTCTATGTTACATTACGTTTTTTTTTACTCATAGTACTGTTTTTTTTAATGTATTGTTTTTTATTTATTTTAATTTTTTTATTATTTAGTTATTTAAATCAACATTTTTATTTATTTTAATTGTTTTTTTATGAATCAAAAGCCTTAATTATTTAATGTTTACATTGTTTTTCTCTAGCACTCTGGGTGTACCCAGACTCCAGTTTGAAAACCCCTGTTGTACAGAACAAACTAACATGAGCAGCCACACACATCTGATCTTTTGAAACATAATGCAATGCACTGACTACATTACTACCCTTCGCAGGTTGAAGTCACCACTGTCAATCCCGTCAACACAGCTTTCAGTTGATTGTCCAGCACACTATGGTGCGCCACAGCAAGCTACAGAAACAGGTCTTGTCCCTGTATCGGCAGTTTCTGCGCGCGGCACAGGACAAGCCGGGCTTCATACCGAGAATACGTGATGAATTCCGTTCCAACGCTGCGATCAAGAAGACTGACGTCATGCACATAGAATATCTTTATCGGCGAGGGACTCGCCAACTTGAACTGCTTAAAGATGTAAACACTAAACAACTTGGATCATTCAGCAAGTCTAAAGAGGACAGCTGATCATTCATACCAACCTATAGTCGGTCATATAATCAGTAATTTATTCAAATATTTTACAAAATGTGACTCGAAAAGAACAAAAACACACAAATACAGTTTTTTTTTGGGAAATCACCTCCCTGGCTCAGTTATTTAAATGGAAAGACCAAATGACTTTCACTTTTCTCAGGCTGGACAAGATTAACCCGTTGCGGTTTTGTTTTTACAGTGTTATTTATGTACATTCATTTGCAGATTAAACCCATATTATTTGGTGTATATCAGTATTCTTTTTTTCCCCCATTACTTCCTCTGACTTCTGTTTCTTAAAGTTACTTCTGCATGAATACCACATTTTGTAGATTTTGAAGTGTCTACTGGATGAGTCAGTGTAATGGAGTGTTCAAGATCATATCTGATTCATAAATGATTCAACAAAATATTTTGTCTTTTGCTTACTGTTCACAAATGCTGCTAAATGCTGCTTGAAGTAGTAGGCTAGTAGATGTGTTACCAGTCATATTAGTGTCTTTGGGTTCACATTATAAAAATATAAACGAATGCAAAGAAGATATTTTGAAGAATGTGGGTAATCAAACAGTTGATGGGCCCCATATATGCAAAAAAAAAAAATACTATGGAAGTCAATGGGGCCCATCAACTGTTTGGTTACCGGTTTTCTTCAAAATATCTTCTTTTGTATTCAGCAGAAGAAAGAAATTCAACAGGTTTGAAACGACTTGAGGCTGAGTAAATGAGGGTGAACTATTGTAAAAGAGATACATTCACTCAAAAGATTTACTTGTATACATATTTTGTTCTAAACTAAGGAACATTATGAGGACCAGAAAGGAAGATGTTGGGTATAATGGCAGCCAGTCACCATTCACTTTCATCGTATGGAAAGAATTGCAATGAAAGTGAATGGAGACTCAGGCTGTCAGTCCCTAAAGTTCATATGTTTTCTCCAGACAAATCTGGAAGGACATGAGGATGGGTAAATGAAGACAGAATTTCAACTTTTGGATGAACTATATAACCAGATGATAAGTGGGTATGAAAGATTGAGGAATCACTTTAAACAATGAACAACACAAACTATACTTTTTCTTTTCGTCGCCTATCGAAGGTTTAAGAGGTTCAGTTTAAAATTGTTAATGACATTTGTCCTTGTAATGAGTTCCTGAGACAACTTTAATTTGGATTGTAATGAGTGCACATTTTGTAAAGTCAGACAGGGTAATTGGAACATTTATTTTATTCATGCAAATTTTGCATGGATAAGAGGACATTCATGTTTGGGTTAAGTTTGGAATATGTAGTAATGACTTTAACTTATGTAATATTCTTTATAGTTTTTTTTTTTTTAAATCTTTATTTATGGTTATTTATTTATAGTAGTTATGTTTTTGCTGCTATTTGGTTTTGTTAAAATTGTATTAAGCTTTGTGTTTGTCATGTTTTGTATTTTATTCAAATATTTAAAAAATACTCAAGTAATGACTTGCCCATCCATAAGTGGGCGCAATTGCGAAAATAAATCTGATTTCATTAGAGGAAGAAGAACAAGCTGCTGTGTAAACAGGAAGATCATGTAAGTTGTGTCACAAAAGCAAAGAACGAAATTGTAGCTGTAATTCATAGTTTACAGATTAATATTAATCGCATACAATAATAACCTATTGAACTACAAAAATACGTATGGCGGAGTCAAACGGGATGACAGATGCTCAGCTGATTCAGCAGGTTGGTGTCAAACTTCTATTCTGTCACATGCATCTTAAAATCCTATTTTTTTTTCAGCTCCAATTTTATTTTCTTTATTTAAAAAAGCTGTACTGCCAAATATGAATGAATAAGACTACAGAGATCCACCACCATGTTTTACTATGGTTATAAGTAATATTTTGCTTCATAACAAGCATTGTTCTCATATATTATGAGAATTATATATTATATAATATATATTAATATATATATTGTGTTCGGGTTGCAGCTGGCTCTGCTGGGCTGGCTGAAGACTGACAGTGTACAGTGTAAAGAGCTGCTCACTGCTGTCACTGGGATGCAGGTGGCCCGTGAGGTTCTGGACAGACTCTCTGGGCAAAGGCAGATAGATGCATACAGGGTAAGAATCTTTTTTTTGTGTGTGTGTGTGTTTTATATATATATATATATATATATATATATATATATATATATATATAGGGCAACTGTAACACAAAATGTCTTGAATCACAAGCAAGCCAGAATGATGACACTTTTTATACAATTTTTTAAATATAAATAATTTTTATTCATGCCAAGTAGTTTTCTCTCTGCATTAGAAAAAGTAGTGCAACCGTTTTACTTTGTGAGAAAAAAAACATATATAGGCCTGTATTTTTTAAATGGTCAATATTTATCTTCCGCTGTCTAAAGTGTTGATGCCTTTAGTTTGTTAGTTAAAGGTAGGGTAGGCAATTTCGGAGCGGCTAGCAATAGCAAGTTAGCTTTGAAAGCATGAGATCCTACCCTCCCTTCAGAGCGTCTCCAAAGCCATGCCTCATTCAAAACACATGAATGCACAGTAGAGTTTGCAAAGCGCCACGAGACGAGAGATGCCGTTAAATTACCTCATGTCTCAAAGCACATAACATTACAATAATAATGAACTTACAGAGTTACAGAGAACAAATTCTTTTCTGTAACTAAGTTCTCTGTAACAAATTCTCACAAATTTACCTAAAACTTGGAGAAGTTGGAGCTGAATCAGGTAACTACAGCCAGGCTCTGGAGGACTTCAATGAGTGTTCAACCTTTACAGAGAACTTACAGAGCTCAGACTTGTACCACCTGACTGCTGCAGATTAATTTTGACGTTGATAGTGTTGACATAGAAACACATAAATCCGAGTCTGAGGATGTGAACAGCTCCGGGTAGAACGTCACATGTTGCCGCGGCCCACTAGGGGGCCTCAGTGACCAAACTACATCTCTCAGTTGGATAAAGAAAAGCAGTGTCGCTAATAAAGTTTTGATGGATGACGATTGTAAATAAGGTAAAGACGATTACAGTGACATACAGGAGTCCATTATTATCGATGCGCAAACAAACAGTGTATGTGCGCTCTCGGCTCACTGATCGCTTTAACATCGTATTTCTGCATGAACACAGTTCAATATATTCGCATAGTTGTCAAAATGAATGTACTGTGAGTGTTTTATAGCGGATGCTCGCCGAAGAAGGGTGTTTTGGAGACGTTTGCGAGGATCAGTGGTGTTTATGTACACATAGGCATCAGATGCTCCAAACATAGACTGATGACATCGACCTGCCTTAAGATCGCTGAGTTTCCACACACATTTTTATTTTTCATTTGTATTGTGGTTTGTTTAATAATTCTGAATGAATTCTATTGTAGCTATGTGCAGTCCTTTGGCATCTCCCTGTGGTCTTGTTTGTGGTTGGTTCAGAGAGGAAGGGAGCCTTGGAGTAAAAAAGGTTGAGAACCACTGATTTAGACCACTTCTATTATTGATTGCTGTCAGGATTTGGAGAGTTTCAACCAGTATAACAAAAAGTGTTTATAAAATAAATTGCCTACCCTACCTACAGTGGGGAGAACAAGTATTTGATACACGGCCGATTTTGCAGGTTTGCCCACTTACAAAGCATGTAGAAGTCTGTAATTTTTATCATAGGTACTCTTCAACTGTGAGTGACAGAATCTAAAGCAAAAATCCAGAAAATCACATTGTATGATTTTTAAGTAATTAATTTGCATTTTATTGCATGACATAAGTATTTGATACATCAGAAAAGCAGAACTTAATATTTGGTACAGAAACCTTTGTTTGCAATTACAGAGATAATACATTTCCTGTAGTTCTTGACCAGGTTTGCACACACTGCAGCAGGGATTTTGGCCCACTCCTCCATACAGACCTTCTCAAGATCCTTCAGGTTTCGGGGCTGTCGCTGGGCAATACGGACTTTCAGCTCCCTCCAAAGATTTTCTATTGGGTTCAGGTCTGGAGACTGGCTAGGCCACTCCAGGACCTTGAGATGCTTCTTACGGAGCCACTCCTTAGTTGCCCTGGCTGTGTGTTTCGGGTCGTTGTCATGCTGGAAGACCCAGCCACGACCCATCTTCAATGCTCTTACTGAGGGAAGGAGGTTGTTGGCCAAGATCTCGCGATACATGGCCCCATCCATCCTCCCCTCAATACGGTGAAGTGGTCCTGTCCCCTTTGCAGAAAAGCATCCCCAAAGAATGATGTTTCCACCTCCATGCTTCACGGTTGGGATGGTGTTCTTGGGGTTGTACTCATCCTTCTTTATCCTCCAAACACGGCGAGTGGAGTTTATTTTTGTCTCATCAGACCACATGACCTTCTCCCATTCCTCCTCTGGATCATCCAGATGGTCATTGGCAAACTTCAGACGGGCCTGGACGTGTGCTGGCTTAAGCAGGGGGACCTTGCGTGCGCTGCAGGATTTTAATCCATGACGGCGTAGTGTGTTACTAATGGTTTTCTTTGAGACTGTGGTCCCAGCTCTCTTCAGGTCATTGACCAGGTCCTGCCGTGTAGTTCTGGGCTGATCCCTCACCTTCCTCATGATCACTGATGCCCCACGAGGTGAGATCTTGCATGGTGCCCCAGACCGAGGGAGATTGACCGTCATCTTGAACTTCTTCCATTTTCTAATAATTGCGCCAACAGTTGTTGCCTTCTCACCCAGCTGCTTGCCTATTGTCCTGTAGCCCATCCCAGCCTTGTGCAGGTCTACAATTTTATCCCTGATGTCCTTACACAGCTCTCTGGTCTTGGGCATTGTGGAGAGGTTGGAGTCTGTTTGATTGAGTGTGTGGACAGGTGTCTTTTATACAGGTAACGAGTTCAAACAGGTGCAGTTAATACAGGTAATGAGTGGCGAACAGGAGGGCTTCTTAAAGAAAAACTAACAGGTCTGTGAGAGCCGGAATTCTTACTGGTTGGTAGGTGATCAAATACTTATGTCATGCAATAAATGCAAATTAATTATTTAAAAATCATACAATGTGATTTTCTGGATTTTTTTTAGATTCCGTCTCTCACAGTTGAAGTGTACCTATGATAAAAATTACAGACTTCTATATGCTTTGTAAGTGGGCAAACCTGCAAAATCGGCAGTGTATCAAATACTTGTTCTCCCCACTGTATAGGGATGTGTGACGGTGAGGGGAGGGGGGTGATGTTGGAGTTTTCCCTCTTTTGCACCTCACTTTTAAATCGTTAATTCAAAAGCGAAAGTAAAATACACACGCTGCACGGGCATATACATATATTGCACAAGGATGAGTAAAGAAATAATTAAATTGGTAATGGAATAATTGAATAATGGAATAATATAAATTGTCACTGATTGTTACATACTAATTGTTATAAATTTGTATGTATGTTTTTTCTTTATGATTTTAGGCCTATAGGCACTTCGCAATTGAACTGTAAATTGTGTTTGTGTTGTTGTTTTGTACTGTATTCCTAGTGAATACTAACACAATCTAACCCATTAAAGTCTAACATAAATTCAGTGTACAATAAATTCTGTTAATTTATTACAGAATGTATAGCAGACAAACGTTTGTGACGTGATGTTCTACTTCCTCAGAGGGAATGCATCCTGAGTGTTGCTGACTTTGTGAAGAAGAATCCCAGGGCTTCCCAGCGAGAGCTCAATGCCGAGGTTGAGAAGAACGTGCTGCTGTTTGCCTCTCGAGTGCAGGCTCTATAGATATTGGCCACTGAACATATCACTGTATATCTCTCCCCTTTTTTCTTTCTCCCTATATCTCTTTGTATTTTGACAAATGTATCTAGCTGACTTTATCTAAACTGCCATATGTTGAATATGCTTGTTTTTCATAATCTTGATTAATTATTTTTGAGGGCAACATGTCAGCCTTTATCATTTTTTTATATGTTCACCTGCAGTTAGACTATACATAAAAAGATAGTCACTTATCACTTAAAATTGAGTTTTTATATTTCAAATATGAAATAAAGGTGCTCATATCTGATCATGTCTTATGACAAAGTGCATAATACATATATAATGTCGAGCCATGACTTATTCATTTACAGCAGTGTGAAGGCCAGTTTTGAGAGCACTGATTTTAACACATAGACGACAAAGAAAGACAAAGAGAACTGTCAGGTGGATGAAGCAAAAAGAGAAAGGAAAAATAAGAGGACAGAGACTCCATAATGAGCTATCACTATATTCATCACACAGCACCTGTGATGAATTACATTATGCAGATCACACTTCTCAGATCTCTTGATGACTTTAAAGACAGTGTAGCACTCAGAGCCCAAACCGATGATTAGCGCTGCTGCTTTTGGAATAATACAAACGTAAGACGTGGCTTTCGCTGTATTTTCGGTTTTGCCACGGCAGTCGCCAAAACACTTGTCTTCCAATGGGGACAAAGTTTATGAATAAAATACCACACACTCTTTTGATATAGCGCTTGTCTGTCTCCACTGCACCTGGGCACTTACAAGCAATGACCAGTACTCTAATGACAGGGGAATACAGTCTTGTGAGCTGGCAACCAAGATGAAAGGCAAGGGTGGGCTGGTCAGAGAGAACAAAGCAATGTCGTCTCAGCCATCTAAGCACATCTCACAATAGAAAGAGAGTACCACGGCTATATTTTTGTCTGTCGACATCAAACAAAGCAATATTTTAATGTCAGTAACGCAACAACCAAATGGTGGTCTGTCGGTTGTTTAAAGCTTTTAAATTGTACTTGGATGTCCTTGAAGTTGCATTTTCAGAGAGATTGTAATGGGGGGTGATTTGTGAGTGTTTAGGTATTTATCATGACAGTCCTTAAGAACAAATGACCATAGTAAGCATACTTTGCACCAAAATGCCATTGCTACTGTTGTTTCCTGTGTTTTTAATGGCATTTATGTTACCAAAATATTATTGTAATAAATTTACATGGCCTTACATGAATAACAGGGAATAACAGTTAAAATGCAAAGTGATATGTCAAGGTGATTGACCAATGTGCTACATTAGTATTTTGAAGATTTACAATGAACCTCTCTGTCAGCGACTGTTGATTGCTATAAGATAATTTTCGGCTTACAATGGAAATAAATGTAAATTAAGTCCGCCTTCCAATGTCTATGTTGCCTCTCTGAAGATTATATGATTGAGGGCTTGATGCCTAAAATCTTAGTAGGGTAGGATGGGGGAAGATGCCCCCAATGTGACCAATGTGGATTTACTTTTAAATTGTAGCATATTTAGATATATGTTTAGCATGTGCAGGATGATGATCATGTGTTCATGTGTGCATCATGTGTTATTATAGAAAATAAATTTTTTTTTTTGCTAATTTAGTTGTTATAGCGCAAAATGTCAAACATTAAAAGTAAGATGGCCCCCCTACTGGGGTAACAGGGATAAAATTATTAAATTTAAAAATAAGTAACAACATGCGGTTCATCTTACCCCAAGGGTCTAATTTTATCTTTTTACTTTAAAAACTATAACTTTTACTACACAAATCTAAAAACATTAATGTGTCCACAAATCCCCCATTAGCAAATAGACACAAAAAACTTTGATATTTAACATAATACAATGTCATAGATCACTATTTTTCAGAGACACAAAATTAGATTCACCTCAAATCTCACAAATGCTGATATTCAGATGAAATTATGAAAATAAAAATAGCGTAGCCATTCATCAAACGTGCTGAGATGAGATTTTTTGTCATCTATGGTCAGGAGAAAAAAAATGAAGGTGGGGGTCATCTTACCCCAACCTACCCCAAATGTTTTTGTGTCTCAAAACATAGTGACCTACAGCCTTGGCACCAAGAACGTTTCAATCCTGTAAGCACATATATGCCCAAAATTGCTATCTAGTGTTTCTTTTGTGAATTGACAAATCTTTTAAATGAACAAGTCATTCTCGTTTAGTTCCATATCCGCTTTCAATTTGCATACTTATGCTGCGCAGGATTTCATTGGTTGGACCTACTGAAGGAATACTATGTAGTAGAAATATTTTAGTAGCCTTCTAGACTTTATATTTTCACAGCGGCGCAATCTTTTATTTTTAACGGGAGGGAAAGCAAGGCTGTGAGGGCTACATCTCTTCAGTGGGTTGTACTGTTATTATAATGCGTTTTTGGATTGTTCTGCTGACGAAACACTGCAAAAATATCTTTCCAAGTAATTTCAGTAGACAAAAAACTCCAGACAACATGAGCTGTGGAACGTTATAAGTGATCTAAGAGCTTTACACAGCTTTACACAACAGGTAAGTTATCCCTCACAGCCTCGTTTTCACCTGTCATGGCGTTGCTCTGCATAAGGTCTATTGTCTTTTTTCTATAGCGTGAAAAAACTCAAAAAATGTATTAAGAGAAATTGTACAGCAGTTATAGAAAACGCTTATATGCCTATTGCTTAAACAACCTCAGTATACTCTTTTAGTAGACACGTGAATAATAAGATAAGACTTGACTCGGTCAAGAATCGGTTGAGTAAACGATTTAGTGATTCATAACACACCAAAAGACTGCCTGCCTCGTAATGATGTAACATGAAAAAAAAAAAAAAAAAACTGCGAAATTTGGGCTGTCAGTTAAAATCTAATAGACGAATAGACTAGTCATCAATTAACAGACGGCTATTGAACGACTACATATACATCTAATAGACAACAAAAGGATGGCTAAAGGATTCTTTTCACTCAAATATAACAGGTTCTCATAAATGACAATCCATCCAAAAAATTGAATAATTAGGTTTTATTTAGAAAAAGAACATTAACAACTTAGACAACTTAAGACTTGGCTTGTTAGAAAAAAATATTCTGCAATGTGACCCGCTGAAATGCCACGGTTCCTACACATGATAACAAATAATGTATTTAAATAATGAACACGTCAAAACGAACACACATACTTACAAGATCAAAGTGGGAATTTGCTTTAACGTTTGCTGTTGCTCGTCCGTTGCTCTCCGACAGTATTGCTCTCTCTCGTGTAAAAATTTTTTTTTTTTAATCAGTTTTGACTATAAGTGGGCTACAAATAGCCGGTCGGTATATGAGCTAAATCGTGGCTACGCACAGCCTACGCATAGAACATGTGAAAGTAAATAAACTAAACACCTTGTAATCACTGTTGACTTTGCTTACATGATGGAATTTCATACATCTTGCAAGTTATTTTGGCCAAAACGACATGTATCCAAATTCAAGGTTATTTTGGCTAAAAGTGGTTTACGCAAAGCCGGACTATATCGGCTCTATAGTTAACCGAGACGGTGAAATGATGACTATGATGCTTGCTGGGAACCATTGAAAGAATCTTTTTAGGTTTTAAAGGATTCTCAGTGGATTGAATAAAAATCCCCAGAACTGATAGGCTACATATAGGCGCTCTCTCTCTCTCTCTCTCTCGCGCGCTCTCTCTCTCTCCTCCTTTTTTGTCATTATTCCTCAGCTGCATCATTCAATCACGCACTGCCAAGGATTCACACATGCCACGAATAAACGGCGCCTTTTAAGTTTAACTTAACGTTTCCACCACTTTCGATTCTTCCATTACCAGTGATATTGTTTGAGGACTGTGGTGACACCAACGGTGCTCTTCATCAAAATATAAAATCAGGTAAGTAACCTTTAATTTCACCACTTTAAAAGTTTCTTTGCGATAACCAAGTTATTCATGATCACTTCAATAAGGAAAATGGGACTGACATTTCAATTGCAGCCATGTAGTTGCTAATAATCAGTGATCCAATTCATTTGAATAATTTTAGTCTTAATAATGGCCTTTAAACACAACATATAGCCTTATTAAAACATTTATAATATGTGTATAATAAAACATAATGTATTCTGTAGTGTGGGCTTGATACACTTTTTTTTGGTGAATTTATAACTAGCCTGCACTTGCAGTTTTCCTTCTAATAGCCTAACTTTCACTGAAGTAGCAATATATGTTTTTTGTTTGTTTGTTTTTTTCAGCCGGCAAGGATGATTTCACATCAAGACCACAACATTATTCCTGACTGGTGCGGCACCAGCTATAATTGGATAGCGAGATGGGGAAAGATAACAATCTTGCGCTTGCCTGCCTACTGTTACCTGCTAACCCAAAAGGTGTATCTTGATGTCTTATTTCCTGAACCATGTGTCATTTTACCTGATAACCCTGCTTTTTACGATGGTCTCTGTCTCAGTGCCACTGGAGAAAGTGATGCGGTTATGAATCCAGCAGAATGTTAATGGACATGAAGAACTTTGTCCAGTACACGCTTGTCCTTCATTTTTGAACTGTATCAGCAAACAAGAGCAACATATGTTTTCATTGTGACTCTACACCTCTTCTAAAGGCCATTGTGGAGACGTTTGTGTGTGTTTTGAAAGTGAGTGTGTGTTTTCTTGTGGCTGTGCATGTTTGCCTGTTCTTGTCACTTCCTGCTGATGATCAAGTCATGCCACGTGGAAGAGATGTCAGCAACAGCTGTTGCCTCCCACTGCACCTGAATGAAGACAATGCCCGTTTTGGTTTGTTGGCGGCCCTCATCCTCCTCTACCTGCTGTGTGGGGCGGTGGTGTTCTCCGCTCTCGAGCATCCCTCTGAGCTGCAGGCTCACAAGCGCTGGGATGAACAGTTGGCCAACTTCACTGAGCAAAACAGCATAAACCTGAAATCACTGCAGGTCCTGCTAAGGCAGTATGAGGAGGCCTTTGTGGCTGGGATCCGTGTGGACAAACTTAGACCCCGCTGGGATTTCTCAGGGGCGTTCTACTTTGTTGGCACAGTAATCTCCACAATTGGTGAGTTCATATACGTCAGCAAATTTCACAAAAAAGAGAATTAATTAGCAGAAATCCTAATGTACAATTTACACATTTGGCAGACGCTTTTATATAAAGCACATTGCGTTAACATTATTATTTACTGTTTTATTAATTCATGCATTACCTGGTAATCAAACCCAAAACAATGGCATTGTTAGCACCATGCTCTAATATTTTAATTAACTAAAACCATAAAAAATTTTCATTACTTGAAATAAAATAAACAAACTGAAACAAATGAAAATATAAAAAACCTAAACTTATTTTATTTCAACTAGTTGTCAAGGCAACATTTTAATTGTTTGAAGTTGAAGTACTAAAATAACTAAAACTAAATAAACGAAAACTAAAACGTAAAGGGTTAGTTCACCCAAAAATGAAAATTCTGTTATTAATTACTCTCCCTCATGTCGTTCCAAACCCGTAAGACCTTCGTTCATCTTCTGAACACAAATGAAGATATTTTTGATGAAATCCGAGAGTTCTCTGACCCCTCCATAGACAGCTATTTAATTAACACTTTCAAGGCCCAGAAAGGTAGTAAAGACATAGTTAAAATAGTCCATGTGACTACGAGTTCTACGGCAGAACGGCAGCTCATCATTGGCCGATGCTGTTCCCGGGGACGCATGCGTGTGTTGCTGACGCAGGAGCTAGCCAATGGTGAGCCGCCATTCTGCCGTAGAACTCGGAAGCGCTGCACTGTATTTACAACGTAAACTGTGTTGGAGACTGACACAGACGAGAAGAAATTGTTGAATAAAGTCGTAATTTTTGTTTGTATTTTGCGCACAAAGTATTCTCGTCGCTTTATAACATTAAGGTTGAACCACTGGAGTCACAAGGACTATTTTAACAATCTCTTTACTACCTTTCTGGGCCTTGAAAGTGATAATTACATTGCTGTCTATGGAGGGGTCAGAAAGCTCTCAGATTTCATCAAAAATATCTTCATTTGTGTTCCGAAGATGAACGGTCTTACGGGTTTGGAACGACATGAGGGTGAGTAATTAATGACAGAAATTTCATTTTTGGGTGAACTAACCCTTTAATATAAATTATATACTGTATGGTAGACATATTTAAGGAAACAAAAACGTGATAAAAATAGACAACAAATTTACTTTTATTAACTAAAATATTTATAATATTAAATATAAATCTAATTCAAAATATTAACAAAAATTCTAATAATGAATCAATTAAACTAAAATAACACTGGCTACTAAAATACAAAAATGTATATTATAAATAGTTCCACTGGCCAAATCAACTTTCTTCACTTTTTTGGTTTCAGGTTTTCAATATATTTATTTTTACCATGCACATCATTGAAGGAATAATAAAAAAAATGCAAATTCTGTCATTACTCGCCCTCGTAGCTCTGAACCCATGTCGTTTTCTTTTTTCTGTGGCCCCAAAACAGAACTTTCTACAAAACATCCAAGCTGCTCCTTTACATAAAACAAAAGTAAAAAAGCAATGCACAACCACATTTGTATTACTAACTTTAAATTCCCTTTTGCCGTAACTTTGAAATCTTGCAAGCTTGCCCTGCCTGGTTTGGAGTGATTTATGTCACATGTTATTGGCTGTTGCTGTTCTCATGACCACTTGCAAAGTACCGAAATTGTCCACAAGCATAAATTAGACTTGAAATATAGTGCCATATGGTGTTTTTTTGGGTCAGCCTCTATCTATTTTCATTGTATGAAAAAACAAACAAAACAAAACGTTTTTCTTTTTCAAACCATAGCATATTGGAGTGACACTTTAGTGTGTGTGCTATTTTTTTTTTTTACGAATACTAATAAATGTATTGAAAATACATCACCAAAATACTTCCTATTTCCCTCCAGGCTTTGGCATGACCACTCCAGTCACGGTTGCAGGTAAGATCTTTTTGATATTCTACGGACTCCTTGGCTGTGCAGCAACAATCCTCTTCTTCAACCTCTTCCTGGAGCGCATCATCACGATGTTGGCCTACATCATGCGCTGGTGTCACGAGCGACAACTGCGCCGCTCTGGCGTGGGAGGAGAGGAGGCCAGGAGCGAGGATGACAGTCTGGAGGGCTGGAAACCATCGGTCTACTACGTAATGCTCATTCTGGGCATCGCAGCCCTGCTGATTGCATGCTGCGCGTCTGCGTTGTACTCTGCCATGGAGGACTGGGACTACTTTGAGTCCTTGTACTTCTGCTTTGTGGCCTTCAGCACCATTGGCTTCGGGGATGTAGTGAGCAGCCAACGGGAAAGTTATAAAGCTCAGGAGGCCTACCGTCTGGGCAACTGCCTCTTCATCCTCATGGGTGTGTGTTGCATTTATTCCCTGTTTAATGTAATTTCCATCATAATCAAGCAGACGCTCAACTGGATCCTTGGCAAACTGGACAGCAACAAGGCTCAGTGTCCCTGCCGTGGCCGTCCGTACAGGCGGCGAGGTCGGGCCTGCTGTTTCTGCTGCTTCCCACGCATTCCCAACCAGCGGCACAACCACCAGCCTCCACCGGGAAATTCTCGGCAGAGGGCTCAAAAACGCAATGCCGTGCACCCTGCCCTGGCTAACGAAACGGCGGGAAAGCGCTTCACTAATGCATCAGTGGAAACAGTTTGTGATAGTGAGACTGATGCTGGCTTAGGACCAGATGGAGGTTATCTGACAGGGCGCAGACTGTCTGGAGAAATGATCTCAGTCAATGACTTTATGACCAACAAGGTTTCTTTGGCTATTCTACAGAAGCAACTCTCAGAGACCGCTCACGGTAATCCAAGACAAAGCCATGTTCGCCAGAACGGATTCTCCGGTGGAGTGGGCGCCTTTGCTATCATGAATAACCGCCTTCAGGAGACAAGTGTCGACAGGTAGCTCGGTTATACAAAGATGACGTAGGATATTGCACTGTAATTGCATATAAAGATATACAGGATTTAATCATGACTTTTAGTTCAGGGTTGTGCACCATTCAGAACTGAATTGATAATGGCTTTAAAATTCAAAATTGTAATTCAAATATGAATTTAAGTGTAATTCAAATTATTTGAAATTCATGGTAATGTATAATGCTAATTTATATTTATATGACTAAAGCAAAGTTTAAGTTTCTTAAAGGTATAGTTCACCCAAAAATGAAAATTCGGTCATTTTACCTACCCTTATGTCGTTTCAACCAACACAAATAAAAATGTTTTTAATGAATAATATACTTATGTAAATAAAAGCCTAAATCAAATCTGTTCATCATATAAAGAGATTGTGTCTCTTCTTGGATTAAACCACTCGATTCATAAGGATTTGTTTACAATGGTTTTTATGAACTTTTTAATTCATCAAAGTTTTGGTGACTTTAAATGGAGGAACAGAAATCTCTCAGGTTTCATTAAATATCTTCATTTGTGTTTCAAAGATGAATGAAAGTCTTTTAGGGTTGGAATGAGAGTAATGATAATTTTCTTTTTTGGGTGAACTATCCCTTTAAGACAAACACTGAACAGATAGATAGATAGATAGATAGATAGATAGATAGATAGATAGATATGAAATGCCACCAATAGAAATTGTATTTTTAATTTTTAATTGTAGTTTATATATTTCAGCATATTTGGTAAACTATTGAGGACCGAGGAACTACTGAGAAACACTTAATTTCCCCAAATTCATTTGCTGTGTTGAATTTTATGGAATTTTGAACAATTCAATTATAATTCACACTCACTGACTAAAGGACAGACAATTTTATAGTTCTGAATTTTTCCCAATGCTGATCCCGTAGACTACTGTTTGCTGGGAATTAAGTTCTTCGAGGTTTAATCATTTATTGCATGCAATTAAAGGTGTAAAATGTACATTTAGCCTACTATTGTAATATACAGTGGAGAGCAAATTAGGCTACATCAAATTAAAATAGCCAATTACCTCTGTAGATCACAAGGACGGTGAATGTAAGCATTTATAAATGACTTTGTTCTTTCATTTTAAAAATCATTATAAACAAATGTGATTTTAATGGTTAACATCGCTTCTCAGAGTCACTTTGATGCTGAAGTGATTGGCCGGTGTGGTGAGCAATCACACTGTGCTTCTGGAGAGATACTTTAACGGCTCTTCACGAAAACAGACTGATTTTCAAGAGCCAGGCAGATGAAGCCACGGCACTTACAGAGAGACAGTCCCCGAGGGAAGAAATAGCCTACAAGTATCAAATCAAAGGGAGATGGTCAGTTTTAGTTGTGCATTGTTTGATCGTTTCTATCACGCCGCCGTGCATGTCCTAAGAAACACATGATCTAATGAATACAATTATGTGCAAATAGACTTTAAGCAAAATGAATCTAATGTGAAAGTATCATCATTCTTTTAAAAGACATACTATGTCATCTCAATTATTTTTTTTGTTGTTGAAGATATACTGTATAGATTCTGTAGATACTGTAAACACAAATTTTACAGTTTTGTTGAATATTTATTTTGGTATCAAACGAAATAACTAGCCTACTCACGCTTTTTACATCTGTGTTACAGCATCCTCTTGTCATTCATAGAGGTTTATTATTATTATTAAAATCTGTTTCTGAGTGACAGACAGTAACGCCGTGTTGGCAGACGGCTACTGGGCTTGTGGTCTCACAAAGTGTGTTAAATGAGGAGCGAGTCTCTACTGCCCCCCTGAGGATGACACTGGTATACTCTTAGAAAAAAGGGTTCAATGGGGTTTTACATAGAACCCTATGGTTTTAAACTTAATTTTAAAGAACACGACTTCTATATATGAAGAAATGTCTAAACAAGTATTATGCAATCTTTTTTTCTAGTGATAAAATATGTTTACAAGCTGTTTAATTCATAAAATGTTATTAAAATGAATAAAAAAAAATTAACACTTTTCCCGCCATTGACGGAAATTTCTGTCATTTGTGAGAAAACGCTTCCCCGAGTGGTGCAGGTATGACGTCACTTTGTAGGCCAACGGGCAGTTAGCATCACACTGGTTCTCTAGATAAAAACCCAATAGGATTTCTCTAGGCTTTTGGATTATCGCAAAAAACAAGCTCTGTGATCAACAAAAGATTATGATACTTAAACATTTTGTCCATCAAGATTATATCACAGATGAACACAACTTTTATGAATTTTGAAGCCTAAACCTAAACCACAGTCCCACAAATACGTCACCATTACTAAGCTTCCAACAACTCTTTCAGTTTTTATCTAAAAACATTTCCCCAGAACGTTTGAGTTACACTAGTTTATAAGAGCACAATTATTAGCATAATGAGACTGTGAAAGCAGACTGAGTTTACCTTTTTTGCGTGATGACGTTTAATCTCCTCAGCCTCTGTAGTCCCATTTAGCCACTTGCTAGCAACCGCCTTTTTCAAGACACGTAACAGCAAAAAAATAAAATAAATCACGAGTGGAGTAATACTGATGTATTTACTGTCGTGGAATAAAACGTGAAAATGGCTTGAGCTTGTGTTCACCACAAACCTTATTTCAGCCATTTAACCAAAATCCCATTCAAAAAAACCCACTGACTTCAGGACAATGGAACCGGAAGTGCTACAATGCTAACTTGCTTCAGCATTTTGGCCTACTAAGTGATGTCATACCTGCACCACGTTTTCATTGTTATACGGTAGGGGGCGCAATTACACATTTTCTGATTCTGAAAGAGTACTGAATCTCCTGATCAAAACACAGGTGAGGGAAGAAGCAGAAACAAGCGTTATCGTAGTGTATGTAAGCAGATGCATTAAATAACGCGGTCATCAAAACTGCCCAATGTTACCGAATGAAATGTCGACCCAGGACTGTGAAAGCTTTGTGGGGGTTGATGGACTCAATCATTGTTCTGAATCTGATCTGGATGTAGTCAGACAAAAATGCGATTTTCTCAGCTTTTTGCTCAAAATGGTTGCTTTTTTTTTTATGAAACTTACCCACATTCAAGTGTTGATAAAAAAAATAAGGCATAAAGCTTTATTTTGTTTTTTGTTTAAAAGCAGAGGGTCTGTTCTTTCTTTTGATATATTGCATGTAACAAAATATTCTGGGGGCCCTGAAACTTTTGTTAAAATGATAAAAAAATGCTGGCGATGGCGGGCCACTTTTTCAAAACCGCTGGCAGGGAAAGAGTTAAAACTAAATCCATAAAATGATCCCATGATGGGAACCCCTGAAAGGTTCTATATATGAAGTGCCTGAGGCTGAGACAGAACCCTTTAAGTTTCTATATAGAACCTTTTCTTCTAAGACTGCTTACTGATGTTGTTACTCCTGTGCTGAAATCTGAGATCAGCCACACACACTCACAAAATGTATGACTATAATTACCATAAAGCCATCTGGTTATTTAGCAGGACAGACATTAATAAACAGAAATATCACGAATTACTTGATCTGTTTATTATTAACTTTTATGTTAGCACAAATATTGCACAAGATCTGTCAAATGTGCACAAAGATTATTACACAACATGATACAACACTGCATCGGTTCATTTGCTAGTCATTAGGAAATATCTCAGTAATATTAACACGTTTATATATTGGCATAATTTCAAAGAGGTCAGTAAGGCAACACAGTACAGATCATGCAAATAGAGTAGAGAGTTTTACAGGAAACAACTATTCAAAAACAGAAAAAATTGCACTCTGTGACCATATTACAGGCCTATATAATCCAAAATTTAAAAGTGCTTGTTTTAATTCTATTTAATAGAATTTGTTTCTTAGAGATCTCATTTCAAGTTCGCCTTGAATTCTTAAAGGAATGGTCTACACAAAAATGAAAATCCTGTCATTATTTATGCAAGATCATGTTTCTCCTAACCTGAATGCTGTTTTTTTTCTCCTTTTATTAAAAATAAATCTTTGTTACCACATGCTGTCGAGCTTCTAAAAGGAGTAAGCACTAAAGGCAAGTAAATCATTTCTGGGTCAATTATTCCTTTAATACATCACTGATAGACTTGTTGCTAATGTAATGTTCCTCAGAGTCCAGAGAATAATCTACTATCAAGTTCTGACTTTTTTATGATATCCGTTTAAAAAATGACCTGTTATAATGCAAAGACTGAAGAGAATCTTAAAAGTTTGTCATCACTGCTTAAACACGTTACCTGAGTATTGTCGATTGTAAGACTCATTGAATACATTTGGTAAGGAAAATACTGAACGTATCACAATCTAAAGAGTCAAAGTTATATACAGTCATTATTGTCCTGCATTGTGGCAAGTTTCATCATTCAGGAAACATACAAAAAGGAGGAAATAAAATTTTTGTTGCTGTCCAAAAAGAAGATCCTTTCCATTTTTATGAGTTTAAAGACAGAAAACTGATCACCTTAACATCTTCCTCAATCTAGCACATCCATTAAGCATTTATAAAAGACTCTAATTGGCATCTGTAGGACGGAGTTCCTGAAGAGATACAAACGACAGGAATTCAGATAAAAAGGCTTAGATATTAACTGTAGCATACAGGAATGATAAATACATTAGTCATTTTAACATGTTATTATATGTGTAATATTAAATATTAGTGTAACATAAAATGGACAGTTATATCCCCACAGAAGCTTACCTGGGCTAATCTTGATCGCCGTGCCTCTTTCTGCTGATAGTAGGCAGAAATTATACAGTTCCGCCTGCAATTGTCCAAAAAATATGTTATTTCAAAGTTCAATCCTCTGTTCTTTTGTCAGCCAGTACACCTACATATCATTTGAGAGTTGATTGGTGCCTGTACTGAGTAGACACTTGAATCTGAGAACAGCTGCTGTGTACACGGGGTACCTGGACATTGCTCTGCATGCAGCACAATGGTAGATATGTCATAGCTTTAATCTCATAATCTAATGATTTTCGATTTTCAAATGTGTTACTATACTGTACCATGTGAGTCACTATACATGAAATAGCACCATATGATGAAGTGCAATAACCCTCCCCCCCATAAGCAATTTGAAAGAATAGATTAACTCTATTAATAAAAATAAAAAATCTATTCCATTAGTCTTTTGATGATTGTGTATTTTTTTTTAAATATTTTAAAGGAGTATATGTATTTATATACTTTATAGCCAGTCATAGAAATCAAGCGTACAGTCTTAAAAAAATCAGTAAAAATAGGCCACAATGTACTGTATTTTCCGTATTTATTTTTATTTTACCCCTATTTAGAATTTTGAACTTCATTGCGTTCTATGTTGGGGTTAATGAAATGTCTGTAAAATTACTGGATAATGTCCAGGTAATAAGCTGCCAGTACCTTTTCCGTTATTTTACAGATTTATTTGTTTACAGTGTAGCATTAGTTCTGGCAGGTCACGTCAGTCAAGCTTGCATCAGCTGACTCTCATCTGATCCACGTCTACCTATCAGAATACGATGCTTATCAGAGAATCCCTATATATAAGGTCCATTCAGTATTATCAGCATCTTTATCGAGTTGCTCAGGAGCTAATAACCCTCCTCCATCCCCAGCTCCTCCTGTTGTCCAGTCAGGACTGGCCTTCTGATTTTCCTCTTCGAATCAGACTCATTTTTCTTGAATCATGTTGCACATTAAATCATTGAACATTAATAATATCTGCTATACTTTTTGATGTTGGTTCTGTTCTGTTTACCCTAAGGGGGGTTTATAGGCTGCATGGATGCGCAGGGAGTTCTTGCCCAGAACAGAACCATACCGCCAATCCAAGCTGTATGCTAATTGTCAGTCATCTTTGACTATAGTGGTCCTGACAGAAATTTAAAATATAGTTATTTAAAATATTTTTAAAAATTCTCTCATCCACTTGATTGATTACTTTTATATATAATAATAATAATAATAATAATAATAAAACAAATATTGAAATAAATGATTAAATTATTATATTAAATATACACTCACAGGCCACTTTATTAAATACACCTGTTCAACTGCTCATTAACGAAAAATCTAATCAGCCAATCACATGGCGGCAACTCAATGCATTTAGGTATGTAGACACGATCAAGACGATCTGCTGAAGTTCACACTGAGCATCAGAATCATTTACATTTATTCATTTAGCAGACGCTTTTATCCAAAGCGACTTACAACTGAGGAATACAGGAAGAGGCGAATAATCACAAAAAGTGCTCAAAATACTAAGGTTTGGACATTGCTTTTAGTAGCAGAAGCTAGAATAGGGAGGGAATAGAGGTAAATGGAGGGAATTTTAAAAAAAAAATGTTTATGATGAGTGTTTACGGAAGAGATGTAATTTAAGTGACTTTGAACATTGCTGACAGACTGATCTGAGTATTTCAGAAACTCCTGGGATTTTCATGCACAACCATCTCTAGGGTTTACAGAGAACTGTTCGAAAAAGAGAAAATATCCAGTGAGCGGCAGTTCTGTGGGCGAAAACGGGAGATTTGCATCATGGATGTGAAGCTGACAAATCTGCAGATCTCTGAGGAATGTTTCTAGCACCTTGTTGAAAGAATTAAAGCAGTTCTGAAGGCAAAAAGGTACCCAATAAAGTGACCGGTGAGTGTAATAAATAAATAACAATTATTCTATTTTTTGCTTTTTAACAACAATAAAAATAATTTAAAAACGGAAGAAAGATGAAAAAGAATGCTAATTGAAAGCTTTCTAAAGGGTAGATCTTGTATAGAAACCATACACTTCTCACACTTCTCTCACATCATTGCTGTCTGCAGTTTTGAGCAGCAGAAAAGCATGATATAAAACATACACTCACTTGCTCTGAAGGCCGCCCCCTGGTGGAAGTCCAGGTATCACTGTTGAAGCCAGCACTGTCAGGACTGACAGCAGATCAGGCTCATCACCTCTTGCACTCAGCTCTTCAAATATCTCTGCCAAAGAAACATGACAATGACAATGACAATGACAATGATTAATTCCTCAAGCAGACCTCTAGAGGACCACTTATTCTAACCATTACATGAATACATGATTTGAAAGGATTTTCATCTGTGACATAAATCATATAAATCTTAAAAGCACATTCAAAAGAAGCCAGATCAGATGATTTACCAACTACTTTGGACTCCAGAAAGTCCTCCAGCTCAGCCTCCTGGTGCAGTGCCTCAGGTGACAGCTGGGGGGCGCCAGGGAAACAGACTAGAATGATGCTGATGTTATCAAGACTCCCCTGTTAGCAAATACATGGAGACATTAAAAAAATAAATGGAAATGTAAGATTTGCAATTAATGTGTCCGCTGTGTGATTTCATTGCTCAACTGAGCAGCATTGTTTTCCCAGATGCCATTATCTGCCAGTCTTGAGGCTTTTTGTTTTAAGGACCTCACGTAGATGATTAAGTAGATTGGAATTGGTGACACTAACGCAGACCTTATCCTTCATTTCTAAGGGATGTTGTCGGTTGTCTATCCCTACATGGCACAATGCTAGGCAGAATGCTTTAATCTCCTAACGCCAAGGCTAAAAGTAGTTTATCCCATTGGAGCTTAAAAGCTGAATACAGCAGCCTCACTTTGGTCGATGAAAGTGCAGTCCTGACAAAGCAGAGATCTGGCTTACTGTGGAGAGAAAGATGCTGACATTTTCAGGTCAGCACACATCCTTTTCTGCAGCCTAAAGGCCATTCTGTGTTTCTCGAGTCTTACGTAATAAAAAACCTGGCTGAAGTCCGCTTGGGATGCCATAGCCAATAGAATTCCAGACTTCATATTATAAAATATACCAATTATGTTACAAATTATGTTTCCAATCCTGAAATACATTTTGGGTAAAACTGATTTTGGAGAATATAAATACAGTATATATATATATATATATATATATATATATATATATAAATTAAATATCAAAATATTAAAAATAGCCAAACATATGAGGAAATATAAGCAACTTAAACTTGTGTATAAATAACTTATATATAAATTAATTTGTATGAAATATATCTGAAAATATATTTGCAGCCGCATTTCTGAAAGCGGCTTGTGTCTGAACTTTTGGAGATCAGTTTGCATATGAAATTGCATCTTTTGCAATACATCTGTGGCAGTCAAACACCAGAGTTGGTCTATGCATGTAAACTTTTGGTGGTAAATCCAATGTGATAAAACATAAATAAAACAGTGAAGCTGCCATTTTCTCGTCCCTAAAAGTGGTAAACATCTGTCACTAGTACTCCTGTAGGGGTGTGAGGAGAAATCAAACCACACAATCAAAATCAGTGTGAACTGCCTAAAAATCTTCCGTTCATAGGGTGTGTTCACACTTGTACTTCGGTTTGCTTGGTTCGTTCGGTCCGGACCCAAAAAAAAACATTTATTCCTGGTCCGCTTAGCATTCACAGTGGCATTTTAACACCGAACCTAAAGGCACAGGGATATGTTCACAACCTGATTGGTCGATTTTTAATATATATTTTGTGACGGAACTTACCAAAAATCCAAAAAAATGCTGTATGCCGGGCTAAATGCGCTAGTTGTATGAGCGTAGCCTACATATGATGGTATTTTGACCAGCTGAGAACTCGTGAAGAGCTTATAAAATGTGTAAAGGAGTCAAAACAGTGGCAGGAATTCCTCTGTCACACACACAAACGATCTGCTGCAAGGAGGCGCAGTTCTGCCTGTACCGAATTGTGATGGGAACATGACGAGAAAGAAAAACAGGTATGCTTGAGCATTCTGTCCTTTTTAGGGTCGCATCTTGTAACATCATGTCCCGTTTTTGGTTCGTTTACATGTCTTCGGTCCGTGTTGCATTCATATTTCATTCAAACCGCACCAGAGATCGTTTGGAAGCGGGCCGAGACCCATCTTTTCAGCGGTCTCGGTCTGCTTGTTTGGTGTGCACCAGGGTTCGGGTGGCAGCTTTCACACTTATTCAAATGAACCGCACTAACAGAGCAATCGCACCAAGGTTTGTTTTAATCGAACCATCATGCCAAGTGTGAACACACCCATACTAACCTTATAGAGGCAGAGGTCGATGACCTGGGAGCAGACCTCTCTCAGGTCTGTGCAGACACGCAGTCGGCTGTGAACGAAGGCACAGAGCTCTTCATTACTGACAGTGTCCCACACACCATCGCAGGCCAGAACCAGAAACTCGTCTGCTGGCGAGCGCTCCACAGCAGACACTTCCGGCTCAGGCGAGACCATCTGTTCTGTGACCGGCCGCCACTCGGCTGTCTTGTAACTGAAGTCCCCCAACGCCCGAGAGACTGCCAGTGAGCCATTCACGCGCTGCAAAGTCACAGATCCTCCAGCGCTCTCTATCCTCTCCCTCTCGCCAGGGCTGAAGGGCTTGTGGTCCTCTGTCGAGAAGGCAACCCGCCCCGCACGGCACAAGATGGCCCGAGAGTCCCCGCAGTTCACAAAGTAGATGTGATGTGGGGTGATAGCAGTGGAAACGACAGTTGTCCCTCCGCGTTCCCAACCCTCACGACAGGCCATGGCATGAAGGTGCTTGTCCATGAGAAAAAAGCCGTCTTTGATGCCCTCAGTGACTCTTTCCACATCCGCATCTGCTCGGATCTTGCCTGAGAAGAAAAAGCTCATGTCACTAAATAACTAACACAATCTAGTCTATGGTTAACTGTGCAATCATTTTCTGTGACTTCAAACAGATCACGTTTGCATGTTCACAAAGACGAATTTAAAGGGTTCATGAGTGAAGATTGCAAGGAGCAGCCATCATGTGACTTCTATTTGCTCTTCCTACATTAGGAACATGTTGTACACCACAATTAACTTGTCAGATCATGGCTTAATTAAGTAATAATGTTGATGTGGCTTTGGATTTACAGTAGGTCTACAAATCAATCAAATCTGAGAAGATCCTCTCGGATTTATTCTGAAGAGATCAACAACAATATCACCCATGTGATGTGATGATCAAATAGAGATTCTGTTTCTCAACAAAATCCTCTCAGTCGTAATGCTTTGCTGTGCTCTCAAATAACTGATGATGTACTTTCATCAGTATAAGCCAAAGAGTCGCTCACCTGTGCCCAGGATGTGGTCCAGCAGGTTTCGGGAGCAGTGTTGGGCCACAGCGCTCCCTGCGTGTCCATCAAACACGGCGAAGAACCCCCAATGGGACAGTTCCCCTCCTAGCTGAGGGAAGCAGTTGTGGAAATCCTCCATGTGGGCCCTCCAACCCTGCATGCTGGCCAGGGCATAGGTAAGCCCCCAGGAGGCACAGCCCTCTTGCATGTGCTTGTCCAGAACCGGTCGATCTAAGTAGGGGCTAGGGATGACCCCCTCCTCCTCCCCTCCCTCTTCGCCTTCGGACAGCTCCCCTGCACCTCCCCCTCGCCCCCCTTTAAAAAAGGAGGTGACCCTTTTCTCGGTTTCCTTCACCAGCTGCCTTACAAAAGCAGGCATTTCCACGCTTCCTTTCCTGGATGTCCTCATGGTGTCTTTTTTTCCGCACTCGTTTGAATCCGTTCACGGCCTCCACCCAGTGCTGTAGCTCGCTGGCTTTGGTTTGGCTGTGTACAGCCTTGCTGCTCTGGGCCTTCACAGCATTATCTCCCAAGAGGCTGATTCTGCACCTTCAAGCATCCCTGAATGATCCACTGCAGAACGGTTGATTTTCCCTTCTGTCACTCTACCCATTGCTAGACATCTCACTATGATCTAATCTATCTGTAGTCATAGTTGCTCTTTCCAATTTGATCCACTTTTGTTGCCTTCCTCCTCTGTATGTCAGTGATATTCTCTCTCTCTCTAAGCTTTCTCTCTGTCTGAGCCTGTTATTTTCCTGTCATCACTCTGATTGGCTGAGCTATTTCTGTGCACCAATCATCTCACAGTGTCCTCCCTCTTGTTGTACACACCAACATGCAATCCTTTTGCAGAGTGGCTCTCTCTTTCACGTTCATGCCTCTCTCTCTACCTCCCTTCCGCTTCTCCTCTTGAACTCCCTCTGTTCATCATCTGTGCTGAACATTTGATAATTTTGGATTACCTAACATGCACAGATTAATGTGCATAACAGATTTTCACAGTAGCCCAGTGAGAGAGAGAGAGAGAGAGAGAGAGAGAGAGAGAGAGAGAGAGAGAGAGAGAGAGCACACAGTAGCCTCTTTTTAAAAATGTTATGTGGGGTAGATTCAGTGATTCATATTAAAGAACATGGTTCGCCTTAAGCAGAATTCATGAATGGCATATTCAAATATGAATTTGGCAGACAAGGGATGATTCGGACAGATTAGTGGATTATGTAAATCAAAAATGCATTCATACACATTACATAACAGGCTGTTTTTGTCTTTGTAACTTCCATGTGTCCATGGAATGATGCAAACAAAAGTTAATAAATGTGTTTAACAGTAGAACTATCATTGTATCAGATGCTGGTAGTACCGAGTCATCTGCTGGGTCAAGTACCCTGAAAAACAAAAAAACAAAACAGAGGGACTTTTATAAAAAAATTTACATTTTAAAACAGAAAGCAGTTATGACACAATGAAGAACTAATAAAAATAAATATAATAATAATAATAATAATAATAATAATAATAGTAGTAGAATTGATTATAAAGTAATTTTTATATATATATATATATTTTTTTTTATTATTTATATTATAGTTTATTAAATCATTATCATTAAAACTAATAATTTATAAATAAATTAATATATAATATATAAAATTGTATACATGCACATTGTTTTTTAATGCTTTATGGGGATATTCCATAGACATAATGATTTTTATACTGTACAAACTGTATATTCTATCCCCTAAACCTATCCACTACCCATCAAAAAACTTTCTGCATTTTTAGATTTTCAAAAAACATCACAGTATGATTTATGACCAAAAAATGTCCCCACAAGGACAAGGTTTTTGGATATTGCCATCTTTGTGGGGACATAACGTAGGTATACCTGAACCACACACTCTCTCACACACACACACACACACACACACACACACACACACACACACACACACACACACACACACACACACACACACACACACACACACACACACAATCTTCATTTGGGTGTTAAAGGCCAGCACTTTTGCCAGCATGTGAGAAGAGCACTCTGAGCAATGCCTGAGTAATTTGCCCGTATCTAAGGTTATTCATTTCCCATGGGATGAAGACTTGTCTACACAAAGACATATGCTGACGTCTCAGGTTCCTTAAGGTCCGAATGGCCCATGAGGGAGCATAGCTGTGTATGTGTGTGTTTGTAAAGATGGAGTGTCCAAGTGGTTGGGATATTATTAGGTCAGACCAACCCCTTCCTGCTGACAACGCTAGGATGGCCAAAAAAAGCCTAGAGGGTTCGTGGAGTGCTGGGAGGAGAGGGGTTTGGTGTGGAAGCAGCAGAAATGGCCAGCAAAGGTGAGAGTCTTCAAAAATGAACAGCATTGGGATCGAAGTCTCCTGAGCTATATTGTTTACATGTGTACTGTGCTAGTATGCGAAAAGCAGGTTGTAACTGAGGGAGGTGTGTGTGTGTTTGTGTGTGGGTGGGGGGGGATCAGATTGAAGTGAGATTGAGTGGTTTACACTAGAGGTATAGTAATACTGCTGACTAGTCAGCATATCACACAGGACTTCTCAATTTGAATCTGATGGATGGACTGCTTTCAGGAGCGGACTGATGCATGACTCTAGGATTTTGAGGCAGAGGGAGAAAAAGAAGCATTGATGTCTGAATGAAGGAGGTGAGATCTTCTCTCAGTCTTATTTTGGCAGTGCTGGCACACATCTCCCCGGAGAGATTCAATCTGACCCAGCCATGTTAGGCTGCAATAAAGTGCATTAGCACGAAGGAAAGCCTCGTGGAAGATTTTTTTGTAGAGGGTTTCAGAGGGTTTGGATTGATCTGATAAAGGCTCATTCAGCTTTGCACCAGTTTGTGCCACAGCACAGATTTGCACCTGCGTTTGAAGGATAATCGGAATCAACAGCTGTTGGGGTCTATTGGCTTCACAGAGGAAAGGGCGTGAAAATGCACACTGCCATTAGCTGTTCCACTTGGTTTGTGTCCATGCACTCTGTCTGACACAAGGGCTTCTTGTTCATTTATGTCATATGTTTGTCTCAGAGAGCATCTGCACTAATTTATTGCAATTGTACAAAATAATGTGCAAATAAGTGATAGATGAGCTCATGGACAACTGGACGATTCTTTGCTTTGGATTCAGATTAGTCTGTTCATGTGCAAAAAAAAAAATTGAATGTGCTTACAGACTTGACGTGTTTGGCACAGCCTGGGGTGTATAACGTGATCAAGCTTTGTAGGACAATGACGTTGTTTCATCAAGTGTGAGTTGGCCTTGATCACATGTCTGCTTGTCATAATCAGTAATCAATGCTAAATAAAAATCTCTGACAGCCTTTTTAAAAATAAAAAACGAAATTCCAGTCAAGTCCTTGACAGCATTAAGGCCACTCATGTATGGTTCTGTGCACTTCAATTCTACCTTTTCTTCCCTGACCTTTTGTAGTGTTGTTTTCATATTCCACTGAGCCTTTATCCTTTTATTGCGCCATTTGAGAGCTTTTACACTGCTTCACGTTGCCTGAAATTCACAACAAAAACACTAAAAGAGTGATAATGTTTAGTGATAATGTCAAAGTATATATTTGATATTTTGTTTTTGGATACTCAGTATGTACTCTACCCATCCCAATGGTAGATCAGTTGTATTACACAAAGAAAGTTGGATAATTTGGTGGCTTAATGACATTATCACTACAATGAAAATACTGGTAATGATCACATGTTGCAATTTCAGAACATTAAATACATCCAGATCGCAAATTGTGTTGACTAATACAGATGACCACCCACTGCTAAAGCTTCCTGCTAGCTAATTAAAAAAAGGTTACAGATGTTTATGTATTCACATATGGCATCAGTTTTGGCATCTTATATTTTCTCCCCTCTGTCAAAAATAAATGATCATACATTACATGCACATTAGGGAGAGGGAGAGAGAGAGAGAGAGAGAGAGAGAGAGAGAGAAACCTTCTTGACAGAGAGAGATGATTCAGCTTCCTATAATGTCACTTACATTATTTGACATAGGCAGACATAAAATTAAAGGACATAAGAAAATTAGTTCTTTATTTAGAAATTGATCTATTATTTTCTTAATATACACTATATTGCCAAAAGTATTGAGTCTCCAAATCATTGAATTCAGGTGTTCCAATCACTTCCATGGCCAAAGGTGTATAAAATCAAGCACCTAGGCATGCAGACTGCTTCTTGTGAAAGAATGGGTCGCTCTCAGGAGCTCAGTGAATTCAAGCGGGGTACAGTGATAGGTTACCACCTGTGCAATAAGTCCATTCGTGAAATTTCCTTACAACTAAATATATTTTACGGTCAACTGTTAGTGGTATTATAACAAAGTGGAAGCAATTGAGAACAACAGCAACTCAGCCTCGAAGTGGCAGGCCATGTAAAAATCACAGAGCAGGGTCAGCACATGCTGAGGCGCACAGTGATAATAGATAATAGATACAGACATCCAAACTTTGTGTGGGCTTCAGATTAGCTCAAGAACAGTGCGTAGAGAACTTCATGGAATGGGTTTCCATGGCCGAGCAGCTGCATCCAAGCCTTACATCATCAAGTGCAATGCAAAGTGTTGGATGCAGTGGTGTAAAGCACGCCGCCACTGGACTCTAGAGCAGTGGAGACGTGTTCTCTGGAGTCACGAATCACGCTTCTCTGTCTGGCAATCCGATGGACGAGTCTGGGTTTGGCAGTTGCCAGGAGAACGGTACTTGCCTGACTGCATTGTGCCAAGTGTAAAGTTTGGTGGAGGGGGGATTATGGTGTGGGGTTGTTTTTTTTAGGGGTTGGGCTTGGCCCCTTAGTTCCAGTGAAAGGAACTCTTAATGCTTCAGCATACCAAGACATTTTGGACAATTTCATGCTTGCAACTTTGTGGAAACAGTTTGGGGATGGCCCCTTCCTGTTCCAACATGACTGCGCACCAGTGCACAAAGCAAGGTCCATAAAGACATGGATGAGCGAGTTTGGTGTGGAGGAACTTGACTGTAGTTTGACTTGACTGGAGTCCTGACCTCAACCCAACAGAACACCTTTGGGATGAATTAGAGCGGAGACTGCGAGCCAGGCCTTCTCGTCCATCATCAGTGCCTGACCTCACAAATGCGATTCTAGAAGTATGGACAAAAATTCCCATAAACACACCCCTAAACCTTGTGGAAAGCCTTCCCAGAAGAGTTGAAGCTGTTATATCTGCAAAGGGTGGGCCAACTCCATATTAAACCCTACGGATTAAGAATGGGATGTCATTAAAGTTACTTTATTAAATTTAACGTCCTACTAAATTTAAAATCCCAGAGTGAAATGTAGGCCAATTTGTTTACTCTCTTTTCTGCAAAAATGTCTTAATTCTCCAAAATAATACTAACAGTTTCGAAAACAGAGAATTTCTTAAAAATGTTATCAATTACTCATTCTAAAGTGAATTTATTCAACTACAATTTGTGGAATGACTCAAAGAATGGATGAAAATCTGTAATTTGATCGTCTGTTTTACCACACACAGTGCAAACATGCACATCTGACCACCCAAATACTCCACCACACATCCCCCCCTGCATCCCTTTTCGAGGTTGACTTCAAAGCAGTACTGCATGGTCTTTGCATTTCTCCCTCAGTCTTTCCATCTTTCTGCCTGGCTATGCCTCATTATATATTTATTTCCCTGACATTCCACACATTAATTTTTCTTGCCCTCTCTAGTGTTGGATCTGTTATACTGGCGAGATGTGGGGACCACCGGGCTGGTGTTTACAGGTTTGGTTGTGGGTTTGGCCTGTTTGTTCCAGCTCAGTGCCATCACGGTCCTGTCCAACCTCGGTATGGGCGTTATGGCCTTCACCCTCCCTGTACGCTTCCTTTACAAAGCTATGGTGCTTGTCCGTCTCAGCGATGGATCTCATCCCTTCCAGTGAGTATGCTCAACAACCGTTTCTACACAGCAAGGTGTAACTGACACTACTGTTTACTGTAGCTCTTAGAGTAAAGTCTCATGTCACTCCACGCCCTGAGTTGATTCGTTCAAAAACACTGATTCATTAAACAACAAAAAAAATAATTTAATCAGTCACTCAACCAATTTGTTCACAAACACTGTTGCTGAATTCCAGTTCTCTTACTTATATACGCTCTAATTTGCACTCTTTTTGTGAAGAAAAAGTACATACTTTTAAATGTGTAGCAGAACAGCGAGTTTTGGGACATAACACGTCCATTAAAGACACAATTATGTGAATCCTGTCACCGTAAACTAGCCTGTTAATCTTCTTGTCACAGATATAATCCTCATATACACACTCCACATTTTAGTTAACTGAATGTACACTACAGTTCTTACTACTGTATTGGAGAAAAAAGAAGTATCATGTTGATTTGCCAGTCGTGGGTCTTTCATGTGGAGAACTCTCCTCATGTTTTTGCATAATGATGCATTTGAAAGTGAATGACCAAATGTATCTTTATAAAAGTTCACAATGTTGTTGTAGATTAAATAAATATTTTTTTATCAGGGGTCCGTTCTTCGTACGTTGCTAACTCAGTTAGCTGGATTTGATTGTTGACGATTTGGCATGATCTTGGATTGTTTGGTTCTTCAAAGCTCATCCTGGACTTGCTGTCATAGCAACAGGTCCGTAAGCTTAAACCTGCTCGGGAGCAGGCTTATTTCATGTAAACAGGATTAAATTGCATCTTTTTAAGAGGCGTTGATACTTTATTATAAGAGTTCCTTACTGAACCAGGGGCAATAATAATTTTAAATAATAACAACAACAATAATAATATAAAAATGTATTTGAAAATAATATTATAATGCTGTGTATAATATTATAGACACAGCCACTTAATTGAGAGATTTATTTTTGATAGAATAATTACTTTATAATGTTACTGCAGTCTTACACACATGCTGTAACGTTAACCTGAGCGTGCACTAATTTGAGTGATGACGGATATTATGGGAGTGGCTTATGCAGCGCAGGAGATGCAGATAACTTGATCTTGACCCTTAAGAAACTTTAATACTGTCACGTAACAAATCTGCTTCAAATTGAATTAAAAATTAAATGAATTCCTAATTACAAAATTGAAATAAAAATGTAAAGGGTGTACAAATACTATAAAATCGTGAATATAAATAATTGGGTATCATGTTTAAAAAAAACAGTGCACATTTCATTTATCTATTATAACTTTTATGTTGTTTTGGTCGCTTGGCTGTTTCCTCATAAAGGTCCAGAAATTTGTGTTTTTTTTTTTTTTTTTAATTTGTCAAATTTTTTGCCAGGTGGCTTTTTTAATTATATGATGTCATTACGTTGCTGTCTTGCTGTCTTGCTGCCAGCCAATCGCTGCATTGCTGATCGTGGTTTCGAGTATCGATGCATCTGCCCTCTTCAGGGAACACAGGAACGCGCAGTAATCTTAGACAACTTAATCCAGATATTTTAATCCAATCCGCAAATTCGTTTGAAGAACCAAATTAGCCAGATATCAGTTATCACGATTAAAAGATCTGGGATCTGTCAAATCATCTCAGATGTATTAAGCGAGGTACGAAGAACGGACCCCAGGTTATATATTGATTATTAATAACTGAAACCCTTTTATCTAAAACTCTCTACTTAACCATTGGTCTTGCACATCCACCATGTTTGTAGTTTAACACTCTGAACCAAATCCTCCCCCAAAGTGCAGGTTGTGGGCAATATTAGCCGTTAAGAGTGTGCATAGATCTGCACTTCAAACTTCCACCGGAAATAGATCATCCGGGTACCTTTGGGATACTCATTTCAACATACTAAGGGTACGTTTACACGACAACGATGTACTAAAAACTGAAAATTTCTTCACGTGCAGACGACAATGTTGTCAAAACGATCTCTGTTCACACGTATCCGTGGAAATGATTAAAAACTTTGTATTATGCTGCCAGGCCAGTAGTTGGCGATGTCACTTTGTAAAGAAACACTACGCGCCTATAGACTGAACACGTAATACGCATGTGCACGACGTCACCATTTTCATAAATTCGTGTTTTTGTAGTTTACGCAGAAAGGTTTGTGCTTTTTTCACACGGATCCGCAAAAACGATTAAAAACTCTGCATTATGCTTGCCAGGCCAGTAGTTGGCGATGTCACTTTGTAAAGAAACACTATGCGCCTATAGACTGAACA
Organism: Coreius guichenoti; assembly: GCA_039654105.1. Lineage (NCBI taxonomy): Eukaryota > Metazoa > Chordata > Actinopteri > Cypriniformes > Gobionidae > Coreius > Coreius guichenoti. The sequence goes on from CM077183.1 coordinate 17,875,417, forward strand.
TGTAATACGCATGTGCATGACATCACCATTTTCATAAATTCGTGTTTTTGTAGTTTACACAGCCTGAAAACAGACTGTTTTCAGGCCCCCAAAACGCCGTTGTCATGTAAATGAATGGTCAAAATGCATACAAAGTTTTCCATTTTTAGTTAAAAATGGTGGTGTGTAAACAGCCCCTTAATTCGAATACTATTTAGGATGGATATAGTAGGCTACTTGAATGCGAAATGGGATGCACCAGTATGCATTTGACAAAAAAACAAGTGATCGCTTTTTGTGTGTCACTGAATCATTCACTCAAACGATTCGGTAAAAAACACTAATTGATTAAGGAACGAAACTGTACTGTGCAGCACTGGGTGTTGCTTGGAGATGCGTAACAGTTTTCAGTTCAATTGTTTGCTAATATTTTTTCCCCACATGTTACGCAGGCCTCCGGGGATTCAGCTTCGAATTTGTTTGGAACTATTTCATTGGTGAAGCAAAAATACACAACGTTTTTGCTAATATTGTTGTCTTCAATGTAAACTTCTCACTATTAACTTCTTTGATATATTAGAATATTAACTTTTTTATTGAGCTGTATAAAATAACAAATAACACTCATGTGATATTGCTTATAAAATTACCAGTCTGCCCAATTTGCAAGCTGTTTTAAATGGAGGAGTTTACTCTGATACAGTCCATATCAAGTTGTTCATGGGTTAAAATATTAATTTTTGAGACACATAACAGATGAGCAGATTTTCACAGGAGCTTGATGGATGGGAAAAGCAACTCAAATAAATTGGGATTAATATATGTAATCTGGTCCACTTTTCTTTATTAAAAAGGTCATATTTGGATGAGGACCGCACGCTGACAGATGAGGACACAGTCCGTATGGCGGAACAAATCGTTCTGCTGATTGCTACGGCTGTCACCGAGCTGAAGAGGCTGTTCTTCATCGAAAGCATCATGGACTCAGTGAAGGTCTCTCACGCATCTTAAATATCTAACCTCAGACACACTGAGCAGTTTTTACACTTTTACTGCAATTTATGACCTACTTTTACCACATCAGGGGATAGTGCTGCTGACTTACATAAATTAATCCTGATATGAACTGCCATGTGCTTTCATTCCCAAAGGCAAATGTGCTGGGAGAATAAGCCCATGTGAAACTAAAGAAATTCATATTTGTAAAAAAAACCCTGACCTTTATTATTATAAGAACATAAAGTTCCTATAGCTCCCCTGGTCCAGCAAGGCACTAGCAATGATTTCAATTCATGGAACACAGATACTGATAAAAATATATAGGCTAACTTCATTGCACTGTTAATCTCTTCAGATAAAAGCATCTTGCAAATAAATAAATGTAAATCTAGAATATAACCATTCAAAATGAAATATATCGCTTGTATCTGAATGATTGTATTTTATTTGTTTGTGTAGTTTGTTGTGTTCCTGTATTTGTTGACCTATGTGGGGGTCCAAGCTAATGGTCTCACGCTGGTGATGACCGGTAAGGATATCCTGCTGAAATTTGTAAAGCAAATCGTGGCTGAAACTATTTTTTGACCTAATATCAGTCACTAAACAATTGAATTTTAAACAATTGTGTTGATGTTACATGGTGTAAATGTAATCCTTTCACTTCTGAACAGGTGTGATATGTGCCTTCTCTCTGCCACTGTTATACAGACTTCAACAGGTAAGTGCATCAGTTGGATTTTACACATAGCCCTATATTCTTGAAAAAAAGCCTTAAAGCGTTCTTGGCTATCACTTAAAAATAAAGGTTCTTTGTGGCATCTATAGTTCCATGAAGAACCTTTAAAATCCATGGAACCTTTCCATTCCACAAAAGGTTCTTCAGAGAACCCAAAGGGTTCTTCTATGGCATTGCTGCAAAAACACCCTTTTTGGAACCTTTTTAAGAGTGTAGGTAAAAAAATGATGTGTTAGGTAACAGCAGGAATTTCCCATTCCCCTCATTTTTCTAACCAGAAATGCACTTATTATTAGATCTTACTAATTTATGCACACAGTTTCACACCATAGGCTATTTCAAACTTCACACTTGTTTTATTTTTATTTTTGACAGGAGAGGATCGACAAGATTGTTAAAGCAATCAGAAAACTTGTGGAAAAAATCACTGAAATGTAAGTCTTCATTATTCTGGCATAAGCCGTTATAAGTGAGCCAGAAAAAAATGAAAAAAAAAAAAAAATTCAACCAACTTAAATTTAAATTATTACAAATATTTAATTTCTCCTTACAAAGAAACAAGCGATACTCAAAACCAGTGTTGGGGGTAAAGCGTTACAAGTACCTTGAGTTACGTAATCAGATTACTTTTTTCAAGTAACTAGTAAAGTAACGCATTACTTTTAAATTTACAACAAAATATCTGAGTTACTATTTCAAATAAGTAACACAATGTACTTTGTTTTCCATTTGTTGAGAGTTGTTGTGTGTACTGTGATGCACCCCACATTATTGTAGTTACAGACTAAATGTAAGCATGCATTTACTCATCTCACTTGCTCAAAACAGATTCAGTATTCCTAGAAATTAATAAAAATAGTGAAATGCAAACTCAGAATATTCCGCAAACCTGTAATAATTAAATGTTAAATAACACAAATATACCTTGAAATATACCTTGTGAATTTAATCTCACTTTAACCAGTGTCTTTAATGCTAATGAAATTATTTTTTATTGCTGAAGTAAAAGTGTTATTGTTGTTTAATTAACTTTTGTTAGCAAGCCCAGCCCAGGTGAGAAAATTCTTGAATTTATCATGTTCTCTGTGCCACTTCTTTTACATTTTTCTTTTCTAGAGTTGATCTTGTGGTTTTACTGGTTAAACCTCCACCAGCCCCAGCCCCAGCACCTTCCCCTGCCCCCACACCAAAACAAAAACAGAAGACTAAATGAAGAGGAGGGAGAGAGAAATGGGGGTGAGGAGCCGAAATGTGGAGTACACTGAACAAAGAAAGTCTTATGGTGCAGCTGCAGCCCTGCGTGTTAGGCAGGGTAGGGGTTATGATATGAACGTGAACGAGCGTTATGTTTTACAGTACGTTTCTTACGGCGCTAGAAGATTCCTTACTAGGTCTTCTCAAAAGAATTAAGCAAAAGGCAGGCCTCATCAAGAAGCACACTTCAGTCAAAGGAAGTCTGGATGTACACCTATTGTATTCATTTATTTCACTCAAACTGTCTTTTATAATTAGTATATAAAGCATTTTGCCTGACATGGCTTTTCTACTGATTTTCATAGAAAAAGCTGAATCCAGTGACAGTTGCTAGTATGCTTTTCTCCACTAGAGGGTACAACGCGACCACACAATCACAGCAGTTCTTGGTCAGAACAGCATGTTACAGAAATTCTGTCATGTAAATTTGTTTAACATTTTTGGTGCTTATACAGTTCCCACTGGGATTGGTCTCATAATTTGGGTTTTAATATTTAATACTGAATGTTTCATGTTACAGGGCAATTGAAAACTATTTTATAAGTCACTTTAAAACAAGTTATGTTTTGCACCGCAGTCTTTGTACGTCTTTTGTGCAACACGACCCCCAGTAAACACGTGTTTTCAATGTTATTTGTCTTTTTTTTGCGTCTGTCAACATACAAATCATCTCATCATATATTTTCGACTTTGCACAGAAATAAGCAGCTGGTGAGGATGCACCTGATTCGATTCAAAACATTCAGTTATATATTGGTTGCACATTACATTCTAATGCTGAAACAAATATAGGATGTCTTTTGCAACTACTTCCATGCAAGAATGTCGATAAACACAATCTGGTTATTGTCTTCACAGGCTTTTAAGAAAGTATCTGTACCATCTGTAAAATGATAGAATTTATGGAGGGGACTGTTTAAAAAAGCATGAGAACATTTCACACACTACGAGACGAGACGACACAGTAGGAACACTAAGGAATGTAAGGAAGAATACCAATACTCCACTGACAAGAACAATTGCACTCAAAGGGACAGTTTATATTCATTGCCATTTTAAATAACCTACTTCAGACTGGCTTTAGCTTTAAATTGCCCCTGTGCGTCATTTTTTGGTTAAATAGTAGTAGTGGGAAATCTCTGAATGAGGATATGAAGAAAATTGTTCTAAAGTTATTCACTTTATTAAGCTTTTCTAAATAGCTGTATGTAATTAAATGCCCTGTCTGATTGAATGATGCTGAATTGTGTGAATCTACTGACTCAATTTCAGCAGGACTATAAGTATTTTTCGACATATGAAGTTCAGATTTGTACTTGACCTGTTGATATTTACTGGCGCTATCACAATAGATATATATTCTATTTTTACCAACATACTTTTGTGTTTGAAAATAAAAAATATATATAAATATAAAATATTTATTTTAGATTATTTTTTAAATATTTATAAAAAAACATATACATATATATATATACATATATTTGTTTTTTTACACACACACACACACGCACACACACACACACACACGTTGTGTTTTCATGTTTTATTGGGACTTTCCATAGACATAATGATTTTTATACATAACAATATGTATATTCTATCCCCCACTAACCCTACCCTAAACCTACCAATCACAGAAAACTTTCTGCATTTTCACATTTTCAAAAAACATCACTTAGTATGATTTATAAGTATGATTTATAACCAAAAAATGTCCCCACAAGGTCAAGGATTTTGGATACTGCCATCTTTGTGGGGACATTCAGTCCCCATAACTTAGGGTTTACCTGAGCCACACACACACACACACACACACACACACACACACACACACACACACGTTGTGTTTTCATGTTTTATAGGGACTTTCCATAGACATAATTATTTTTATACTGTACAAACTGTATATTCTATTCCCTAAACCTGCCCATCACAGAAAAATTTCTGCATTTTTACATTTTCAAAAAACATAATTTAGTATGATTTATAAGCTGTTTCCTCATGGGGACCAAAAAATGTCCCCACAAGGTCAAGGATTTTGGATATTGCCGTCTTTGTGGGTACATTTTGTCCTCATAACGTATTCCTGAACCACACACACACACACACACACACACACACACACACACACACACACACACACACACACACACACACACACACACACACACACACACCATTTAAAAAATTTAAGCAAAAAAAAGTTCCAACAAATAATTGTTTTGGCTCTTATTTTCAATACTAGCTATAAAAAAGTATTGCTCCATGACAGATTCACAAACACCCTTTTACTGGAAAAATAAATAAATATGATGAAATTACTATAATTCCAATAACTTTTCATCTGCAGCTAGATAACCTTAGTGACATATTTAAATAAGCAGATTTCATAACAGTAATGCTCATTGTTCTAGGTATACCACACACACACACACACACACACACGTTGTGTTTTCATGTTTTATGGGGAATTTTCATAGACATAATGATTTTTATACTGTACAATTCTATCCCCTGAATCTGCCCATCACAGAAAACTTTCTGCACTTTACATTTTCAAAAAACATAATTTAGTATGATTTATAAGCTGTTTTCCTCATGGGGACCAAAAAATGTCCCCATAAGGACAAGGATTTCGGATACTGCCATCTTTGTGGGGACATTTTGTCCTTATAACGTAGGGTTTACCTGAACCACACGCACACACACATTTCTCTTTAAATTTTTTAAGCACAAAAAGTTACAACAAATAATTGTTTTGGCTCTTATTTTTCAATAATAGCTGGAAATTATTGCTCCATGACAGATTCACAAACACCCTTTTACTGGAAAAAAATTAAATATGATGAAATTACTAATTCCAATAGCTTTTCATCTGCAGCTAGATAACCTTAGTGACATATTTAAATAAGCAGATTTCATAACAGTAATGTATATAAAAGCACATGAATATGATCAACAAACATACGATGTATACAACGCAGAATTCCCCCGAAACGTTTTCACATCATCAAGCCATTCTTATTGTTGAGCCAATTGTCAGTATTTTTCATTATTTTTTTTACTCTTCTTCTAACTAAACTTTTGGCTTAGATAAGTGATATATAATAAATGGAACAATAGGGAATACACAAAATCTAAAGTTTGTAATTTAACATAACATTTGGCAAGCAAAGTTCATACACAATCTTGTACATAATGTGTGTTAAGATTAAAATGCCCTCAAAAATTTACATTTCCATTCTTCACTAACAGGGTCCAATTTTTCACAAACCCCCTGATCATAAAGCAAAGAAATAAGAAGGATAATAAGCTGTAATTTTGTCCATGATGACATCCTCACAGATGATTCTGCCAACAAGTTTTGGGATTGTGGTTGTATAAAAGCGAGAAAAGGAAAATACTATCTTGTGTACGTCAGCACGAATGAGCTCTACTGCTCGCACTTGACCAGAAACATCTGCAATGAAATGAAATAAATAACTAAAGAGAAAATAACTCAAAATGCCTTAAAGTGACATCAAATGAAGAATTGATTGGCCATGCATTCATCAGCAGCCATCAGACACAAACAAGATTCCAGCTGCATCAGACACGGATACATGCACCTTGAGCCAATTAAAGAATAGTTGTGTATTCTCAATTGGTAGAACATGAACTCACAGCAGAATTTGCCCAGTGGCATCATGGGAAAGAAGCAGAAGTAGTGCACTACAGTTAAGTGCAGGTCATTCTCACCAGTCGTACATGAGGCTGTCTGGCAAAGACACGGTAATTGAGTTTTAGAGAAAGTGCTTTCACAGCAAGAACTGCGTCATGGAGAGATCATTGCAAGGTGAGTCACAGAAATCTCTCTTTATAGGTCAGAAAAGTCTGAATTGGACACATTTTTACTACAGTGACTGGAATGAAGTGAATGACATAACTTTACTAATTCATTTCATAAAAAAGAACAATCATTCATTGCTGGTTTAATATTATTGATTGTCTAAATGGATCCTCGCTACAAATGTCTGTTCATTGATCATACACTCCAATGTTTTTTTCTGTCTGTATCGATGTGCACTCTTTGCTGAGAGCTCTTGTACATTTACACCATACCCACCTCACTTAGACACACACATGAAACACAAATAGAGGTTTTCATATAGTCCGCAAACTACTGACCCTTTTGACTTGTAATTTTATAGCGAGCAATTTCAATTAAGAGTTAAACTCTTTCTCTAAGTCTTTTTGCCTTTGTGAAAGCCACTTGAACGATCTCATTCACTGAGCCGAAATACCACAATGTCCCCAGATTATCACTGGGACAGACTGAGAGAGAATCTCTTTGTTCCTGAGAGAGGGAAATTATTCAAGGAAACTTCTGTGAGTGAGTCTGGATGGCTACGGTTGGGTTCTGGACAAGAGGAAGAGGTTGGGAGAAGGGAAGCACTGCAAACCGGGAACGTCTCAGATTATCCCAGCTGTCCCCAAAGATACAGCCCTCTCCCTGTCCATCCGAAACGTGACAGGCGGAATATGAGGTTGAGATTATGTAGCTATCAACATGGATACAGTAGGTTCACTATTAATGTCTCAATCATACTGCAGCGGTATAGAGCAGCTGTTTTTCGTATTGCATCTCTGCTCTGTCATTTTTTTCATTCAGCTGTCATTTTATCGGGACTATATTATTTTCTTTGGGTTTGATATAATTTTCTTTGCACTGAAGGTCATATGAAGCACTACCACAGATATGCAGTCCAGATCACTGAGGAAGCTGTGAAAATAGTCTTATAGAAAAAAACAGCCAGAGAGGCCTGTGCAGTGGCAAACTTCAGGGAATGGATGGACAAATGGAGAAATAGCAGGAAAATTGAGCGAGCGAGAGAGAGAGAGAGAGAGAGAGGGTGGATGACGTATTGAGACATTGAGCAGAATCAATTGTTCACTTCACACGTGACCATCCCCCACTGTAGGGCACCTTGATCCCCCTGGTGTTAACAAAACACTTGCATACACATATTCTCCCTTATTACACCAGATGTATCCTCCACAATCTCTGTGTCCGAGCCTGAACTGCCTAGACATCCACTAACAAAGAAAAATGTATGCTATTTTTGGGCTCCTATAAAAAAAAAAGAATAAAGAAAGCCTCTCTCTTCCAATGGCCAGAACGGAACCAAGAAAAAACTCATAAATAATGATTAGAAAGGAAGAGAAGTTGGGTGAAACAGTCTCACAGTTTCAATTCAATAAGGGTAGTGCCTGAGAACAACAGCAGGGAAATCACAAGGGTGTCTGGGAAAGGAAGACAGCGCACTGTTATACAGTAAAGCGCAACATTTTGTATTGATTCGTATACAGCATACTGCTGTGATTTTCGACAGATTTTGCTTTTCCTCAGATGTTATATTGTGCTTTTCTATTTATATAATACTTTTTTTTTTTTAAAGTTTTATGCTGTGATCCTGGCTGTATTTTTACCGCATACGTAAATATCCTTTTGTTTTGACCTTACATTGTGTTAAACAATAACCAGTAATATTTTTATGAATATTGTACTATATGTTACCATATATAAACATTGTGTTATGAATCTGTACCTTTAATTACACATTGTCAACAGGATGTTAGTAATCTTTGTCAGTTAAGCGCACATGCACCCAACAGGAAGATTGTAAGACTGTCCCAAGTCTGAAAAATGCCAAAGCTCAGTGCCCTTTGATGCACACTATATTTCATGTACACTATATGCATAGCACACACTTCAGAACAGTATTTGAGACTAAGTGTATCCCATCATTTATCATAACGAGCCCGAAATTGCGAGATGTCGAGAAAAACGTTACAATGTAAGTTAAGTTAATTAAAGGTGCAGTGTGTAATATTTATGAGGATCTATTGACAGAAATGAAATATAACATACATAACTATGTTTTCAGTGGTGTGTAAAGACCTTACATAATGAACCATTATGTTTTTATGACCTTAGAATGAGCCATTTCTATCTACATACACCGTGGGTCCCCTCCCCTTACAGTGACGTCACCATTTTGCGCCACATGTTTCTACAGTAACTGCTTTACAGAGCGCTAGCTACTCTCTGCTGTCTCAGACGACGACATCTTTGTCCTGTTCGGGCACTGTAGCTTCTCTGTGTGCTTCGAAAGGGAGGGGTGAGCGGTGGGTGGTTGCAATTCACAACCTGACCGCTAGATGCCGCTAAAATTTACACAGTGCATCTTTAAATAGGCTATTACATTTTTTAAGCCAGGGCCGTATTTTTAAAACTTCTAAGAATCCTCTCAGAACGCTCTTAATTTACCTTAAAAACTTCTACGTAGGAGTCTTAGCTTAAGAGTGATTCAGGACCAATCTGAGAGCAACTCTGAGTGAGGAAAATACAAAAACGTTTATCTTAGTGAGGAGGCGGGGCTGACCCCTTTGCTATGTATGACACAGTCTTTTGAAGACTGATTGGTTGGTTGTCCAAGAAGGGAAAAAGAGCGCTTTTAAGTATAGAGTCTATATAAACCTTCACTTTGAAATTACAGGCGTCATTTTTCCTGTTTTACCGTACTCTCTCTCTCTCTCTCTCTCACACATAATATATTTATGAAATTGCTGTAATTGTGTGATCACTTTGCTTCTAGAAGGCTGTGACAGACCCAAATCATCACTGCTGCATAGTTGTATTTTTTCTTTTGCCAAATACACTCACCTAAAGGATTATTAGGAACACCTGTTCAATTTCTCATTAATGCAATTATCTAATCAACCAATCACATGGCAGTTGCTTCAATGCATTTAGGGGTGTGGTCCTGGTCAAGACAATCTCCTGAACTCCAAACTGAATGTCAGAATGGAAAAGAAAGGTGATTTAAGCAATTTTGAGCGTGGCATGGTTGTTGGTGCCAGACGGGCCGGTCTGAGTATTTCACAATCTGCTCAGTTACTGGGATTTTCACGCACAACCATTTCTAGAGTTTACAAAGAATGGTGTGAAAAGGGAAAAACATCCAGTATGCGGCAGTCCTGTGGGCGAAAATGCCTTGTTGATGCTAGAGGTCAGAGGAGAATGGGCCGACTGATTCAAGCTGATAGAAGAGCAACTTTGACTGAAATAACCACTCGTTACAACCGAGGTATGCAGCAAAGCATTTGTGAAGCCACAACACGCACAACCTTGAGGCGGATGGGCTACAACAGCAGAAGACCCCACCGGGTACCACTCATCTCCACTACAAATAGGAAAAAGAGGCTACAATTTGCACGAGCTCACCAAAATTGGACAGTTGAAGACTGGAAAAATGTTGCCTGGTCTGATGAGTCTCGATTTCTGTTGAGACATTCAGATGGTAGAGTCAGAATTTGGCGTAAACAGAATGAGAACATGGATCCATCATGCCTTGTTACCACTGTGCAGGCTGGTGGTGGTGGTGTAATGGTGTGGGGGATGTTTTCTTGGCACACTTTAGGCCCCTTAGTGCCAATTGGGCATCGTTTAAATGCCACGGCCTACCTGAGCATTGTTTCTGACCATGTCCATCCCTTTATGACCACCATGTACCCATCCTCTGATGGCTACTTCCAGCAGGATAATGCACCATGTCACAAAGCTCGAATCATTTCAAATTGGTTTCTTGACCATGACAATGAGTTCACTGTACTAAAATGGCCCCCACAGTCACCAGATCTCAACCCAATAGAGCATCTTTGGGATGTGGTGGAACGGGAGCTTCGTGCCCTGGATGTGCATCCCACAAATCTCCATCAACTGCAAGATGTTATCCTATCAATATGGGCCAACATTTCTAAAGAATGCTTTCAGCACCTTGTTGAATCAATGCCACGTAGAATTAAGGCAGATCTGAAGGCGAAAGGGGGTCAAACACAGTATTAGTATGGTGTTCCTAATAACCCTTTAGGTGAGTGTATGTTAACGTAGTGATTACTTCCATTTCTGGCGCTATGACATTTCTGCGCTGTGTCAGAGATGTTAGCGTGTCTCTAATAAGATCGGTCACAAACATGATCCCTGCACGATCTAATGTGTAGTGTCTTATTAACTCACTCATGCATTGTGTGCAACATATTTCTTCTCCCTCTTCGAGTTTTGTCCATTTTCTCTGCTGCTAAAGAAACTCTTAAGCCTCTTAAAAGTCCTCGTCCTCGTACTCTGAACCCTTTTGGACCTTAATACCTCTTTTAAGGGTTAAGATGCTTTCTGAATTACTTTTTTTCTTTAATTTTAAGAAGAAACGCCAACCTTTCTAAGAATTTCCTTAGAATTTTGTCACTAGGAGCTACTCTTTGCATTAAGTTTTTTCATGAACACAGGCCCTGGTTTCACAGACAGGGCTTAGAGATTAGGCCTTAGTAGCTTTTATAAACATGTCTTAGAAAAAAAACATTACTGGTTTGCATCTTGACACAAAACAATGGCACTGACATATTTTAAGATATATCAGTGCAAGTTGCTTTCAGTTAAAACATGAATTTTAGTCTTGGACTAGCTTAAGCCATGTCTGTGAAACCCGGGGTTAATTTGGTAGTAGCGTAAAGTGTTGCATATTTTATTGGTGCAGAGATGAATGTGTATTTTTTGTACAATATCTGCTTTTTATTACTTAATTAGAAGTCATCTGTAACATAGGGACTACTGAACAGAAATTTATTTATTTTGAAGAGCAAAGAATTAAAAATCAAAATTTGTAAATAAAGATCTGTAAAACCTTTGTTTTATCTTTTATCTCCCTAGATTCCAACAACTGACTTGCAAGCAAAACTGAGGCCATTTCGTGTATTGTTTTGATTGAGTCATTAAAATAACTGGTTCATAAGAGTCATTTGGCTCATTGTTGGACTCGTGACATACCATTTGAGAACCACTCTTTAGCCTACATACTGCACTGTCCTTTATTAATAACTCACTCACTGCCATAAGCAGAATTATTGTGCCTCTCCATTATTGCATATTTATTGCCAAAAGACAACAGGCACTTACTGGTGACAGGCTTTATAAACAGATGGTTTTCATCTAGACGTGAGATAAATGTGGCTGATGTTAAGTTCTGCTGCAGCTCTCTGGCTCCTCTTTATAATCTCTTTAGGAAGTTATGATGAACCACAGTGTCCCATTTACTGACACAAATCAATGGGGGAATGAATGAATGAATGACGCATAACTTTCCATCTATCTTCATTTGATATCTCATTAGACAAAAGAAAATATGAGTATGAGGAATGTTGTTTCACTGTCCACTGAAATGGGCCCAATGTAGATGTGATTGATGAAGTCAAGGAAGTATAATGTAGGCCCTACCTGGAGAAAGCCATCCATTAGCATTCGCATTAATTTCTTAGAAGTTGCTCGGCCCAACCCTAATGCTGTCATCTTCGCTTCAAGGGCTGTCAGTTCCGGTGTTGTGGAAGTTAATGCCAGCTTAGCTGTGTTCGACTTGGGCTGCGGCTGGATTTAACCCATTGGCAAAATTTGCCGCTTGCAGGCGGGGGAGGACGACGAGTTGAAAACGGACACTTTCTGCTTCCCGTAGTGACACACCCGCGCGTAAAATACACAGACGTTTCGTGTGTTTTTATGAAGCAGCGGCCAATACTTTACTTTACTTTCAATACTTTACGTAGCCTACTACTTAATACAGCACCTATAATCACAAGAATACAGTTTAACATAAGCCTATATAAATACAATAAAGTGGGGTTTATATAATTTTTTATCGTTTTATTTGGATAAACATGACAATATAGCAAGATTACATGAAAAACGTTTTTACTGCTACACAAAAAAAAAAAAATTAAATAATAATAAAAATGAAATTTTTAAAGTGTTATTTAATTAAACTAGGCCTATTTTTGAATGACCATCAGCAGAGAAACAAGTTTTTTAATATATATATATATATATATATATATATATATTTATATGCAGCAGATACTTCTGAAGCAAACCAGTCAATCCATGATCCTACTGAGTTATGCGTTTTTTCCTCAGAGCACATGAAGAAAGATTTACCACAGCATTTTAACGCCAATAAAGACACATTTGATGTTCCTTTATCTGACAAGAACATTGCATCCCAGTCTGTGCTCAGAGCTACCTCATATATCCCTGTTCCTTACGTCAGCTTTGTCTCTTAAAGACAACAGGGTGACTTTTAGCTCTGAAGGAGAGAAGAGAAGAAAAGAAAAGAAGGAGGCCCGTAGCACCTTCTGCCCCGTCGTCATAAATCTGTAATGTTGGACTATGCTAACCATCCCCCACTGTCCCCCTCTCCTCTTCTCCCTTGTCTCCTGTAGGGCTGTAAATCTGTGCCGGACAGTCACTCTGGGGCCTTCTGAGTTAATAGTTTAATGGCCATACAGCGTGGCAGGTGTCCAAAATGGCTGCCGTTGACTGCATCTCCATTACGTGTCAGCGTAGGTGGGTTCATAATGCAAGAGAAGGAGAGATGCAGACAGACAGCATAGCAGATTGTTCCACCTATAATAAAGTTAATCAGTCTCCTGATAACAATTGCAGGACAGGATTTTTGGATGCACATTGCTGTGTTAAGAGACACTTTATGGCCCTACTTCATACTCCAGCACTGCGCCAGCGATGGTCCACGTTAATCTACAGTGACAAATGACTTTTCACAAGCAACTAGAAGAATTTTCCAGCATTCCCTGCTGGTTTTTGGAATTCACAGAGATATTCTGGATTAGTAGGCTAATGTAAAGCAGACGCCCTGTACACTGAAAGTGGTCTGTATAGTTTAATGGGTTAATTCAGTCAAACATCTAAATTAATTGCAATTATAATGATTTGAGACTGAAATATTAAAGATTAAAAAAGGACAGAAAAGCATCTTAAAACAGTGGTTCTCAACCATGGGGCCTCAACAGACCTCCAAGGTGGCCACAGGATGACAAAGTTATTCAGATTAATATATTATTAGTAGTATTATTAAAATTGAAATTGATATTATTATTAAACAATTGAGATAAATGTAACTTAATTAAAATGCTAAAAAATATATAATAACAATATATTGTTTCCAATAACTATATATTGTTTCTGTTTGTTTCCCAGTTTCTGTTCATATATATATACACCGATCAGGCATAAGATTATGACCACCTTCCTAATATTGTGTTGGTCCCACTTTTGCTGCCAAAACAGCCCTGACCCGTCGAGGCATGGACTCCATAGACCCCTGAAGGTGTGCTGTGGTATCTGGCACCAAGATGTTAGCAGCAGATCCTTTAAGTCCTGTAAGTTGCGAGGTGGGGCCTCCATGGATCGGACTTGTTTGTTCAGCACATCCCACAGATGCTCGATTGGTATGAGATCTGGGGAATTTGGAGGCCAAGTCAACACCTCAAACTTCTTGTTGTGCTCCTCAAACTGTTCCTGAACCATTTTTGCTTTGTGGCAGGGCGCATTATTCTGCTGAAAGAGGCAACAGCCACCAGGGAATACCGTTTCCATGAAAGGTTGTACATGGTCTGCAACAATGCTTAGGTAGGTGGTACGTGTCAAAGTAACATCCACATGGATGGCAGGACCCAAGGTTTCCATGCAGCAGAACATTGCCCAAAGCATTACACTGCCTCCGCCGGCTTGCCTTCTTCCCATAGTGCATCCTGGTGTGTTCTCTAGGTAAGTAACGCACACACACCTGGCCATCCATGTGATGTAAAAGGAAACCTGATTCATCAGACCAGGCCACCTTCTTCCATTGCTCCGTGGTCCAGTTCTGATGCTGTATATTTAAATTAAAACAAGCAGCTTCTTCATAATTATCAGAAATGCTGGACGAAATAACTTACCTTATATGAGGGACCCTTGAAAATTGTGTTGGACAATGGGGCCCTCAAAAAGGTTAAAGTCGGCATGAAACGGAAGTTGCGATTGTCTTTTCTTCCCTATTGTGAAGTATATCTGAGTGAAACGGCTTCTCGAACAAGAACAAATGTACGCCAGGACTTGATTTTGTCCATTGATTGGATTTTTGGGTTGTTGTGGTTTGCTATTGCTGTGATCTCATGTGAGTGACAGGTCATCCTGGCCTCATGTCAGTGAACACATCAGAGAAGTGAATTCATTGCAAGAAGGAGGGAAGGTTATTTTGATTGAAGATAATGAGGGCACATGAATTATAAAAAAATAATGATGTGCATGATAAATCATTTATAATAATGCAATATTCCATAAAAAAACAAGAATGGTCTTTTCATTTCATGGTGGCCCACTGCCTTAAAAGTCTATATAGCTCTTGCACTATATACCAAGTCTTTTGAAGCTGTATGTTAGCATAAAATTCCAGCTGAACAATTCATGAACAAATAATTCAGACCAGTTTTGCGAGGCGCTCAATGTCTACATATTATAAAGCTCCCAAAGGTTTCGTTTTCCGAAGATACTATTGCAAAAATATTTATGCAACATTCCACATTGTGTCTAGAGTCTCGCAAAACCGAGACCTTTGCTGGAACAACAGAACGTTTGCTCATCCAGAACAAATACGAAATCTCTCAGGTGAAAATTATAGACCTCAGCACCTCAAATCCCTCAGATGGCTTCTTAATGCGGTGAAATATCAGATCCACCGCAGGTCAGACACACAAACAAGAGATCAGGAGACAAAACATGAAAGAATATACAAACTCTGTCAAGAAACGGTAGAAGAGTGCATATATCAAAGCATGGCTCGTCTCTGGTTTGTATTAGGTGATGAGGGAGCTGTTATGTTATTGCGCGCTCTGTAATAGATTTGGACTGAGAAGCACACCTTTATTAGTCTAAATGGATTTATCCTGGATGAGTCCAACCTTATACTTTATTGTGGGACTGACACATTTTTATATAGCGATGGTGGATGCATTCCAGAGAGGTAACTCACTGATGCAATAAACAATGCTCTCATTGAGTGTTTGGGGGTCCACTGGCTGACATTTCCCCAAACGGTGAGGCCAGAATAGTATAGATTGCTCCCTGGTGGCCACCACCTCATTAAAAGCCTGCTGTTTAATGGCCTTGCCTATCCAGTTGCCCAGCAGATAACTGGTTTGTTTACCTACAACACAAGTCATAAGTTGACATGCAGACAGAAGTCTGTGCCGAAAGGCTCTTACAAGCACTCCCGCCTCCCTCATTCACTGTCTCTCGCGCCTTCCCAGAGAGCGTTTTGCGGTCTGAAATTTTCCATCATCGACTGGGGGAAGTTTGTACAGCAGTCTTGATGACTATAGAGCAGCATTTTAGGTATTCATCAGGTTTTACAACCTATATTTGACTCTCAAACCCCTGTCTAATAAGATTGTGTGCGATTTTGAGAAGTAGCGCTGGTTAGTTATTTTAGACGTGTTTTTTGCAAACCAATATAGATGGAAAATGATGTCATTTTAAATGTGCTGCACAATAAAACAAATCTCATATGTACAGTACAGGTTACATCACTTTATTTGATTATCGGTATGCTGTAATGCCAATATTGCTTTGGTTATGAGATTCAAAGTTCATTTTTAACTAAGCCAACTGGAAAAAACATTAACAAGAATGATCTAATTGAGCTTAAACAAACAAAAAGCCACTTAATTGTGAAGTACACTGATATTATGAGCTCATATATTTACATGATATATAATACAGTATCTACTCACATACTGTACACAATGGCAAAGTACATAAGCATGTGCCTTATGATGCTAATTCACATCTACTGTACATCACAGTGTAAACAAGAAAACTTATGGCAAATGAACTCTAGCAGTCACTATCTGTCATAAGTAAACATATCTCAGTTTGTCAAAATCACACCTAAAATGACAACCAGTCATTGAATAAAAATAACATTTTACTGAGAAAAAGTTCTTGTGTAAAACAATGGGCAATGATCCCTACAGAAAAAATAGCTTTGTACAGTCTTAGAAATGTCAACCATAGTCACCCTCAGTTTGACCACTAGATTTGTAATATAAGTGAACAATGAGACTCATATAGACAGCCATGGTAATTTTATATTGGACTGTACTATAAATGTTAAACAAGCCAGACTAATAATACATATATGCTGCCAGGGTTTTCATTGTGCATTATATAGACCTTGTATATACACCAGTTATAGTTCAATGTTCTAATTACTGTATGGCGGTGATTTTGTTTTGCTTCCAGTATTCTCGTAAACAGTTTTCACTTTGGGGCTGGCAGTGCGCTACAGTTGACACAAGGACGCCATCACACGTAGTGTTCTCTATGGTTAATGTAAACTCGGTCCGCCCCGTTCTGATGACATATCCACTCCTGATAGGACAGTGAATGGTGAGTGGGGCTGTGGAGGTCTCTCCGAGCCATCCTGCCAGGTACTCGTTCGGCCAGTTCGTAGTGCCTTTCCATCCGACGAGCCTATAAAATGACACAGATATAATGCATATTATATCCAAAGTATTATGAGTGCTGATGCTGTTAGACAATGAAATGTAATGTTTAATGGGATTCGATGGATAGAATGCAGTGGGTTTTTTTAGGGCTGTCAATCGAATTTAGGAAAATTTTTATATTTTAATTGAATTACATGATATGAATTTTTTGCTTTAAAAAAGCCCCCAACCACCCTTCATTGTCCTATCAATAACAGCAAAAATGTAAAAACAAATATTAATAATAATAATATAATAATAATAATAATGATGATAAAATACATTTAAAAAGCTGACCAGTTTTTAATAATTTCAAGGGGGTTTTGGGCACTTTTCATCTGGTCAAGACCAGCTGGTGACCAGCTAATAAACCAACTTTGTCCAGCTGGGAGACCAGTTTAAACCAGATAAGACCAGCAAACCACCTGAGGCTGGTGTATTTTTCAGCAGTGTTATGTGTTGTATGGGTAAAAACGTCAGGAAAGACTAAAAGAGAAAAAAATCTGGAAAAAGTGAGTTAAAAGAGAGCATATAATCACTTCTTAAATAATAAGAAACATGCCAGTAGTCATCTTTCGAATGCAGCTCTATTATAAAGTACCACAGTAGGAAAATAAATCAGAATATAGAGCAGTGTAAACAGAGCAGTGTGAGGTTTACCTGAGAGAATGAGGCCACCTGAGGGGCCTGAGAGGCCAGTGGGATGGCAGGAGGTCGCTCTGTATATGGAGGAGGAGGCTTGTGAGTTGGAGGGAGGTCAATTCTGTAGAAGGACAAATACCAACAGCAGTTAGAATAGTCACTGACTACACCCTGCATGATTCGCAAGCTGATATACAGTGACCCCTAAGTATATGGACCCATAAGCCACAATTAAAAATGTATGAATGTAATTGCATTACATAACATATCAAACCAACCAGCATTTATTTTGTAGAAATGTACTGTTTAGGCGCTGTTTTCAGGCTAAACATTTCACAAAAGTTTGTTCGATGATAAAACAATATAATACTTTTCGGAGTCACTGTTTGTCTTCTTGTCAGTAGATGGAGGAAATGCTGGTCAAGAGTCGAAAGTATGAAATGTGTTTAGTCTGAGGAACAATAACAACCACACCTTCTTTTAGTTCTGGGAACAGAATGAAACTTTTGTTCTGTTTTACATCCATGGCAAGACTGCCAATTTCTCAAGCTGAACACAAAATAATCACATTTTTAAGGCTAAAATTAATCTGAGAGTCTATAGCCACGTTTCCACCGCAGGAACTTTCCCCAGGAACTAGGGACTTTGGGGTGGTACTCGGTGTGTTTCGACTGCAGGAACCGGGGTCTGAATGAAGTTCCGGGTAAAAATTTCCCCCTTAAAACGGCCCTGCTCGCGAGGTAGTACTTTTTCAAAGTTCAGGAACCTTCGGGGGTGGGACTTGGGCGCTGAACATGCTGATTGGTTGAGCTCACCCAGCATTTTATTTCAACCTAAAAGTCAGTTGCGGTGCGTGCAGTAAGAGTTGTTTGCTATTCGAATAAACAATGAAGTTTAAAAAATATGACCGATGGGCCGACGACGAGGTTCAGGCTTTATTAAGTTTATTTGCGGAGGACGAAATCCAGTGGGCTCTGGAAAGTCGCGTGCAGTCCTACGTCACCGGACTAATCTTCACGGTACTTTAGACCGTGATGGAAACGCAGACAGCAACAGGTCTGGGGATAAAAAAGTTCCTGGGACAAATTGTTCCGGGTAATTTCGGTGTAAACGGGGCTTATGATTCCCATGCAAGGTGTCACGTTTGACTCAATCACCAGCCACTCAAAATGGCCTCCATGTTTTCAACCCCCTACAGTCACACTGAGACATACTTTCTCATGCTCTCTGGACCTCTAAACCAAACACCAGCAGGCCACAACAGACCCCATCTAGAGTAACTTTGTGTGGGTACACATGTGGGTGGAGGTGTATATTAGTGATATACATAAATACAACTGGAGCCCATTTTAAAATGCCAAACAAAACTGAGAGAAATGGAAACAAATGACTTTGTCTTCTTGTTTGTCTTGTGAATCACTGCAATGACTCTCTAAGAACATACAGCATGCAAACAAACAATCAAGTCATTTACATTTCCTTTAAACAATTCATCATGGTTTGATGTCCTAAACTTCTACAGGATACTTATATTCTACAGGATACTGATATATAGTGCTGTCTCCAATGTATTTAACAAAGCTAAAACAAGCTTATTAAAATTATTTCTGATCTGATATTGACCACAACTAAACTAACAATTAAGAGGAGTGGCCTCACATCCCTAATAGCTTTGGCTCTGATGGACAAATATCTATTGAGCTTCTGCTTTGTAGCCCTAGGCGTTGGGAGGTCCCGAGGGTCGCCCTGCCCTGACCTTGAATTCCCAGAATGCCTAATATATAGAAAGATACCTTTCCTCGCTCCCTGGATTTAGATACTGCTGTGTGTGCCGTAAAGGTCATCTACTGAATGTCACAAAGATAGTCTAGAGTCATTAGTGGACAAATAAGGAATCTTAAACCTTCACTGCTAGTTTTAAAAGCTCTGCATTGACAACCAATGAGAACAAGCTCTTAAAATACGTTCGTTCACACCTCTTGGTTAAAAATCCTTTAGGGAAAACGTGAACTGTGACCTCTCCTCATATACTTTCCCAATGTGTATCCATAAGCTCCTCATTCCTCAAGGGGATCAACTGTGTCTTTGTTTCCACTTCCTGTGGACATTAATCTCCAACCATTAGTAGTACATTGTTTTGTGTAATTGATTTTCAATGGACTATCAGTCTGTCTAATGTGTCCGCTGCCCTCCCCACATAAAGTCTAAATCAGACGGAGATGGAAAAGTGTACAACAGTATTTTATGACTCATTAAGTCTATATGGACTCATTAGCATTTCCCAATGAAAAGTAATGACCGAAATAGAGGATTAAAAGCAGGAGATGTCATCTATGAACTAGAGAGATGATATGGTGAGTGCATTTGTGTAGCATGAGCAGGAAAAGACGCAGACAGGCCTGGATACTCTCACTGGTTCCACCTGGATGTCCAAAGAGACCAAACAAGGGCCAAAATTTTGGACTTCGCATCAAAGAGGGAATGAGATTGCATTGTAGTTTTCTCTCTTTTCATCCCCTCTCATGTACTGAATGCACAGCTGAAGGTCAGATTAATTTGTTTTCCTCCTCAGACAGCCTGGAACATTTTCCAATTGTCTTGATTTTAAGCCAAGACCTTGACATATAAACTACTTTAATACTTTAAATGTTGCCACATCATTTAGTGAAGGATAAATTCAAGGTTACTTTAGATGAGCTATCAAAACAAAATCAAAACACAAAGTCATCACGACTCGGAAATAAAAGTGGAAAGCTCACATAAACCTGATAAAAATGGAAAAACCTTTTTAAAAAATATACCTCTTGAAGCATTTGAAGGAAGCAAATTTTGTCATCCTTGACTACTGGGTACAATCAGATCTAAATGCCAGGAGTTATATGGACATTTTTTGCTTTCATTCCTGCGTAAGCGCCATGTGTCAGCATCCCAACGCTGCTTATCTCTCGCAGATTCCCTTCTGTCTCCAGCGCAGCGGCAGCATCATCCATCAGACCAAACCCAGCTGTCCCACCACACTGATCTGCATGCAGCATGCAGCCAAAGTAAAGCTGAGCCAAGGCGCACAGAGGCTGAACAGGGATCAGCCGAAACAGATAAGAGTCACTTGCACCTCTTTTGAGAGTGACGCTTCTGACAGCACTGCTGAGAAGTTTCAGAGAGGGCTCACTTCAAGATAGATGATGTGGATAAAGATAGCACAGCAGAAAACAAGTAATAAATAAATACTAACAGTCAACAATTCAGCAAATTTGAAAACCTTAGGGGCCGTCTACACAGGATGCATTGTTTTATAGCTGTTTTTATTTAAATAGCCAATTAACGTCACAGCCATCAACCTTCTTGCTAGTTGGAATTTTAAATGTGTACAATACAGTTTGGGGTTGCTAAGATTTATAAATGTTTTTGAAAGAAGTTTCTTTCTCACTAAGGCTGCATTTATTTGATCAAAAATAGGCTACAGTTAAAGGCACAATATGTAATTTTCGCTAGAAGTCGCTTATTCAAAACAAAGGCGTAGCTTGATGACGCCTTGATTTTGTGGAATCATGGGAGTTGTTGTCTTTACCTCAGTGGAAAAGAATCCGACGGGACTCGGGCAGAAATCATATTCATGGATGAGTTAATGTATTAAAGATTTATTAACGTCACTGTAATATGAAGCAGGGTGGGGCTGAAAGCCATTGGAGCGGAATGAGGCTGCTGGAGCGATTGCTAATGAGAGACAAGCGACACACGGCTCAAGAGCAGTGGAGCTTTTATTATGCCACAGACGACCGCTTCCGCTTCTTCTGGTCATGCGTATGTGGGGTAACGCAGCGCTGTTTTATCATATTAGATACAGTTGAATGTGTTGAAAGTTATGTTATTATGCTACTCTGTGCGTTCGCTCGTAGGCTATACACTTGTTGCACACAAGTGTATAGATCGATATTAGATCGACAGGCATGGTAAAACATGGTACTCACGGTAAATCATGAAAACGAGATTTAAACAATAAGACTGTGTTGAGACTGTTGAGACTGTGTTATATAACAATGATTAGTTTTCTGTCGATGAATGCAACAGTTGCTCAGCTGTCTAATAAAACACATAATATATTAAAGCGTCTTTGGTTTTTCCATAGTTTCTACAAAATAAAACCGAAATCGAGGGTAACGCGGGTATGATGACATTGATAGGCGACGCACGGATACGGTCCGTGTCCTGGTTAAAATTGCTTATTTTTCTGGATTTAAACATTCTTGGAAACATTTGGGATAATGTAAGTGCACGTCAACAAAATATTTAACATTGTTCTAGTGGTTTTTGGATATTTGAATCCAGAAATCTTACATATTGTGCCTAACAGTGATATCATGAAATATTATTACAATTTATAATTATATATTTTATATTTTAATATATTTAAAAAATGTAATTTATTCCTGTGATGGCAAAGCTGTATTATCAGCATCTCCAGTCTTCAGTGTCACATAATCCTTCAGAAATCATTCTAATAGTATCAGCTTAATATTTTGGGGTAAACCGATACTTTTTATTTTTTCAGGATTCTTTCATGAATAGAAAGTTCAAAAGAACAAGAGCATTTATTTGAAATAGAAGTTTTTGAAAACAACGTAAAAGTCATTTTTGATCAATTTAATGCATCCTTGCTGAATAAAATTCTTAATTTCTTTTTGAATAGTGGCGTACATCTGCTAAAAGTTAATTTTGTGCATGTTCAAGACTACACTAACCTAACAGACAGCTAAAAGCCATGAACTCCAGAATGTATCCAGTGTGAACGTCCCCTTAGATGTCATGTTTGGATAACAAGCTCAGGTCATATTACAGCAAAAACTACAATGGAAGGTTTGACAAAAAGAGAAAATTCTGAAACAAATTTCAAGGTCCACAAATCATATGGAGGCCAGACGTTTGAGCGCTGAGAATTGTCTGCCTGCTGCATTTCCCCTGTTCCCCGATACAATTTTCCCTGTGAACAGCTGTATCACGCGAGACTCCGCTGTGACCTCATCCTCATGAGAACTGCATCCATCACTATGGCTCTAGGAAACATGATTTTTTTTTGCTATGTTTGCTTAACTATTTATATTCATGTAGTTACACTAGCTCCTTCTTTTATAGACAACGTGAAAGAACGCCCCATATTCAGTGTTATTTCTGCTGACACAAACACTAACAACCTGTGGCAAACTAACAATGGTGGGGCCTTGACAGAATAAAAACATCTACAACAAATCTATGTGGTCTTATGTGGGCACAATACATTTGTAAACCTGGGTTAACATTTTAATTTGCATATTTATATGGTGAATAGCATGAATTGGATGAACACATCTCGGTTTGTTTTATTTAACTCCTTGTCCATCTGTAACAATCTTGACAAGGAAGCCACTTTTTAAGCCGCTTCAACCTAAGCAAAATAACAGTTTCTTTACTCCATTTAACACGTTTGCCATCACCGCTTGATCGTTTGACCATTTGTTTGACAGTCAACAGTCATTTTTCTACCCGATACTGAATTAAACAACGTGTGAAAGTTTCAGCAAATGTACACAGTGTTTTGCGTTCTCTCGCAAAGCGAATGCGTTCCCCCCAATAAAAGTTGCATTCGCTCTCAAAAGCACTGAAATTTAGCTAATATTTCCATTACAAAAGTTTTGCGAACGAACGCAAAGTTTCTCGAGGGGACAAAAAACACATTTAAGAGATAAGAAATATAATTTCCCCTCCCATCTAAATTTTACCCATCTAAATTTTTTACCATCACAATGTCCCTTTAGGGGCTCTATCTGTACTATATTATATTATATATTATTGGTTATCTATTGCTAAATAACTCTGTAAGATGCTAGCAATAAATCATTTCACATTATACTTTTGGCACCATAAAAGGGGTGCTTACCCAGGGTTAAAAAGCAATGCTAACACTTTAAAAACTACAATTGTGAAATGCCACTTTACCAGGGATTAATTAGTGGCCTCAAACCAAGATTAAAAAGATGATAACCCAGGGTTAAGTGCAGTGTGAAAAAAAAGCCTTGTGAAGCTCTATGAGGGGAGCTGCTTTTTGGAGGCTGTGGGAAAAGGGAGACCTCCGGACTGGCTGAAATGAGACGTCTCTGGGCTCACATCTAGACACTCTTAGTGACAGAACTATAAAGCGACTCTTTTTGCAAGAACCAAAGGAAAAAAATGAAAAATGAACATGCTTTGTCAAAAAGGAGCTATCTGAAGCTCTTTTGCCCACACAAGTTCTGAAATGATGTATGGTGTGGTAGTCTCTGTATACTGCAAAAGCAAATACACAACTGTAGTCTATTGTGGCTATAGTCTCTCTTTGTGATGACATGCAGTCGCCTTTCCAGGAAACAAAAGGAAACCATATGATGTTGCTCCCACTAGAATAGAACATTTACAGTCTTGACTGGTTTTCTGGGCTCAGTAATAATTGACCAGACAAAATCTATTACAGTTAAGGCGGCTTATCAAAGGTTAAGCCATAAAGAGGTGCTGTAGCGTGAAAAGCCTTGTTCTGACAGGCCAACAGGTGAGCCGGACAGAGCTGAAGCGGAGTGTAATGTACTTAATGATAGCCTGACTGGAAAAACAAACTCTTCAATAAACTATTCACTTCAATAAACTCATTTTAAACATATGTGACTATGAGTAAATCCGTTTGGCATGTTAGACCAAAACTGTAACACATGAGCACATCGTTGAGCAAAAAAAGCTACTAAGAAACCTGGTACAAGTCTGTAAGGTCACTGAACGAAGGGTGGTGATAGTTAAAGTTTTATTCCGTCAGTCCAAGTTCAAAGGACGGTCAGGAAGTTGCAGAGGAAGCATGGTAATGATTAAATAATTCACCAGGTAAGTGCCCATGTACTGCCCTAACTGAAGGTCGACGTGTGGCAAGCAGGCGACTCAAAATATCTCAAATGTCTGAGAATATCATTGCTATTTTAATAAATACAGAGGTCTGTACCCATGCAAACAATGTTATGTTTTAAGAATGTTCCCCTTTAAGTTATTAAAATGCAATTTTTGAACGTTCTGGGAAAGCTGAAAACATCCAGTTTAAAAAAAATGTTTTAGGGACGAATTTTCCTTATTTTTACCAATGTTGTGTTTTTTTTTTTAATTATACAAATGTCCTATATTTGTTGATAATGTATACAATGGTTACTAAGTGAGTAATAGTGCCAAATAGTGCGAAATACAAAACATACAAGTGTAAAAATACAATCTGACAACAATAAAATAGAAAATAAAATAATGTAATAATGTAATAATAATAGAAGCCAATAAATCACTAAAATTAATCACTGTAGACAATTAAATTAAACTTATTAACTCATGGATTCAGGGGGCGTTTAAACAACACCATTTTCAACTAAAAACAGATTTTCTTTTTATACGTTCTATACGTTTATACGTTTTATACGTTCATTTACACAACAACGGCAATTTGGGGACCTGAAAACGGGTTTCAAAGTATTTTAAAATGATACCATTATCTTCTCCATGTATAGGCTACTGTAAAAACATGAATTTGTGAAAACGGTGACGTCATGCGCATGCATATTACATGTTCAATCTATAGGCGCGTAGTGTGTCTTTACAAAGTGACATCGCCAACTACTGGTCTGGCATGCATAATACAGAACTTTTAATTGTTTTCGTGGATCCATGTGAACGGGGATTGGTTTGACAACATTGTTGTCGGTACGTGAAAAATTTTTTAGTACATTGTTGATGTGAAAACGTAGCCGTAGTTATTCAAAACAGTAACGGTAAAGATGTTTAGTAGTAACGTTTAAAGAATGTTACACTAACAGATGTAGGAATAATGTTTTATGCTAAGGTTTGAATATGTTTAGCAAGCCTTCATAATGTTAAGAGAACCTTCACAAAACATTCTGAGAGTGCTTTCTGTTGCTTAATGTGAAACATTGCGGCTGTAATGTATATGAGTTTAAAGATGGCATTCTTGCAGATCTCATCCTGCATTTTGTTAGTTAAAAGTCAGATCATCTGTATAGGTGAAGATATTGCATATACTCACACTTTATCTGTGTATGTGGGTGGGGGAGCCTTGCGTGCTGTGAGGAGGACGATGGTGAAGATGGTGATGAGGAAGAGTGCCAGCACAGCTCCCATCACGGCCCCAGCAATAGCCATGGAGGATGTCATCTGCTTCTGAGACATGTCTGAAAGGCACACAACACAGTGAGCATAAAGAAAAGCTAATTAATAAATAAACACAGCCAACAGTATTGGAGGTACATCAAGTTCCACTAAAATTATCATCAGAGTGTTACAATACAAGACAAAAAACACTGCTGATCTTGGTACAGAACGGCTAAATGCCACAAATTACAAGAAAAAGCACAAAACAGCAAAGCACAGCCTGTGAAAGCAACTAACAACTGTATGTAACACGCTTTAGCTCAGCATGTGTTGATGTAGATTGCAAAAGACAACCAACAGAACAGCAAGAGACTACAAGACAGCTCAGTTAAATAAAGATACTGCATGAATAAAAATGTGACAATGCCAACAGTGAGGACAGAGTCAGCAAATACAGCCATAAATGTGACATAGCCAACAGTTTAGCACATAAATAAATACATAAAATTATCATCAAAACTAGATAACTTTATCTGAAAAAGCATAGCCAATTTCCCTACTATATAGTATGCGAAAAAACAGTATGTTAAATGTCACAGTATTCATGAAAGAAGCAGGCAAAAAATACCCAGGTGACCTACTATTTGCAGTGAGATTCTGAAGTGTGCATCCAATGGACACTCTACTATCCCATCAGGCCATAGGAGAGGATTTGTGAATGACAGTGAAGTGACACAACTGACACTGGTAGGTCACATGACATTGACAATATGATGAATGTAGTACGTCCAGATTACAATAATATTACACACATTTTATGGTAACACTTTAGGGTCCAATTCTCACTATTAACTAGTTGCTTATTTGCATGTATATAATATTGGTTGTTTATTAGTACTTAAAAAGCACATAAGCACATGACCATATTCTACATCGCTAATCCTACCCAATACCTAAACTTAACAACTACCTTAATAACTATTAATAAGCAGTAATTAGGAGTTTATTGAGGCAAAAGTCATAGTTAATAGTTAATAGTGAGAATTGGACCCTAATCTAAAGTGCGAATATGCATAACCGTTGCAAAAAAAGCAGTGCCTACTCAGTATGTATTTCGGATGCATCCCATGACTTGAATTGAGAAAATATGTAGAATTAAGCTTCCTATGGAGATTTTGGTTACACTTTATTTTAAGGTGTCATTGTTACAGTGACATTATACATTTAAGTACTGCATAATATTAATTAACTACTTATACTTACTATAGGGTTGGGGTTAGGATTAGGCTTAATTGCATGTAATTATGCATAATTTATAGTTACTACTATAGTAACTACATGTAACGTAACATGGACACTGTAAAATAAAGTGTACCACTTTATTTTAATGATAAATCTTAATACATTTCGTTAGATTTGTGTTTTAAAAATTAACAGCTGAAGTAAATTTTACTTGTGTTAAAGTCAACATGAAATCAAAAATTTTGAAAATGTGAACAATTTTAACAAAATAAGAGGGATCATACAAAATGCATGCTATTTTTTATTTAGTATTTTGTATGAACCCTCTTATTTTGTTAAAATTATTCACATTTTCACAGATTCTGCAAGGGGTTCACAAACTTTCAAGCAGCACTGTATATATATATATTTTTAACGAACTTGCATATTTTCAGCTGCATTCTTGTATATAATACCCACTTATCAAGATATTCAGTTCCTGATGGGTAAAATCAATTATAACCCTACTATTTTCTTATTTTTACTCTCAAATTTGTCAAAAAGGGAACAAATGGGTTAAAAACAGCAATTCACATACACTTTAGGAATGTTTAGGACATAAAGTAAGATTCAGAAAATGATGCCAATGATTAAATTGGTATTTACAGTGCATATCATCTGTCCTGGTGGATTTAATTGTTAATCAAGAGTCAGAGTGTATGAGAAATAGCTGTTTGTTGTTACGGCGAGTCAGGTGGATGGGTGGGTTGTGCAGTGGTTGGCAGGGGCAAGCTGTAGTCAGCCAGCTCTAAGGCTCAGTAATTAGGACCTCATGCTGCCCTCCTTTAAAGCCTGCTGTTACTGTCTCTCCCACCCCGCAGAGCTCTTATGCTTTGCTGCACTCCTTCCTCCAGCTTTCCCTTCCACTCTCTTTCTCTGTCATTACTACAGATCCTCGTTCACGTTTACGGTGAATTTCACACTCTTGTGCAACTTCATTTAGCAAGTTCACCAAAATCAATGAGGTTGGTGAGATCACAAGCTCATTATCCTCACAATGGGACGCCAGTAAAAGGATTACATCCATTAATTAAGATTAATTATACTCAAAGAGTGCCCCTTTGGATGATCAAGACTTCATAGCCAAGAGTGTGGAACAACGACACCATATTATCCAACTTTGCCACCTGTGACCTATGAAAATCTACAGTTTGAGGATGTTCGGCATGCTGTATTCAAGAAAAAAAAACTCTGAAAAAAACTCCCCCCAGCACAAATCAATTGAACGTATTATCGAGCGTATTCCCCTAAGGTTTATGGCCGAGAACCCAATAATTACCACAGTGATGTTACTGTCAGCTCACCTCTGTTCTCACAGAAGTTTAGAACAGGATGTTCAGTCACAAGTCATTCAATAGTGATCGTTTAAGTGTAGCAAGCGGTAAATATTTGCCCTGCTAAGCACACGTCCGGCCCATGAGGGGGCTGCGAGAATCTGGCACTGGAGGAATAAAGACAGTGAGAGCAGGAGGTCAAGGGCGTAAGGTGTCAGGAGATCGGGGAGGGAAAATGAGGGGAGGGGATTGTGGCTATAATGAGCGCCAATCTGAGCTGCGAGAGAACATTAGTAAAAAGTTTGGCACTGAATTGGAGATTTGGCATGGTGGTGATTCAACCAGGCTTGTGACAGATCTTTGCACAGCAAGTCCATACGGCAACATCAGAAGGCAAAAATATGATTTCTGCAGCTTATAAAGCAAATAATTTCTGTACCACTAGCATCACTAGGGCTGGGTGATATGGCCAAAAATATTATCACAATATTTTTTTTCCATATCATTTGATATCGATAATTATTATTTCATACAATTAAAGGGGAAGGACATGCTTTCCACATGTTTGTTAGACCTCAAGAATAAATGTAAACACTACTAAGTAACCTTTTAATTTAGGGTCTCATAAAATCTGTTTTATTTGTTTCCAAATAACATGTTTTCTATTTTTTTTTTCTCACAAATTCTGTTTTATAATTTAATACAAATTAATCTCAAAAATCACATCTAATGAAATGAATTAAAAAAAACTTTAACCATTTAATACATTTTTTAAAATGTAATAAAATGAAAATATAACAATTAATTTACAACAAAACATTGCATTTTTTATATAAAAAAGGTGCATGCAGCACAACAGAACTTGTATACTGTATAAAAATAAAACATGGATGAAATATACATCATGGTTGTATGACATTCCTTTAAATAATAGTAATAATAATGGTAATAATAAGACGACGACTTTGAGAACTTGTGAAACTTGTAAAACCACATTTTATTTCTGTTATAAATTCTTCAATTTAAACCAAACTTTTATTTTGGCAGTTTTGTTGTTTGCGTTTCAGACAAAACGGCCCTGTTCAGAAACAGAGACAAGCAGTACATATTTTTTAGTGCCACGCCCCTGATCATCTAGATGTAGTATAAATATCGAAAATTACTCAAACAGTTTATTAGGTTTATTTCCTGAAAACCCCATCTGCTATTGGTTGATAATGCAGGCCCAAACGGCTTTTTGTTGTCTTTTTGTTGTCTTTACACATTGAACTAGGAGAGAAGTCATTTTACCACACAATGACACACAAGAAACAGAAGAACTCAGTAATTACAAAGAATTAGCCTTCATGTGAAAGTGCGGTCACATTTACCATTGCTCTGTGAAATTTTGTGGGCGAAATCCAGTCATTTAGACTCCTAACAATAATAACAAGAAATGGCTATAACCAATCATTTCTTTTTTTTTTTTTTTTGTACAATATACAAGAGATTGAGGGATTAAGGATAAGAAGGAACTCTGTTGGTAACTGAGAATGTTCCAAACATTAATTGCAATGTTTCTTGACAAAAATTTTTCCACTACCTTCCACACTCTTCTATTACTAATTAGCACATAGCTTAGCATCCAGTCCAGCATGTCTCTATTTATCTCTCCATAGATGTTTTCTGAAGGTTTAACTTCATTTGGGATTATATGTGGTTCAGTGTACGGGAACAATGGTCAGGGATGGTGACAGGGCTCGGAGGGGACAGGAGAGAGGCGATCATTCTACCGTCTGGCGTGTAATACCACAGATGGGCCCCCCACAGTGAGTCACAAGACCCCTTTTCGGTTCCATTCAGCAAGGGTTAAAGCTGTCTGTTTGCTTCACAAAATTCACCTCACATAATACAAGTGATAAAGCCAAAGACAATTTCATTTATTCACTCAAAATCCATATAAAGATATAAAGCGTATGATTTTCCTTGTGAAAAAAGTACACTCTTTTAAAAAGAGAGATTATTACGGATATAATATACTTTAAAAGAAACACTTAAGTGCAAACTGAACGTAATGTTTTTGCACTTAACTGCATGTTAATTGACATTAAATGAAAATATGTTATAGTTTAAATTTATATTAAATACAATTAGTCAAGTTAGGAGTGTTTTTTCTTTATATGCAATTTCATTACTTCTATTGCCATTGAATTACGGAGTACGGTGAACAACTGCTACACATTTATGTGAATCTAAAATATAGGCTACTTTAAATGTCAAAATATATTGACTTTATGCACTTTTATCACACTACAGTTAAAATTTTAATCAAGTACTTGCATGTCCTTTAGCATATTAGTTAACACATCAAAATGACTGTACTTTTTTAAAGCCTGACAAAAGATGATTAAAACATGATTTAAAATTTTTATTTGACATTATTACAAAGTGCACTTTTCAAAAACTATAGTGTGTTATAAAACAGTCATGTTTTTCATAAGGGTTATTGGATTATACTGTAGCAAATTGTAAGTAAACTAAAATAATTTGATGCTTTTTTTTTGTGTTTGTCTGTGTCAATACAACTGCACAATCTCTTTTGAGCTTTTTTCTTGAGCCATTTCTCTCTACAATCCTCAACAAACATCTTCTGCAATCTGTTGGTCCCCCTTCAATAGTTTTGTCTTGCTAAAGTGCCCTGACCATAATTCAGGTGCCTTTTTGGCGGCTCGCTTTAACCCCACTGGACTTAAGACCTTTCACAGGTGAGCCAAGACTTGAACCGTATCCTTTGAAGGTGCTCTCATTCCTTCTAAGAGATGTTTACCAAGCAGATTTAAGGTTTCTGGAGACTGACAGGGAAATTCACAGCTCAGAGCAGAGGTGATCCCAGAGCAAAGGAGGATTAAATGAGTTCACACTCGCTTAGAGCCGGTTCAGGGGTGGCAGGCATCTTTAAACCTGATTAAAGGGATCAGGTGTTTCTCTTAGACTGACTGTTATAGGTCTCAGATTGTCAGACACAGACACCACATAACTCATTCAACGCTCTCGACGTGTATTTGAAAACTTGAGCTGGGTGGGGGAGAAGCACCACAATGCATTTTGGTAAATGTTACATGGGGAAAGCTGGCCCTCCCTGTTGGCTGACACCTGATAGCCATATTGGAGTGCAGGTAGGGAGTTTGTCTGTGTTTGACCGGAAAAGGTTTCTGTTGTGTGTTTGCGACCCATGAGTCTTAATTACTGTGAAACTCAAATGTAGTCTGTGTGGCAATGGAAAGAACAAGAGAAACGTCCTTGAAAAGGGCAAATGTTTATGACGCAGCTGACCAAAAGGACTCAATGACTGGTCAATATAACACGTCTCTCCTAATAGAGGCCAGTAGACAAGAGAAAGCCCACCGCTTAAGTATTGTCGAGAGGGTTGTTCTGGCGAATGAAGATAGGTAGGTCAAGTGTCAGAAGTCATCTTCTGTTGTGGCTGCCATTGTTTAAAATGCCAGGTTTTTATGAAGGTGCTTTAGTGTGCACAACTGTAGAGAAGAGCAGCGGATTCTGGGTGGTCTCTCAAATCAGTAAGTGTTTGACAAAGACCTCCAATGCTATCTGAAGTGAAAAAAGAAATGAAGTGTATCTCCTATCTCTATCAGCATTTTTGCCTCTCAAAACTACTACTACTTATTTGTCTTTTGGGTCAACATAACATCTTGAGAACCAACTGGAGGCCAATTAATATCACTATATTTGGTTACATATTTGTACACCCTAATATATCTGTGACTGTGAAATAATAAAGTCCAGGGTTCAAGTTCTAATAAATGTGAGACTCTATAAAATGGAGCACTGAACATTTAATAACAGCCCACCACTGAGGGAATGACTTCATGACCACTGTGATGTATTAGTGGAAGAATATGTCATAAAAGATGGATTTCTGAGAGGCAGGAGTCGTCACAAATTACAAATTTTCCAAAGGAAATATTCTCTGGAAGGAAAAAAAATGACTTGGTCACAATGACAAATCACAGCCTTTTAAACTGGCCATATTTTATAGAAGGAATTTATACTTCACACGTGCATTTTCATTGTCATCCCCCAGTTCTCCTTTTTAACCTTGGTCCATCTTTGGCTCCTCCCTTCTTCCGGTCTTAAACTCCCCCCATTTCTTCTTTCAATCTCTTGCTATTTTTTTCTCGCATAATTGCCCTCTTTTATCCACTCTGTAACCCCTCTTTTTTCCTCTGTGATGGAGAGCGAGACGGGAGGCACAGGTATCCCTCAAGAGAACAAGCTCTCTGTCATGAGCCCGGGAAGAGTCTGTTGCCATGGGGACGGTGTCAATGGCCTGGAAGGGGGGCTGAGGCAAACAAAAAACATTCTACCGGTCTAATTTATCCAATCAGAAGCACTCATGGAGCAAGGAGGGGGGTGGTAATACTGCTCCTTAGAGAATCTATTCAAACAGTGAGAGACAGTGACCTCCTCACCTGTGATAAGGTGACTGCTTGTATAATAAATTACATTGTTAATTTCAGTGGGCTACCTCACTTTCCAAGGAATTATACAGTAACCTGGACTTAAAATACCTGGGGGAATCTATTCTCTAAGGTATAAAGAGCATGTTTGTGTCATTTCCTATCACTGATGTAAACAATTAATGGCCTTGTTCAGAAGAACAGGCTTTATTTCTTCCTTTACTGCTGTGGTTCTGATGGCCTGTGAACGATGCAGAGTGTTCCACAAGTTGATTTGGCTGATTAAAAGAAATGACAAAAACAACAGTAGATGGTTTTGATCACAAACACAGTAAAACAGAAGTATTGCAAAATATTATTACAACTTAGAATAACTGTTCTCAGTCTTAATATATTGGTGATGGTATGACGGTAAAGCTGAATTTTCAGCATCATTACTTCAGTCTTCAGTGTCACATGATCCCTCAGAAATCATTCTAATATGCTGATTTGGAGCACAAGAAAGATTTGTAATTATTATCATCATTAATGTTGGAAACAGTTGTGCTGCTTAATTTTTTTTGGAAACCGTGAAACATATTTCAGTATTCTTTGATAAGTAGAAAGTTCAATACACACATACAGGTTTGGCTATACTTGTGAGGGCCAAATGTCCTCGTATGACAACCGACTAATGAGGACACTTCAGTGGTCCTCACTAGTTTAAAAAGTCTTATAAATCAGCCAAATTGTGTTTATTTAAATTTAGTGTTTTGAACATGTTTCTGTGAGGGTTATGTTTAGGGGTAGATGTTAGGTTAGGCGATATAAAATATTAACCTGATATAAAATCAATGGTAGTCTATGCAATGTCCTCACTAATACAGTGAAACAAACACGTGTGTGTACACACACACACGGCCCCAACATTTTGATCATACAAACATTTTAAACATTCTACATTTGTTTTTCTCAAATGTTGGAACTAGCTGTTACATATATAGTAAACAGTCGACTCCTAAATGTACAACAGATAAAATGCCCTGTCTACTTAATTTAATCTTGTTAAATGAATTAAACGTGAACAAAACAGTAAACGTTAAGAAGAACCCAATATAATAGTATCATATCAGTTTTCACAAAATATAATGGATATTTAATTGTGCTTTTTGATTTCCGCTATTTTTGAAATTGAGATTAAATTTAGATTACTTTTACTTTAAAATGTGCAATCATAAAACAGTACAGAAACATTTTCCTAAAAATAGTATACACTTTGAAATTTTAATATCAGTGCATCCTTAGTTAAAATGAGGCTATTTCAAGATAAGTTAGGATAATTTGTAGACACTTAAAACAACAGGTAATTACTTTGACACCTCAAATCTGTTTGCCCCAGATTTGGGGTGCAAGGTGGTTTAAACACATGAAAAAGTTTGAGAACTGCTTTACTAAACCCATTTTAGCCCTGATCTCCATGGTCTTGGATTAAAGAGGCATATTTTAAGAGCTGACTTTGAACACTGACTCATCGTGGAACTTTTGACTAGCTTGGAATTACTAGCTTGTCCCACCACCAGAAACAAATGAACCACTCAAAACACCATTTAGTCCCACTGCTGTGCCTGATCTTCCCTTCGTCAACCAGCTCCCCAATCTTCTCTCACACAGATCGACAGAACAGCAGTGCAAACACAAGAATCAACAAGTCCATAATCCCCCCCACTTTAAGGCTATCCTAGGTAAGTCTGAGAGGAAGTTCAGCCCCCATCTACAGGAAGCTTTTAGCCACAGGCTTTCCCACAAAATATGCATGAGGCTCAGAGCACGAGGGGATATTCGGAGATGAAGTAGGTTAACCACAGCAAAGGAAAAGAAGGTGTGAGGAATACATCCCTGGAGGCCTCCAGGAGAGTAGAGGAGACCCCCACAGGGAACATTTCTGCAGCTGAAGCAACCAGTCACGCCCAAGACCTCAACACTCACCCCTCCAACCAACACGAAACAGATCTGAGGCCAAGTTATAAAACAAAGAAACATGTCACAGAAAAAAAGGTGCTTTATTTCAAAAACAAATGTATCCCAAAGGTTGATTTTACAAAATAATGCTCAGTATCTATACATTGCAAATACATTTCTTCTATTTATTATTTTTTTGTATGTTTTTTTTTATTTTTTTTTTTAACAGTAGATCTTTTGTAAAACAAAAAAAGTGAAAAAGATGTTCAGGAGAAGTGTACATGTAATCCTCTCATTACAATCTGTGTAATGGTGGATTTTCTAGTGCGTTCCACCGTCGAATTTCAGGCTTCCTATAGGAACTACAAACAAAACAAGGTTCTCCCAACTGCCAGCATATATACAGTACATAACCTTGTTTACATTGAATTCTTCCTCTCTGCATTGCCCAAACCTGTACACATAGATATTTTGTTTTACTTAACTCTTTGATGTGCACTAACTCAAGTGTCACATGTCATTTAATGCGAGCAAAACAATTAGTTATTGTCTGAAAATCTGCAAAAAGCAAATCATAGAAATGGCACACAAAACAAAGGACAGTACAAAATGATGTTCTCAGGACCCAACCTGACCATTATATGCCTCAAAAACTACTCAGATACTTCTTTTGAAAATGATACTCGCTTGTTTCTTAACTTCTGCATGCACATTATAATGCGTACAGGGCACGTCTTCAGTTTAAGGCACTACAATATCATCTCCAATATCTCGATAACCCAACCATATGCATCTGCTAGCTTATTAAGATCCAGCCAACACTAAAAATTAATGACCAATAACACGTGTGTTAGGCTATCGTCTTCTGCGTTAAATTATGTGCGTGAATGTGTGAGATCTGAGGCCAGAAATCTGAACACTATTGCACAGGCGATGAGTCGATTCATCAAAACACTGTCGGTTAACACTAGCTGATTGGATTTACATATTACAGACAGACAGACAGACAGACAGACAGACACACAAAAAAAACACACACACACACACACACACACACACACAGAAACACAAGAGACAGGCACAGGACTCGATTTGTGACGTAATGCATAGCCGCTGAATGCAGTTGGAGGTTGTTAACACTGGGCAGTGAAAGTCTGACGAAGACAAGCCAGACAGCTACATTAATACAGGACGAGCTTTCATGTTGAACAATGGCAGTAGTTTTTGATGTTCAAGACATTGTCCAACCATCTCCTTTTGCAGACAGACTCACACAGCAGCAAATATTTCCGACGGCACAAACAAAAGAAATCCAGAGCTAATAGAATGACGCAGTGGTATGCAAATGGAAGCTGAATTGATACAATTACAGCACCCTATTTCGGCAATCATCCTGTCTGGCTTTCTCCCATTGGGCTTTATCAAATCCAGCACAGTACTCCCTGTCTAGCTCCTCCCTACAGCACTCCAACTCTGAATGCCAGTAGAGAGGAAATAAATGTTGCCATGGAAACCGCCAGGCTGTTGACAGGAGCTAATTTCTGCCTCCATCAGAGTGACAGCATTGAAAGTTGACGTGACTCATCGAAACTCATCGCTCACATCGGCGCTGATCTAAAGCACTTATTGACAGGTTATCTAAATACAAAATGCATTTGTTTGAACAGCTTTTTTTGTAGTGACTTTCTTTTAAATAAAATCACACAGTACACCTTACTGTGCAAAGGAAAGGAGACTGGCTATTGATTTGGCAAGACAACCCAACTTAATCACCCCTGAAATCAACCCTGAACTGGTTTATTGGTGAAACAAAAGCAGATGTTTTGTTGCCTGACCTTCTTAACAAATGAAGACAAGAATTATACGCTCTCTTGGTCCCAAAACATCTTTTAAACCAGCTAGCTATGACAGGCTAACTAATGATTAGGCTAATGTACAAAAACAAATTGGTATGTGTAAACTACTAGAAAAGGTGCACTTCCTACTAATTTTCTTTACATAATGCTGTTCGTCTTTGTATCATTTTGCAGTCTGAAGCATTTCAAATGTCTACGCAGTCTCTTCCTGCTCATCCTTCTCAGACATACCACTCCCTCCGCGAGATCATTGAGCCATCAGTGTGCGACACGTAGTCATTGTCGTAGCAGTCCTCTGGTACGTAGGGGGAGCCGTTGCTCATGACTTGCGGAGCGGCATACCTGCGGGGCTCTGGCTGCAGCGAGCTCCTCTGGATGTGATGGGCTGGACTAAAGGTCTGCGGATGGCCGGGGTGATGGTTGTTGTGGTAGACGTGCTCATGGTTGTGATGGTTATGGTGGTTGAGTTGACCACCTGCTTCCCTCAAAGCTCTGCTGCGACCATTGGGTGATCGCTCTCGGTCGAAATCACCCCACTCTTCTCGATCCTTATCCGTGTAAATGGAGCCGTTATCCTGGTTGGATTTGAGCTTGGTGTCAGGGCTTCCTTTGCTGTAGACTTGCTGCAACTCATGGGGCTGGGGAGCCTTCTGCATGTCTGAGGGGCCGTGATACTGCTTCGTGTAGTAGTCTCCGCGGAATGTCCGCCGCTGACGCTGGTAGTAAACGCCACCCAGAATGAGCAGCAACAGCAGGAAGAGTGCTCCGCCCACTGCTCCACCCACAATTGTGCCTAGGCTTCCCTCCGGCAGAGGCGCCAGGGTCGGAGAGGTGATGAGGGCTCGCTGTTTATTGCCAGGTGCAGTGGCAGAGATGTCGGCGGTTAGGAGGCGCACAGGGGTGGTGGGGGGCATGGTGGTGGTTGAGGGAGGATCTAATGGAGGGAAGGAAGGAAAGGCAAGTGGGAGGGGGGCAGGAGGAAGGGATGGACAGACAAAGAAAAGTAGATAATGTCAATGCCAACTACATCAGTATATCATTAACAGTCATATGAATCTGCTTCCAAGATTGTAATATCTTCTAGCATAACATCTAGCATGACCAACAGGACTATCTTCTGTTGCCATGGACATGACAGTTCCAGGTTTCGGATCAGATCTTTTATTTAAAAAGGAAGCGATTGCAAACCTTCCGACAGCTTTAAAACCTGAAACTGTTGTCCAGAGCAAAGACGACTTAAAAAAAAAAAAACAAACAAAAAAACATGGAACAGAAAGAAGAGTTGAAATCTTCATGATAAGGGATTCATGAGGAGCTACATACTAACATCTCCAGCTAACAATGAAGTACAGTCGTCTGCAACAATGAAACCTAATGAGGAACATTTGTGTTAGCTGAGAGAGGGAGTATGGATGACCACATAGCTGAGTGATGAGAAAAAACAAAATGGAAGGAAGGGGTCAGGGAAAGGGTACATGCTACTGGGGGGAGGGAACAGACATTGAGAATGCCCGAGGATTGGGCGGCTGCTACGCCTAACTGCTTACATGACTTGACTGGTGCAAGGATAGGAGATTGGGTTAACGCCATTACCATGCATTGATCGCTTGATTGTGTTAGGGAGCAGCGTGTAGCGTTTCATCGCATTCTGGGGCATGCATCTGTACTATGCAAGCAGCGTTCTCTGAGGCTGGGCGCTGAAAGTCAAACTATCCCATTACGGAGTGTTCTGTTCCCGGCGCAATGAGAACTATTTGGCTGGCTGTGAAGTGTGTGAATGCATTGAGTGCAGAACGTGCGAGTCGCAGGAGTCAGGCTCTTCAGGGTTACGCGGTTCAAATGCTCCAGCTAAAGTGGGGAATAATTTGCTCATCCTCACTGGAATGAATAATAAACGTAGCATACATAGCATACTGTATTGTTCCCGCAAGGTCAAATGTAATTTGGATGCATCTGTGGGTCTGGTGAGTGAATTTATATGTATGTAGGAAAGAGCAGCTATATGGTTCAGGAAAACTAAAACGTCCCATTCATTATTTTGGAGACATTTTTGATACAAAATTTCTGAAATATTTTCGCACTCCCACAGTATTCCCAATGAAAACATTTGTTGCATATTTTAAACCACAGGGATAGTTCACCCAAAAATCAAAGTTGTCACCAAGGCCTCCCCTAACATGGTACGGGGCCCAGTACAAGTTAGAGGATGCAGGGCCTGGTGCAAACCACCTTGGTTGTCATTATTTACTCACCCTCGTTCCAAACCTGTATGTGGTTATTTCTTTGAGTGCAATAAAAAAAAGAGAATTTAGTTAATTCATACAGCTCCTTTCCATAAGACAGTTCATAGAGACCACTCAAGAGTCACTGAGTTAAACTCAAGAACTATAGCAGTTCTCAAATATTTTGAGATGGTTCTTTTCAGTGAACTAGGTCTGAATGATACATTCAAGAATCTGAATGCTTTGTTCATGAACCAGGACTTCAACTCACTGACTCAATGATTCCATAGTTCTCAAATAAACTGGATATCGAACATGATAAATGGATAATGATATACATTTTGGACAGTTCCTAACAAGACTTGAAAAACATTGCACAACTCTTACAAGACTACGTTTATAGTGCATTTTTGGTGATTTACACCATGAACCGCAATTGTATGAAAAAAATCTCCATTAACATTCTTCAAAATATCTTCGATCCACAGAAGAAAGTCATACAAGTTTGCAACAACATGAGTAAATAATGACAGAATTGTAATTTTTGGATGAACTATCCCCTTAAACCACAAGGACATGGATAATGTCAATTTATTTTAATTTATTCAGTTTCGCCCAGCGAGTTAAAGAATAATTTGTTTCAATCAATAAACAGTAGAGCTTCTCGCCTCAGCATGTCAAAGTCCAGAAGGGAAGAGAACAGGACATAAAGAGAGCACAAGTCACGGAAAGGTCAGAAATCCCTCCCTCTTTCATGCATCTCTTCTCTGTGCCTCCATAAAATCAATATTTATCACAAATTATGTACAGTATGTGGTAACCTATGCTTGTCCGTACACTCTACAGACAAATTTTAACCTAAATGTGATTGGTCCGCTTGGAGGGAGTGTGTGGGTGTGTATTTAGGTGGTGACTGGTGACCACACAGGTAGTGGCAGGGTGTTTAACATGCAGGACAGGTTCTGCCCACCCATACTCATGCACAAAGATCAGTGACACAGCAGACACACACACACTTTCACACCCACAAATCACTCAGTCAATACGCAAACAGTAGCAGTAGGCATTCTAGTAGAAACATCACGACTCAAACAATTGACGCAAAGGGACTCTTACAAGATATAGGCAGACAACTTCGACATAAAACAACCACACGCACACAACTAACAGAAAGACAGCTTCATGCACGCAGATGCTGAATCTTTCTAAAGGGGAGAGCATTAAAAAAAGGTTAAAAAAAAAGAAAAAGAAAAGAAAATACATAATTAATGGCGGCTGAAAAGAGCTGGTGAATGTTTGATGAATCTAGGACATCTCTCAGTCAAGGTTGCTTCCCCTCTATTGTCCCCTTGTATAACTGCGTGACAGTCTCAGAGACATAAGTCTGCATGAGGGAGGGAGAAAGAGCAACAGAGAGAGAGGGTGGGGGTAATGTGCATCTCCATCACAGAAACTAATTAAACAGCAGGATTCAATGTTTAATGTTCACACAAAAATGATGGGAGATAAACACTACGGAGTGTGACAGCAGATACCCGTCTCAAAGGTGAATTAGATAATGACTCATGAAACTCAATAAAAACCAAATAAAAAAACTTCTATAAAAAAAGAAAGAGCCAAAAAAGCCAAAGCTGAATTGAATGGAGGGCGAATGCCTTTAAGGCAAAGGCCTCATGCTCAGGAAAATGCCTCAAAAAATGGATTAGGATCCATGTAACTCTGAGTGATGTGAGATAGGTGGGTTCTAGAGAAAAAAAAAACATCTCTCTTGAAATGAGTAAATAATAGAATTACCATTTTCAAGTGAACTTTTCCTTTAAGGAGACCAGAAACTGCATTTTCAGTGAGAAGTCACATTTGTTTTGGATTTATGCCAACATTTCAATACATTTGGCTGGTTAAGTTGTGTTATTATATCTTATTATTGTTTCTCCAGCTTCACATGGGAAACATATTGGTAAACATTGGTAAGATGGGTGTGGTATGTTTCAAGTCTCTCACTCACCCTGAATGCGTATTCTAATGTCTCGACTGTGCAGTCCGATATCGTTTGCCACCTCACACCTGTAAACGCCAGAGTCGTTCTTCTGCAGGGGCCTCATAAACACCAAAGAGTTATTCATCACCTCTGCTCCATCTGGCATCTCTCCATCCAACCTAAAACATACAAAACATGTCAAATTGCTTCCAAATAGCAAAACGTTTCATCTACCCAGACACTGTAGATGCAGTAGCAGTAGTAATTTACAGTATCAGTCAAAAGTCGTACTTATGGTCTAAACGTCTATAGTTAAATGCTTAAAAAAAAAAAAAAAGTATTGTAGATAAACATAAGTTGTGCCAATGTACAAATTCCTTTATAACAACACATTTTAATTTAAGCTTTTTTGGTGAAATGGATGAGTTTAACCAGATAAGCAAACACAGCCAACAAGTACCCAGCATACATATGGGAACTCCTTCAAGATGCATAGTTGAGGAAGTTGCCAAAAAATATAATTTGTTAAACAAGCTTTGACTTGTTAAACATATTTTTGTATGCTCATAATTCCCATATGTAATTTCATAGTTTTATAGGACACCTATTATGCAAAATTCACTTTCATATAGTTTTTGAACATAATTATGTCTGTCCGCAGTGTACACAACCATCCTATTGTGGTAAAAATCCACTCCGTTTGTTATTTTCCCCATAAATCTGAAAGGTGTCTTAAAATGAGCCGTGATGTCACATTGGAATAGGCCCCGCCCACAACTGGCGATGGAATCTGCCCTATTAGCTTAGCTCCTCCCCTGAGTGAGCTGCACACAGTTCGCATTGTTTATCTCCTTGCCAGAGCATTTAACAGCAGCATTCAAGAAATAAATGTATTCTTATTAAATCTACTAAAGATATTCAAATCAAGAGCAGTGAGTAATTTTCTGTTTTTCTTTTGTTTGATTCATATTAACAGCATATACAGCAGTAGATATTGTATATTACACTGCTGTTACTTTAATACACAGATCTAATATACACGTGATTTATTTCCCTGCCGTTACCGTTCACAGATATAACACTGTGTTTATGTGAACTTTGTCAAATGCACACAAGGTTATGTCAAAAACACACAGTTTAAGCACAATAAGATGTGAAAGAGTGAGTTTAACACTCAACGCCAGTTTTCTGTGCATGTGCGTCGGATGTGTGTGCTCTGAAAACTATATAATCAAAAGTGATATGGCTTTAAAACGCATGCAAATAATAAACTTTCAAGATGACGAAAAACTGCAACGTCACATGAGAGTGACCACAATAGAGATGACTGCCAAAAACTAAAACATCTTGGTTTGGTTTTGATTGAGTATCCGAAGCACGAGCTGTAAAGGCACAGCACTATTCTGGATAGGGGGTGGGGAGCAGCAGCTCATTTGCATTTAAAGATACATGCACGAAAACAGCATGTTTTTCCTTCCACTCAAAAAAAAAGGTATAATTAATGATCTGTGGGGTATTTTGAGCTGAAACTTAACAGACACATTCTGGGGACACCTAAGACTTATATTACATTTTGTAAAAAGGGGCATAATGGGTCCACTTTAAATAATATTTATAATATTTTTGACAATGAGTAGTTAGTTGTGTGTCCAAAATTTTAACATGTATGACTGCTTGAGGCAGATTTAAAAATCACAATTAATAAATGTTTAAAGCTCACATGATTGACTTTCAATCTTTTAAATGAGCAAACAATACTGATGAAAATTAATGTATTGGCAGAGAACTGATTTGCTTTGAATGCGTACAATGTTTGGGCATTCACTCATGAAACTGGTTCATCTGCATTGAAACCTGGCAGTTCAAAAGCAACTGTTAATGTTGTGAATCATAGAGATCATCTGCTGATTGAGATGAGTTCAGGAAAAAGGCATTAACACTCTTGAACCCATTCCAGACATGGTGCGCAGTGGCTATTGTGAGTGTATGGGTTACACACCTGATCCATCTGAAGTGCTGGGCAGGCGGGTTGGCCTTGGCTCGACACTTCAGTTGCACATTCTCCCTGCCCACATACCAGTCGCCGTCATAGCCCAGCACCAGGATGTCTGGAGCAACTGCGCACGCACACACACAAAGCACAAAGGGATCATTCAGAGTAGTGTAAGAAAGGTAAGGCAAGGCTATGTCTTGTTAAATATCCTTTGAAATGACATAACGAGAGCAGTTTTCTGGTCTTGTGTTGATGCATCTCCTACTGAAACAGGAAGATTTGACAGGACATATCAAAGGTACCTTTATATCAATCTATCGATAGATCGAAATAAAGTAGTCATTTATAACACAACAACATTATTAATACCAATTGATCGTAAAGCAACATAATTCACCATTAGGGCTCTGTGTGTCTGACCAGAAAAGTACAAGAGCACTTACAAAGACTATGGACACTGTATTGATTTGTGCCTTTAGAAAAGCTCTTTAAAAGTTCTTTAAGTGAGCGTGCTGAATTAAGATGTCATGCAGACCCAAATGAGATGAAAAAGATTGATGGAAAATGAATGAA
Source organism: Coreius guichenoti (assembly GCA_039654105.1). Classification (NCBI taxonomy): domain Eukaryota; kingdom Metazoa; phylum Chordata; class Actinopteri; order Cypriniformes; family Gobionidae; genus Coreius; species Coreius guichenoti. Next base: position 17,919,150 of record CM077183.1, read on the forward strand.
AGGAGCTTTCGGGACTATAGCCCCCCTTGAATGCAGGAGCATTGTCCCGTGACTGATGTGACCTCTCCCTTCCCATACTCCCTACACTGGCTGCTTCCTGTACCTGCCCCTCACCACTACATCTATATTTAATTTAAGAGATATCTGCGCTTACGCACTCCCACCACAGCAGATACACACTTACACACCTTCCTTGCTGCTCACTGGTGATTAGAGGTCTGTGTGCAGTAATCGATAAATGACGCTGACAAATCTTTCGTTTGAAGCATCAATACCCTTATTCATTGTAAGTCCATGAAACCTTAAGGACTGTGTCCTAGTGAAAGGGCTTTTAGCTCTATCACGCACAAGACAGCATCAAGACATCATGTCATGTGGATAGTTACCGCACTGGGGTGATATGGAAAACAGATGTAGGCTCTGGACATAAATCTGACTGCTTTGACTTGGTATAGAAAAAAAGTTACTGTGAAATCTTCATGGAAAAGCTACTTTGGGTTTGTCGTGCTAGGTAAAGAAAACAAAAACAGGCTTGCGTGCACACAGGAACGAGTACCAAATGAGTGTAAAATTTGGCTTTGAGGAGTAAATAAGTTTAGTGGCCAATTGGGCTACATGGTTTCACAGGTTTTAAAAAAAAAAAAAAAAAAAAAAAAATCTGATGCAAGTGATACGAGCAAATGAAAAAAGACACGCTCTAAAGCAGTCCATACAGATTTCCAGATATAATCTCACTCTGATTCACAATCTCTCAGTTCGATATGATTGTAAATCAGCTAGTTTCCATTTAATTTGGATATAGAGTATTCAGGTATAAAGACCACTTTCCTTACTATAGACAATATTTATTTTTCTATGAAAAATTATTTAACAAATATAATAAATGAACAACACAAACTGCTGTGTGAATACCAACTGAAGTACAGTACACATACATATACATATACACATACACACATATATATATATATATACATATATATACACATATACACACACACACACACACACACACACACACACACTTCAGGTTAAAAACTACAAAAAAAATATGAGTTTATAATAAAATATGAATTAAAACATTTAACGTGCAAACTTTAATGAAAAAAAAAAAAAAAAAAAAAAAAAAAAAAAAAAATTAAAAACCATTTTCCATGAGGTTCTTTTAAAATAATGACAGTAACACACAATACTAATCTATAATAGAAAACATTCTTATTCTATTCCATTCCTTTATTTATTTTTTTTTTTTTAAGAAAATAAAAAACTAAGCTGCCAGTAAGGAATATTTATGTCTGGCAAATTTGCTCAATTAAATTCGCCACACTCTAAATAAATGGTTTAAAAAAAAAAAAACCCTATCTGATACTCACACTGTACATTGACAATATAGGGTATCCTGAAGTCGCTCTGCAGAGCGGGATGTTTCACCACACACGTTAGCGTGTGTCCTTGGGAGTGACGGGAGGGCTGCCAGGTGTAGTGCACCTGTGTCGTAGTGGTGCCGTTGGCATCGTCCTGCATGTGGGCCTCAGACGTGCCGTACAAATTAGTCTCCCAGGAGACGTCGGCAGGAGGCCGCGCCCTCTCAGCGATGCAGGTGGCCACTGTGGTTTCATTGCCACCGTCGATCAGAGCGGAAGATCCAGCCGAGACATACACCTTCGGCTCCACTAAGACAGACAGAGACATATGAGTTAAATGTACCACAATGTTTGCGTTTAATTCTGTGCTTTAATGTGAGGAAACATGCTCACACGATTACTCAAAAGATGTATCCAGATAATGAATCGAGCTAAAGGAAATTCATTCGGACGAGAGTACAAAGCTAAATAAAAGCTAATTCCCTCAGCATCAAGAATCGCTCTGGTACCACAGCCAATAAATTCATAAACTGATAAGCATGATTGAGAGAATAATTAGATTTTCTTTGAGAAGAAATAAAAGACTTATCGTATTGAAAAAAAAAAATCCTTTATGGTAACTACCGGCTGAGGGCGGCCTCGGTTTCTCATCAGAGAGCACTAAGTGCTTTTCCAGAGAAGATGAAATTATTTGTTTTAATGGCTTATCCAGTTTACATGGCAGAAGGGGTGGGGCTCGGGTGTGTGCGAGCCGTTATGAATCCAGCAGTGTTCAGGACTGGAAAACTGAGCTTTGCCTCTGCAGCGGCTGACAGAAACTTAACGTGTGGGGCGCTCTCCCCTTCCGTTCCTCCGCTCAGAGTCATCGACAGTGGGAGACGAATAGGAACGTCGTCCTTGGCTCTGTAATAAGGGAGGCCCACTTAGTCAAGGAGGACTGTGCTAATACAAATCATATATTGACATGCACTACTATTTAAAAGTTTGGGATCAGTGAGATTCTTTTAATGTTTTTGAAAGAAGATTCTTATGCTCACCAAAGCTGCATTTATTTGATCAAAACTACAGTAATACTGTGAAATAATATAAAAATTTAACTGTTCAATATATCTTAAAATGTAATTTATTCCTGTGATGACAAAGCTGAATTTTCAGCATCATTACCAGTCTTCAGTGTCACATGATCCTTCTGAAATCATTCTAATATGCTGATTTGCTGCTCAAGAAACATTTTTTTATTATCATTAATGTTGAAAACCGTTAGGTTAATGTTGCTTAATATTTTTTGTTTTCAGGATTCTTTGAATATGAAGTTCAAAAGAACAGCATTTATTTGAAACAGAAATGTTTTGCAACATTGTAAAAGCCTTTACTGTCACTTTTGATCAATTTAATGTAACAATGCTGAATAAAAGTATTAATTTCTTTAAAAAAAAACAACAACAACAACAACAACTTTCAAATGGTTGTGCATCATAATAATTTCTCTCAAAATACACAGACATGCATATAATTTCCTAAAGTGATAATGCTAAATAAAATGCTATTCAAGATTAAGATAAAAGGCATTTGGACACTTGGTTGTCAAACATGTCTTCGTACTTCATTAAAAAAAAAAAAATCATCTGGGAGCAGCTCCTCCCCTGCTCAGAAAAATTGATGAAAGTTTGGACTTATACCATCATTTAGCATCACAACGTGTATCATATTATGAGGTAGTTGGCGATACTCTGCCCTATGCTATAATAAATATTAATTTGCAGAAGTGAAGGGACCGAATGCATCAATACTCATTGACTAGCATTTGTTTCTCCCTCTCTTTCTCTGCCATGAGTTTCTTTCTCTTCCCATCTTGTGAAGTATTAACATTGGCAGCTGACCTTCAGAGACAACAGTAGCAGCTGTGGTCGTTGCACCTTCAACGGTACACTAGTGTGTGGCGAGTGACACGTCATATATGCCTGTGTCTATGCGTGTATGTGCTCTATGCCCATGTGTGCAGCAAATCTCGTGACACTTTAAACAACAAATTCAACAGGACTTCGCAATGACATCGCAGTGCAGTGGATCCCAAAAGCAATAGGCATCTTTCCCACACTCATACACTCCTGTCTTTGCACACGTACACACACACACAAAACATTCCTCCTGATCTAATTATAGCTCCGGCGCGTGTTCCCTTCCTCCCTCGTTCCTGCTCTCTCACTTCACCAGCACTTTCCATCCTCCTGCATCCCTCCCCCCCACCACCATCTCTCCTTTTATTAAAGCACTCAGTCCCCATTCCGATTTTCCTCCAATTGCACAGCTCATTTAATCTATGACATCATCTTTTTCAATTCATCTTTTTCTGTGCTTTATGAACCTTCACTCAACTTGTCTGTCTGCTTGTCATTTATTACTCTAACACAACGTCTACACTGGATGTGCGTGACATAAGTCAAAACTAGATTGCTTCATCTGATGGGTTTCTGTTTTAACATGCTGCAGAGCTACTCCAGACGCTTTATTTTCACTAAAATAACAGTTCAGATTTATACAACAGTTAGTTCTGGTCCTAGAATTTGATTGGTCGAGCAACATTCAAAGAGTCAAGTGAAGCTTGATGTTTTTTATTTTTAGCAGAGATTAAATTAATAAAAATAACCATTAAGGTTACTATTTAGATTACATGCATACATACAGTGGGGAGAACAAGTATTTGATACACTGCCGATTTTGCAGGTTTTCCTACTTACAAAGCATGTAGAAGTTTGTAATTTTTATCATAGGTACACTTCAACTGTGAGAGACGGAATCTAAAATCAAAAATCCAGAAAATCACATTGTATGATTTTTAAATAATTAATTTGCATTTTATTGCATGACATAAGTATTTGATCACCTACCAACCAGTAAGAATTCCGGCTCTCACAGACCTGTTAGTTTTTCTTTAAGAAGCCCTCCTGTTCTCCACTCATTACCTGTATTAACTGCACCTGTTTGAACTCGTTACCTGTATAAAAGACACCTGTCCACACACTCAATCAAACAGACTCCAACCTCTCCACAATGCCCAAGACCAGAGAGCTGTGTAAGGACATCAGGGATAAAATTGTAGACCTGCACAAGGCTGGGATGGGCTACAGGACAATAGGCAAGCAGCTTGATGAGAAGGCAACAACTGTTGGCGCAATTATTAGAAAATGGAAGAAGTTCAAGATGACGGTCAATCTCCCTCGGTCTGGGGCACCATGCAAGATCTCACCTCGTGGGGCATCAATGATCATGAGGAAGGTGAGGGATCAGCCCAGAACTACACGGCAGGACCTGGTCAATGACCTGAAGAGAGCTGGGACCACAGTCTCAAAGAAAACCATTAGTAACACACTACGCCGTCATGGATTAAAATCCTGCAGCACACGCAAGGTCCCACTGCTCAAGCCAGCACATGTCCAGGCCCGTCTGAAGTTTGCCAATGGCCATCTGGATGATCCAGAGGAGGAATGGGAGAAGGTCATGTGGTCTGATGAGACAAAAATAGAGCTTTTTGGTCTAAACTCCACTCGCTGTGTTTGGAGGAAGAAGGATGAGCATGACAACGACCCGAAACACACAGCCAGGGCAACTAAGTGGCGGCTCCGTAAGAAGCATCTCAAGGTCCTGGAGTGGCCTAGCCAGTCTCCAGACCTGAACCCAATAGAAAATCTTTGGAGGGAGCTGAAAGTCCGTATTGCCCAGCGACAGCCCCGAAACCTGAAGGATCTGGAGAAGGTCTGTATGGAGGAGTGGGCCAAAATCCCTGCTGCAGTGTGTGCAAACCTGGTCAAGAACTACAGGAAACGTATGATCTCTGTAATTGCAAACAAAGGTTTCTGTACCAAATATTAAGTTCTGCTTTTCTGATGTATCAAATACTTATGTCATGCAACAGAATGCAAATTAATTACTTAATCATACAATGTGATTTTCTGGATTTTTGTTTTAGATTCCGTCACTCACAGTTGAAGTGTACCTATGATAAAAATTACAGACTTCTACATGCTTTGTAAGTGGGCAAACCTGCAAAATCGGCAGTGTATCAAATACTTGTTCTCCCCACTGTACACACACACACACACACACACACACACACACACACACACACACACACACACACACACACACACACACACACACACACACACACACACACACACACACACACACACACACACACACACACACACACACACACACACACACACAGTACCTGTCAATTTTTAAAAAGATACAAATTTGTAATGTTTTTGAAAGAAGTCTCTTATACTCACCAAGGCTGCATTTAATCAAAAATACAGTAAAAAAATGTAATAATGTGAAATGTTACATTTTTAAAATAATTGTTTTCTATTTTAATAAATTAAAAAAAGTTATTTATTCCTGTGATGACAAAGCTGAATTTTCATACTCCAGTCTTCAGTTACATGATCGTTCTGAAATAAGCAAATCGGCATATTAGAATTCTCAAGAAACATTTATTATTATTAAATGTTAAAAATATTTGCTGCTTTGATGAATACAAAGTTTCATCATTCTAAAACAACACATTCAGGGTTAATTTTTATATGTGTTTCTGCTAAAAAAAGACAGGCATTTTATTTTATTTTCATTGTTGCTGAAGTCTATTCTTGAAGCGGCTGATGATGTTCACTGTGTAACCTTCATCTTCAGCTAACAGAGGAAACAGCAACTCTCCACATGCCACCTTAGTGCAATACATAATTGATATATCTAACATAAAGCACTGTGCTTGTAAGCTTCCTCTTGTTTCTTGTCACACCCAGATAACAAAAGCACACCGCTTCGTTCAGTTGTATCTGTGTTTAGCAGAGCAGATGGCTCTAGGGGTTTGGTGGAGGAAGAGAGTTTAAACATCACCATGTTCTCTGAAAGAGCTGGACTGTCTCCCAAAACACTGCTTTCATTCCTGCCCTGGAGTTGCTCTTAATGTTTTTCCTCCCTTTCGCACACACATCGCATACTTGCCCACTTACACAAATCAGCAGCTGTGATGCGCATCCACTCGCACGCCTTTCTTTGTTTGTCGACCGCACACATGCAAAAGGTTTGTCACGGCACTTTAGCATTAATACACAAGCACCACGCTATGAGTGCATAATCAAACTTAATCAGACTGCAAAAACACACACACACACACACACACACACACACACACACACTCTCTTGTTACCTAGCACGCTGACAGTGGTGGAGGCCTGCGTGTTACCCAGCGGAAAGGTGGCAACCTTGCAGGTGTACATGCCGATGTCAGCGAAACCCACGTCTTCCAGCACGATGGTGGCGTCATGCATAGAGGGCGAGCGGAAGGACAGGCGTCGCACATATTCAGGCGGGATGGAGATGCCAAACATGGGGTTGTACACGGCCAGAGTCACCCATCCAGTGGGCAGCTTCCTCTCCCAGGAGCTCTGCGTCAGGCTGAGGTTTGTGTCCACCTGCACCCTGCAGCTGAGGGTGACGTTCTTTCCCAACACAGCGTTCACCTTAGGGGGGACAACTACCTGACTGCCATACACCACCCCTAGGGGAGAGAAATGAAGACATCGTTAGTCAGGACAATTGAGCAGCTGCAGAAAAGAGCTCTTGAGCACTTGTCCACCATCTCAACTGACAAATCCGTTTTTAATCCCGTTCAAGCTCCAATCAATCAGACGCCAAGGTCTCTTAGCACAGCTCCTAATTCCAAATGAGAAAAGTTCCCTTTTGCTTAGACGTCTGACAAGGAGACGGATACTATACCGGTTAGATGGTGTAATTTACTGTGCTGTAGAAGGAGCAAATGAAATAAGTTTTATTGTGCTGGAGGGAGGCTAAAATTATCCGTAACATTGGACTTGCTGAAAAAATTATTTCTAAAATAAAAGTCTAAAAATGGGTCAGGAACAATGGAGTCAGAGCACACGAGAGAGAGAGAGAGAGAGAGAGAGAGAGAGAGAGAGAGAGAGAGAGAGAGAGAGAGAGAGAGAGAACAAATTAAACAATTAAATTTAAGTTAAAAGATACAAAACAACATTTTATTAAACTGGCCAGTTGTTTTTTTTCTGAAATGCTAATTACTATATACTATAAATTACTATTAATTGTATTTAACTATGCTACTACATAATGTAGAAAAATATAAAATAAAATTAGGGATATACAGGGATATTTTTATACCAATGAGTTAGATTTTTTTTAATTTTCATTTCCCCATTCCTGAACTCTACCCTCAAGTTTACATCCAATTGAACCATTTTGTGCTCTGAGTCTTTTGGATATCTCTTGTTCTCGGTGCAACCATCATCTTAAAGTCCCCCTGGCCTTAGTCAAAAATTTTATCCCTTAAAACTCATCTTTGATCATCAAAATGACATATTTAAAAAAAAAAAAAAAATTCCTGTGAAAATAATTTCTTTATACCTTAAAAGGGGACATATCATGAAAATCTGACTTTTTCCGTGTTTAAGTGCTATAATCGGGTCCCTGGTGCATCTACCAACCCAGAAATGTAAAAAAGGACAACCCAGTAGCTTTGTTTTGGTAAGCCTTTCTCTGTATGCATGTGAAAAAACTAGCCACTCAGATTTTTCTCCCCTTCTGACGTAGGAACGTACACTGTCCGCCATTTTATCCGCACTCAAGCAGCTATAGCGACAACAATGTCTTGTAAGCAATGCAGGTGCATTGCCTGAACGAGGGACAATTCAAGGCAGGTTTTGCTAAAAAGTTAAAGCTCAAGGATGGATCAGTAACAACTATTCGTGATGTAGCTTATAGTCTCTGGAGCGATACTGGTCACAGCAGTAATGAAAGGGAGACCACACACACTTTATAATAGTTTAGAGTTGTTTTACAGATATAAAGTTTACCAGTTTATTAAGCACCCCCTGAAAAGGCATAAGGTCTGAACATATTTGTTAACTGTTGCAGCGAGTGATTGTGTATTTCGCTGTGTATGCTGATGATAATGCAAGGGAGAATAAGTGTTTATGGAGAAGACTTTAATGCGCACTTCTTGTACTGTGTTTTATTCAGCACTTACAGTGATTTTCTGGACTGAAAACAGACGCTTCATCTTTTGTGTGATGAACAATAAACTCATAAAACTCATCAGTAAAGTTTTGGCCATCATTCGGACAGGGTCCGCTACAACACGCTTGTACTAATAGTGGATAAAAGCAAGATGGCAACATAAGTTCAAACTGGAATTAAACTAAACTATACCTGTTCTATCTCCATGCAGCATTTATTCTCTGTAGGCATTATTGTCCGAGTCCGGTTCGAAATGAACACCCTTAGTTTTGTCTTGTTGTTGCACGAGCTATTGAAGCGCCGCCCTCTTCTTGAAAGAACAGGCAGGGAGTTGCAGCTCATTTGCAGGGAGTTGCAGCTCATTTGCATTTAAAGGGACATACACAAAAACTGTGTTTTTGCTCACCCCAAAAAAGTGGCAATTTTAACATGCTATAAAACATGACCTGTGGGGTATTTTGAACTATAACTTCACATACACACTCTGGGGACATCAGAGACTTATTTTACATCTTGTAAAAAGGGGCATAATATGTCCCCTTGAAAATTGCTTGAATGTAACTCTTTTGCTTTAGTATATACACTCACCTAAAGGATTATTAGGAACACCTGTTCAATTTCTCATTAATGCAATTATCTAATCAACCAATCACATGGCAGTTGCTTCAATGCATTTAGGGGTGTGGTCCTGGTCAAGACAATCTCCTGAACTCCAAACTGAATGTCAGAATGGGAAAGAAAGGTGATTTAAGCAATTTTGAGCGTGGCATGGTTGTTGGTGCCAGACGGGCCGGTCTGAGTATTTCACAATCTGCTCAGTTACTGGGATTTTCACGCACAACCATTTCTAGAGTTTACAAAGAATGGTGTGAAAAAGGGAAAAACATCCAGTATGCGGCAGTCCTGTGGGCGAAAATGCCTTGTTGATGCTAGAGGTCAGAGGAGAATGGGCCGACTGATTCAAGCTGATAGAAGAGCAACTTTGACTGAAATAACCACTCGTTACAACCGAGGTATGCAGCAAAGCATTTGTGAAGCCACAACACGCACAACCTTGAGGCGGATGGGCTACAACAGCAGAAGACCCCACCGGGTACCACTCATCTCCACTACAAATAGGAAAAAGAGGCTGCAATTTGCACGAGCTCACCAAAATTGGACAGTTGAAGACTGGAAAAATGTTGCCTGGTCTGATGAGTCTCGATTTCTGTTGAGACATTCAGATGGTAAAGTCAGAATTTGGCGTAAACAGAATGAGAACATGGATCCATCATGCCTTGTTACCACTGTGCAGGCTGGTGGTGGTGGTGTAATGGTGTGGGGGATGTTTTCTTGGCACACTTTAGGCCCCTCAGTGCCAATTGGGCATCGTTTAAATGCCACGGCCTACCTGATCATTGTTTCTGACCATGTCCATCCCTTTATGACCACCATGTACCCATCCTCTGATGGCTACTTCCAGCAGGATAATGCACCATGTCACAAAGCTCGAATCATTTCAAATTGGTTTCTTGAACATGACAATGAGTTCACTGTACTAAAATGGCCCCCACAGTCACCAGATCTCAACCCAATAGAGCATCTTTGGGATGTGGTGGAACGGGAGCTTCGTGCCCTGGATGTGCATCCCACAAATCTCCATCAACTGCAAGATGCTATCCTATCAATATGGGCCAACATTTCTAAAGAATGCTTTCAGCACCTTGTTGAATCAATGCCACGTAGAATTAAGGCAGTTCTGAAGGCGAAAGGGGGTCAAACACAGTATTAGTATGGTGTTCCTAATAATCCTTTGAGTGTATACACACACATGGATTCATGAATATGCAAATTAGTCCCCGTCTCCACTCAATCACACCAGCTCAGAATACCTGATCCACTAGGTCAACTTTACTGTAGTAAACGCTACACTGTGGCAAGTGGAAATATTGGTTTAATTCAGCCATATATGTTTGAACCAGAAGCTGATTCAGAAGATAAGGAAGAGCGAATTATACAGGCTTGTCTACAAGTCCATGTATCAGAATGGCAATGCGTTTATGTATCGCTAGTCTCTACAACGTCAAAAACATATGGTAATTGATACATGATTAGCCTTTTCCTTGACTACATTATCAAACAGCTAATAATGTGTTGCTATTGTTACACAAACCATGTTCCCGGAGTCAGACAGCTGCCTTCTAAAAATCTGTATCCTTAAAAATGTTTGGAACAACTTAGAAAGTCAATGGAGAAAAGCATAAATTTCATCATAACATACAATTCACCCGCTACATTGCTAAATGTACCCGATTTTTCATATCAACAAAAATATACCGGGATAACCTGGCTTCTCTTGGGACTCACCTGCTTCACAGCATAGTTAATGATATGCTTAAGCCCGCCTACACATTGACGGGATTGGTTACAACATCTTTGTGACGTAGAGAACAAAGAAAATACTCAGCAATGGTGTTGACATGAATTTGTACATGGTTTGTCTTAAAGCGTATTAAAACACTACATGGACATAAAAAAAAAAAAACTTTAAAAACTTGATTTTCACTTTAAGCTCAATAAGGGCAGGAAGGTCATGGAGTCGGAGCCGACTAGAGAAAAACAACAACTACAGTCAGGCTGATTTGAAGGTGAACAGAACAATGGCTGACCGGCAAAAGCACCGGTCTGCACAGTCATTAGGCCCATAGGGCTTTAAAATAAGAACAACATGGGCATTCACCACAAAAACTCTGACTGTTCTCCACCCTACCGCTTTCTCTTCCTTTCCGTTTGCCTACCTTCCATCGCTCAGGCCGTCATCATTTTTTCCTCTTTCCATTTGCAGAACAAAAGCTTAATTATGTTTGAAAGAGGGTGTGCGTGTGTGAAATGAGTGCAAAAGGGGAGCGTGCGGACGAGACTGAGAGACTAGACAGAGGGAGACACGAGTGCTAAAAGATGCCAAAGAAACAACAAAGGCCACATGAGGACAACCTGTGTGTCTTATTACACCCAGACAGCCGTGCCCGCAGCATCAGAATCCACGCAACACATACACACGCGAATACGCAGCGCAGTCGCAAACGTTCTCTAACATGTGGCGACGGAGGCAAATCAACGTGTTCTGTTGGGAGATGACGGAATTAAAGACATCTGGGGGATCTTCTCTAGATTCCCACATCAACAGCACATGAATCATCTGCTGGAGTGTACAGCGGTACCACAGTACCATCAATTTGCTAAAAGTACAATATCATTTTGCAAATTTCAGTACAACTTGCTTCTATTCTGCAAAGTTTGGAAGGTCAGGCAGCATGATTAGTGAGATTCATTAAAATTACTTAAAGGCATAGTTACCCCAAAAATTAGTAGTCTGTTATTTACTCACTCTCATGTTGTTGGAAACCTGTATGAATTACTTTCTTCAATGGAACACTAAAAACTATATTTAAAAAAAAAAAAAAAAAAAAAAGTCTCCATGTTTTTTGTCCATATAACAAGTTAATCAGGTCCAAAACAACATCGAACACCATTGACTTTCATTGTATGGACAAAAACATGTGTTATGTTATTCGGGGGGGGGGAATTTGACTTTACAATCTTTTTGACATTTCATCTTTTCAGACTTGTGTTGGAAATCATAATTTATTAAAATCAATAATAATAAAAAAAAATGAATCACTAAAACCAACATTTACATTATTTTGTTCTCTTTCCTAAAGAAAGTGAATTAAAAAAAATTGACGATTAATTAACTTTTTTTTTTATTTAATATTAATTTATTTACAGACAACCACAGTTTCCTTTCAGCATCACCTGAAGGTAATCTGTTTACTGACAAATTGATTTAGTATTGATAGAAGATATCACTTTTTTTTTTTTTTAAATCAATCCAATCCTATCAGGAGTTTTCAATTAATAAAATGTACACAAGTTTAATCTCAGGTTCACATCAAACCAAACTGTCTGTTCTGTAGGGTTGTTACCTAGTGAACAAAGCTTTAGCACCATAAACACATTATAATCTGTCAGAGATGCTCTTCAAAGGAATCCCAAATTTAAGCTGAAGACGACCCTTAAAGCAGCCATCTCAAGAGTATGAGCTTCTCCACACAAACATATTCATGTATGATCGCTGGCCGATAGCTGACCTGAATCTGAGAATTAAAACCAGCCCCTCATGTAACCGCGTCGCTTTGGTCCAGTCAGAGCAACACTTCAAACAAAACTAAATATCTGGATTTAATCTGCAGCCTTCCCCATTCCCTCAAAGACCATCCATGGTTATACGGTGACCAGCGCAGAGGAAGACATGGAATATGAAATAGATAGAAAGGAAAAGAAAAGCTTAAAAACAGAAGGTACAGATAAATGTAAAACGCAACAGGCGGTGTGAAAGATCAGTGAAGATCTTGTGAAGAAAATGCTGGAGCATATTCAGTCAAATAAACAAAAATACTGTACGCACACACCCACCCGCTCACTCACTCGGCCTTTCAAACGACAACGCTAATTGCAACAAGCTGCCGGTCGGAAGATGTAATCGTAAATCAAAACCCGCCGCATTGCTTGGCAACAGACTCCAAACATTCCGCCGGAGAGTTTGTCTTGCCAGCAACGACCCTCCCTCTTTTGTCTTGACGGTACATCCTCACTGTGACTGGAAGAGAAGAAATAAGAGAACTGACAAAATGTTGCAAATAAGAATCATAAAGGAAGTTTGGAGTAGTTACATCTTCATCAGCGCCAGTAGGTTAGCAAAGCCAAAAGATGATCTCACAGGAATGGATGAGCAAGCGAGGAAATGATCTGGAGGATTTCAGGCTGTAAATGTTGACTAACTTTATGCCGTCAGCATTTAAACAAAGGCATTTTAGGCCACTGAGTCACCGGGAATGTCAAAATGCAGACCTCTCCATCCTTAAATCACTGGGTTCATAAACAAGCCACAAGGATCCTGCTTAGATCAAATACCGTGTCACTCATATGGCTGATGGGCACATAGGGATCGGGGGGTGGGGGGGGGAGATTAGATGCACTCCACCTTAAAGGTGCAGTAAGCAATTTCTGAGAATCATTGTTGAACACTGTTGATATTTAAAATCAACCCAAACAAACACACACCACACCATTGCTCCGCCCTAAAAATGCACAAACATGCAGTGCAAGAGTGGATGTCTCTTTATCACTGCCGAAGCAAACTAAAAGCTTTACGAAAAATAAAGCGAAGATGGCGAACGAACAAGGAAGAACAAAAAAATGAACATACAGTAGATGAGTATATACAAGCAAGAGTTCATTGTTAGTCGCCAGCATACGCTCTAAACCAATGTTACTCCTCGCCCATCGTGAGTGGACACGCTGACTGGCTACAAGTGTGTTGTGGTGCTTGCTCTGATCCACTTTCAACAGCATTTTTCAGAAATCGCTTACTGCACCTTTAAGATCAAAGCAATATAGGTAGTCAATACAAAAGCAGTCAACACAAAGCACTGTATCAAACATTCTGCTAAGCTATTAAATTACATTTTTACTTTTAATTCAGCCTGAACCACTTTACATGCAGACTTCATTTGAGCTTTGTTTTAATATTTATGCCTAAAAAACATGATTCTTTTGCAGCCTTGCAAACCATATTTCCTGAGGTAAATAATGTAGTTATTGCAATTACAATTCTGTTTGGCGCCACTAGTGGAGCAAAAGTACACACCTTTGGGTATAACACTTTGGCCCATCTGTGATGAAATAAAAAGAAATAAACAGGCAGACATGAGAAAGAATTGTCTGGCTCATATTTTACCCCCAAAGCAAAAGAAAAATTAAGCAATTATATTTTATTTTACATTGTGAAATATGAACCAAACATTCCTTGACGGTTTTTGTAAGATTCACTCTTAAGTTGCTGAGGATTATATATAGACTTTCTACAGTACATAGAGGAATAGATATTACACAGGCCAAGCTCACAAAATATTATGAATATATATCTAATATAAATATGAATATATATCTAGTATGAATATGAATATATATCTAATATGAATAATTATTGCTATTTAGCTTCTTCGGGTAACAAAATAATTAAATAAATAAATACATAAATTGTTATTAAATGAAAAATTTAATTAATTAAATTTAATTAATTTATACTTTAATTTCATTTAAATTAAACCATTAAATGCTAAATAGATTTAAGATTTATTTATATAAGATTTTTTTCCCATTTAAAATTCCCAAAAGAAATTATTCAGCCCCTCTCTTATTTGATTTTTCAGTGGTTTAAGCTAAAAATAAGAATTTCTGTTAACGTGCATGTTTAAGACTAGTTTCGGCATGCCTAGCCACATACTCCACAGAGAAGACAATTTTACCAAAATGTGCCATGTGCCAAACAAAATGTTCCCTAATGACTAATGTGTTTTATTAACAAAATTGCTTCAGAGCCTGAGAATTAAATTAAGTAGAGACAAAGCTGTGTACCAAACAAATTTATGAATGGTGTAATAAACGTGAATTATACAAACTCATAAATGCTCCACAGCAGAGTCACTGCACCACACACACACAGCTTGAGAGGTCAGAGCGGCACAGGAAGTTAACTGTCCTGACAACAAGGACACAGAGCTCCCAGAAGGGTTCGCTCTCTATTCTGCCACAGTCAGCTATTCCCCCACATGCGATATCTACCTGCAAGGTGTGTTGGTGCATGTGAGGGTGTGTGCGCCTGTCTGCGGGAGAAGCTGCAAGTCTGTGTGCTGTGAGGTGACAGGGTTCAATTTTCCCTCTCAAAGACAGTTTGTATTCATTGCACACGGCAGGTCGCAATGGAGCTATCACCTCTGCCATGACTCAGCAGATGGGCTTAACTTTGCCACATCTCCTTCACCGAACTTAATATCCATGCATGAGGTGGAAGAGAAGACTAAAGGCGAGAGAAATATGAAGAAAGAAATTAGTTTGTCATTAAAGAAGCTAAACATCCTCACATCCCTTTATAAACGTTCTCTCCTCAGGTCAGGTTACAACAATACAAAACTTAATCTCCATAAACAGTTCCAACCAGGACAAGATCAACTCTCACTAACAATATCAGCTCAGATTCACATTCTGTTGTGAAATGAACGTTATGAAATAATGCACAATCATAGAATCTCCTGATTTGACCTGAGATTGACTGATGAAATAAATAAAATGTTATTCACCTTCTTCAGGTGAGAAGAAAAAAACAATTCAGATAAATAAATGAATATACATTAACTTTAACGCTTGTTATGCTTATTTTTTCTGCTATTCAACTTCTTCAGGTGAGAATAAATACATACATGCATACATAATAATAGTTGTTACTATTATTATTATTATTATGAAAGTTACGCTTATTTCTCATCTTATGTTAGTAAATTTTTCTTTTGCACAGATAAGCTAGAACTGACCTGCGTAAATTGCATTTTACTGCCTTTTCATTGCATGTACAGTATGTGACAAAATACTTCATCTTCTGACCTTTTTGGAGAACCTACTTTCAAAATATGACAACGATGATAAATGACCATACGGGACTATAGAGGAGCAGCCTGTGAAGTTGTACAGGGGGACAGGTGTTCTGGACAGAGACAGTGAGCTTAACAGGACTGCATCTGCACACGGTCAGACACAGACACATGAAAGAGGACCGGAGACGCTGAATGAAAATAGACCTGGGTGATTGAAGAACTCAAGGTCGTGTAAAGAATACGTCTGGCGTGATGGGGCTAAAGGTCGTATGACAATTGTGTTGTGTGTGTGAATCTGTACATAAGACAATGACAGGCACTGATGTTAAGGGTTACACCATTTTTGTATGTAGCAGCAGCAACAACAGAAGTGGCTTCAGGTTTCACATAAATGTGGTCACTGCATCTCCAGCAGCCTGAGCACTCAGCAGGAACGCACCAGGGACCTCAAATAAGTCTCCGCTTCCCTGAAAAAGACAAATAGCCGGACCAAGCACTACATAAAAGCACAATATAAGGGTATATCCTTACAAATTTTGTCCACTGAAAGTTTTCTAAAAACTTTTTTTGAAGTTGAAGCGCTACTCCAGTAGTCCTACGAATTAACTTCTAACTCCGAAATTTGCTAATGAACAAAGGAGTCCCAGTTTGGCTGTTTTGAATAAGCAACTCCTAATGCCAAAGAAATTCCACGGTAAACCTTAAATGGCAATACTTTGAAACTGCAATAAAATAATAATATACAGAACAAAAAAAAAATTGTTTTTAATATTTTCAAATTAAAAATACATAAAACATTAAAAAGAAAACATTAAAATCTATAAATAAAATAAAATAAATTAACGAATTAAACAACTTAATTAAAATAAATGAATAAAAAAAAAAAAAAAAAAAAAAATAATAATAATAATAATAATAATAATAATATAGTATAAGGAATGGTATAAGGAAAGATTTTCAATAAAAACTTCTAAAAAGCGTCTTTCCTCACACAAAGCTATTGTATGGCTTTAGAAGTTACTATTAAATATTGCACACAAATCATTTAGACTACTTTTATGGCTTCTCTTTTAGAGCTTGACGAGCACAATCAGCAATTCACCGGCTGTCAGCAGACTGGTTTCTCAAAGAACAGCCAACAATTTGTGACAGAAAACAGAGCCACCTCACAGCATCCTGGTGTAGGGACTTCCCGAGCAAGAGGCCAGCGGGAATGCATGTTAAGAGACCGAAAACGTGTGTGAAAGCCTGTGTTGTGACAGTCCGAGCGGTGATGTCTTCAGGGCAGCAGTGAAGCTGATGCTCTCACACGGAGATGGTGGTTTTGGGAAGAGTGACTCATGGGGCTCCTTCAGAAAGCAGCACACTAGCTCCAGTCTAGACCACAGAGAGGCCAGGAGACTGCCAGAATATACCCGATAGGAGCACAAACAGCCAGCGTTATAGGGGGACGTGGTTGCACCAGAGGATTCTGGGACTGAGGAAAAAAGTGTGACGGAAGTCAAATATAGAATGAGCAACTCCCACAAATTCTTACACATGCACCCTAAAATACATTTGTTGGGCATTATTATCCCCAAATAAGGGGCTATTACCTTGTGAAGCAATTGGTTTCAATTATATTTAAAGGGTACATAACACACAAAATTTCTGCCAATCTCATGTTAATCTTGAGTACCTATAGAGTACGGATGTGCGATATCTTATCGTTTGCGATATAGGCTACCGGTAAAAATTCTCCCCACGATAAGAATTAGTCTTCCCGCGATAATAACGATAAAGCCTAGTTGATGACGCGACTCATTTGCAGCTCACGTGCAGAGCGAAAACAACAATGGCGGAAGCTGAGCAGGAGTTTATCGTTAAATGAGGAGCTACCTCTACAATCTGGAACCTGTACACACAGATGTATTTTCACTCGATGAGCACTTGGACTGAGCGCTTTAGAGATTCGCTCTGTCAAACGATCTGTAAAGTGCGCGATTTCAGTTCATCTCAAGGAATGAACAGTGTATTTGACGCACAGTAAACTACAGTGTGAGGCGCCCGTTTCCAGTTTCTCACACACTCAAAGAGAGAGCGAGAGAGTTTTATACCACGCAGAATTGATGTGCTACATATAAACAATATTCTTTGTTGTATTTTCCTGTAAAATAACGGCGTTCATTTGGAATTATACCGCCTTTAAGAACAAGCATAAACGGCATTCTCATTGGCTGACACTGACCTATTACTTTCCCTGTTTCGATTTCAGCAAATCACTTCGAGCGAACACTGACAACATGATTAATATTCATGAACCCAGCAGCTCATCAATCCTAAGTATTATTATTTTATCAGTATTATTGTTAGTTTTTTACAGAAACACTGAATGACCAACAATGTCTTAAGCACCACCACCAGTCCTAAGTTCAGTTAAAAATGACATATGCATTCATACGTTTTCATTCGCACATGATTACTAAGTTTTAGTTCAAATTACTTAAGTTCTATCATTAAATCATTATTTGCTATTTTTTTGTAATATGAAGACATGGTTGGGATTATTACTTTTGCTGTCTGCACTATTTTTGACACTGTTTGCACCATGAGAATATGAATAAATACAGAATCTGTGTTTACATTTCAAACTTGTCATTGATTTGAATTATTATTGTTTGTATTGTGTGATGCATTTTTACAGAAGAAAAGTATAACTAGGTATGTTTTGTTATATCTAAAGACAATAAAAAGTTGATCACAAAAAAAGAGAGAAAAAAAAAGAAGAAAAGTATATCTGCAACTTTTCCATTTCTGAAAAGGCTGGTGTTTGGATTTTTACTGTTTTTTTTTTTTATTCTTTTAATGTAATTTGTTTATTATAGGAGCCTATTTGATGATGGGTATGTTTTACTTTAGATCTTTCTTTGTTTTTCTGAGGCTCTCTCAAGAATGCATGCAGCTCTCACTTGTAGCCAAAAACATGGGGAATGGTACTAAATTTATATCGTCATTGATATCGTTATCGCAATAAATATCAGAAAATATCGTGTCCATATCGCCCATCCCTACTATATAGTAGTATTGCATCCTTCATATCTCCGAAGATTCTTTTTAAATAAATCATAATATCATTTTATCATATTTATAAAAGACAGATACACTGTACCGATTCTGTCCAAAAACAGCTGAACTCGTGAAGGCGTGCAGTGGGCAGGGCTAAAGAGTCTCTCTCTCTCTCTCACACACACACGGCATTATCCCTGGATAACTTTCGATTCACTATACATTCGCGTTGTTTACATTATATGCACTTGCGCGCCGATTGCCAACAAAACACAGACATTTGATGCAGTTTCACTCACCGCCCGCGGTTTCGACTCATGACCGGGAACAAACAAACACACTTGCAGAACTCTGTTGCTACTCTGGAAAAACAAACTGCATCCACTGTTCTCTTAACGCTGGGTTATTTGGGAAGCTGAACAAGGTCATCTTTCCCTCACACTTCTTTAGTGACATTGTTGATTTCGTGATCTAAAAACAATATGACCGCGCTGCTGACGGCTTCCATAACCCGAACTAAGCTCGTTGATGGGCGCGCTCTTGCTCTGGTTGATGTGCACACGCTCATCCGGGAGAAGTGCCCATACAAGGAATTCCGCCCTTTATGATGTCATATAGGGCCATACTCAAAAAACTTTCCGAAACTTGTTCGAATCCTGAAGGAGTGTATTTCGCACAGAAATACTCCATCATACATCCAACTCGTTTTTTTTAAATTTTGGCCATGTTTAGCATGAGAATCCAACTCTTAAACAGTGTAAATAAGTCAGAATCATGGGCGTCGTAACCATTGTATGTGGGTGGGACAAGACCCACCCACTTTTTAAGACCAATGATATTGGACCCACTCACTTTTATCGTCTCTAATTGAGCACGTCTGTTTACCTACCCATAACTGATAAACACTTATTAAACACGTTAGACGCTTTATTTTTCACTTTTCTAATATTTTCTTCATTTTTATTAAAAAAAATAATAACTGCCT
Source organism: Coreius guichenoti (assembly GCA_039654105.1). Taxonomy (NCBI): domain Eukaryota; kingdom Metazoa; phylum Chordata; class Actinopteri; order Cypriniformes; family Gobionidae; genus Coreius; species Coreius guichenoti. Next base: position 17,939,069 of record CM077183.1, read on the forward strand.
TTCCGATCTGATATGTGATGGGAAAAGGGAGTAGAGCGAGTTCGGCAAAAGGCAGATTCGAACCGCGGGTTCTGTGTTTTCCGTAATTTTGTCTGGCCCAACCAGACATTTAGTAAACAAGGCGATATATTTGTACTTGTAGTAAATGGCATCTACTCCAGTAAAATTTTTCTGTGAGAGGACCCACCCACATTTTTTTTTGGGTCAGAATGCATGAAATAGCATTAGACCCCCCTTAAAAAAGGAAGCTTGTCATATTGGACAAGTAAGAATAAGTCAGAAAATCAAATTTTCTCCACGGTGAGTGATGTTAGAGGAAAGTCTGATGGTTGTGTGAAGATGTTATTGATGACGTTGCAAAAACAAAGTTGTGATGTGACAGCACAAAAATCAACTCTTTTTGCTGTAAAAATCCCTGTGACTGAAAAGCTGCAACAGCAGCAGCCCAGGTCATATTCTAATGCTGAGTCACAGTGTCTCTGTTCCTCAGGCTTCTAATCAGTCAACCTCACAGAGCTGCAATTCGAAAGCCACTGTTTTCTAATGGTCAAAACAGCGATGGAAAAATAGCTGTTTCTCATCTCCTACGTCAAAACCTTAACACTCCCCTTTTGCTCCAGCAGAACAAACCAATGTTTTCATTTTACTTTGGTTGTCTTTTCCATTCCTCTGAGGCTAATATCATTCCGTATGCCTGGTTAAAATGAGACCAGAGTGAAAGGAGTATATAGGGTGAAAAAAGCCTAGGAGAAGAAAAAGATGGATAGGTTTTTAAATGCTTTTGACTAGTTCAATACATTCTCGCAAATGTATTCAAAATGAACTTCATCATCTGTCCCAAAATCAGATGTCTTTCTGATTCTGACTGTAATAATATTGTGATATAAAAAAAAAAAGTTCTTACAAAAATGAAACTCATCATTTGCACTTATGTCATTGTTATTTTTTCCATGGAACATAAGGATTTTTTTTGGCATAGCACTTTTTCATAAAACAATATAACAAAATCACTAAAGTGTTGCTGTATGGAAAAGCTGCGTAAAGATGATGCTCAAAAAGTTCCACTAAAAAAAATAAAATAAAAAACAGCATACGGGTTTGGAACGACATGAAGGTGAGTAAATCATGAATTATTCCTTTAACTGTACAACATTAAGATGTGACTCACATCAAAGAAGAGGCTGTCTGAATAAAAACCAGCCCAGCCCTTAATTTCTCCTGGGCCAAATTACAGAGCACCCCATGTGCGCTCAACCCCAAAACTCCCTGAGAGACCCCCTTTTTCCACATGATAACATAAGAGGTCTCTGAACAGTGATTTCCTTCCTTCTCCACTTCAAAACACTGCTAATCATACCATCAACTATCCCAATTTAATGCTGTTCCCTGTGCTCTCGGCACACCATTCAACAAACAGCAGCAACAGGAAGATTAATGAAACATGGCTTTAATGTGTGCTGCTAATAGAGGAAGAAATGCTTTTCTTATGGGAAAGTCCCGGTTGTTTCCGCTGTCCAGCCAACTTGTTTCCTCATTCCCTGCAACTTCTCACAGAGGCTACACACACTGGGCAATGATGCATACATTTCGTTCCAAAACCTCACTGAGTTGCCTCACTGCATGTATAGGCAGCACCCTAACAGACACCAAACCTCATAAGCGACTGATTTGGAAACCTCTACACAGGTAGCAACTCAGTGCAGCACACAAATGAAGTTCCACATGGGATGTGCAAGAGTTTGACGTTAGTATGGTGCTACACTAATGGTGTGATTAAAAAAAAAAAAAAAACAGTGCACTAAGGAGTTAAACTATTTGGTGACACGTTAGTTTGGGGACCAACTCATTAACTATAGTTGCTTTTTAGCTTGCATATTACTAGCATATTGGCTGTTTATTAGTACTTATAAAGCACATATTAAAGCCTTATTCTACATACCTTAAATCCTACCCAATACCTAAATTTAACCACTACAACAACTACCTTACCAAATATTAATAAGCAGTAAATTAGTTTGAGGCAAAAGTCATAGTTAATGGTGAATGTGTGTTCCCCAAACTAAAGTTTGACCAAATATTTTCATTAGACTGAACTTTTTATTTTTTTAAATCCTAAGGGGGATTTTCGCTCACCCTGTCCACCATTTTTGATTTATTTACACTGTGCTCACCACAATGAATTCTGGGATTGCCTTCTCTGCAAATGACTACCGTTCAACAGTTCAGTGTCAGTAAGGTTCTTTTGAAAGAAATTATTTTTTTATTCAGCAAGGATGCATTAAATTAATAAAAGGGACAGAAAAGACTGACCTTGTTATAAAAAACTATATTGCCAACTATATTGCCAAAAGTATTGGGACACCCCTCAAAATCATTGAATTCAGGTATTCCAATCACTTCCATGGCCACAGGTGTATAAAATCAAGCACCTAGGCATGCAGACTGCATCTACGAACATTTGTGAAAGAATGGGTCGCTCTCAGGAGCTCAGTGAATTCAAGCGTGGTACCGTGATAGGTTGCAATAAGTCCATTCGTGAAATTTCCTCACTACTAAATATTCCACGGTCAACTGTTAGTGGTATTATAACAAAGTGGAAGCAATTGGGAACAACAGCAACTCAGCCACGAAGTTTCAATGGTCAATAGCTACAGACCTCCAAACTTCGTCGGGCCTTCAGATTAGCTCAAGAACAGTGCGTAGAGATCTTCATGGAATGGGTTTCCATGGCCGAGCACCTGCATCCAAGCCTTACATCACCAAGTGCAATGTAAAGCGTCGAATGCAGTGGTGTAAAGCACGCCGCCACTGGACTCTAGAGCAGTGGAGACGTGTTCTCTGGAGTGACAAATCACGCTTCTCTGTCTGGCAATCCGATGGTGTGGGGTTGTCTGATTATGGTGTGGGGTTGTTTTTCAGGGGTTGGGCTTGGCCCCTTAGTTCCAGTGAAAGGAACTCAATGCTTCAGCATACTAAGACATTTTGGACAATTTCATGCTCCCAACTTTGTGGGAACAGTTTGGGGATGGCCCCTTCCTGTTCCAACATGACTGCGCACCAGTGCACAAAGCAAGGTCCATAAAGACATGAATGAGTGAGTTTGGTGTGGAGGAACTTGACTGGCCTGCACAGAGTCCTGACCTCAACCCGAAAGAACACCTTTGGGATGAATTAGAGCGGAGACTGCGAGCCAGGCCTTCTCGTCCAACATCAGTGCCTGACCTCACAAATGCGCTTCTAGAAGTATGGTCAAAAATTCCCATTAACATACTTCTAAACCTTGTGGAAAGCCTTCCCAGAAGAGTTGAAGCTGTTATATCTGCAAAGGGTGGGCCAACTCCATATTAAACCCTACGGATTAAGAATGGGATGTCATTAAAGTTCATGTGCATGTAAAGGCAGACGTCCCAAAACTTTTGGCAATATAGTGTATACATTTCACATAAAAGACGTTTTCTACTCGAATCCTGAAAACAAATATCTCTGTTTCCACAAAAAATATTAAGCAGCACAACTGTTTTCAACATTAATAATAATGATTATTATCATAATAATAATAATAATAATAATAATAATAATAATGTGTTTCTTAAGCATCAAATCAATCAGCGTATTAGAATGATTTCTTAAGGATCATATGACACTGACGGGAAACGGCTGTTAAAAATTGTAATATTTCACAGTATTACGGTTTAACTATTTTTGATCAAATAAAATGCAGTCTTTGTGAGCGTAGGAGATGTTTTTTCTAAAATATGTAAAAATCTAATAGACCTCAAACTTTTGAACAGTAGAATGCTGCCTTAGAATTTGGACAATAAAAGAAACCTTATAAGGCAACAGTTTAGTTGCCTATACTTTCTAAGCCTTTGAATCTGGAGTGTGCCTATGATGCCTTAAAACACTGCCTACGTACACAGCTCACAGGGTTTTGAAATAAAACAGTTGTCTAAACAAGGAAGCGCTGAAATGCCAAATGAAAGGGCTGTGATTTCGATCCAGACTGGATGTACAATATTATGATCAGACTAGTTAGGTCATTTGTTTCTACATAGTTCATCCAGATTTGATATAAAGGGCTGGTTCCAATCTCAAGCTCAAATCCTGCTCTGTGATACATTAGCATGGTGAGGACAGATTCAAATACACAAGGCAAAGCGGATCTCAAGGATCTGTCTGACCACAAGTCTCTGAAGGGACAAATGGACTCTTGCTTCAAAACAGTCTGCATTAAGGTCGGGCTGTCAAGTTTGCGCTGCGACAGGGAGGGACTGAGAAATGAGCGGTTTGGGGGCCGATTCCGTGTTTGAGCGTGGGAGATGCAAGTTCCTCGCTGTGGTAGGTGCAGCAGAGCTCCAATAAGGCCTCCTAAACAAACAGAGGTTGAAACCTATGGGAGATTTCCTGAAGTCTAGGATATTTGCCCGGCGTATCATCCTAAAAAAATCCCTTTTTAGAGTCCACATCCCAGGAAAACAAGAGAGAGGGTGGGTACATGCACACACAGACAAATTCAACTCAGCTTTGCCAATGCGGAGGATGTTGGAATACAATAAGTTTACTTGAATGATGAAGAGAGAGAACGAGCCAGTTTAATCTCACTGAGTCTCTCTTGTTGAAGACTCCCTGAAAGAAAAGCAATGACTCAGAGGTATTGGCCTATTTCTATCAACTGAACTGTGCATTCATTTTACATACCTCATGCAAAACATGCTAATGGGAAACAATGTTGCATGTTGACAAAAGCACACAATGGAAATAGCTAAATAAATAAATTAATACAATTGAAATACTGTCGCAAACAACAAATGACAATGATATGCAGAGCTTGTGCAAACATATCCACATCGCTACGATCAGATGCTTTTTGTAACTACTGTTTTCTCACCGCTGTCATTTCTGTTCTGTTTATTTTGTTATTGAGAGGAAAGTGCCCAGCACATATTTACATATTCATCTAAACGTCACATACATACACACGCATAATAAAACTAAAAAATATTGTCCAGTAAGCGATATGCTAATGATACAGTGGGGAGAACAAGTATTTGATACACTGCCGATTTTGCAGGTTTGCCCACTTACAAAGCATGTAGAAGTCTGTAATTTTTATCATAGGTACTCTTCAACTGTGAGTGACGGAATCTAAAACAAAAATCCAGAAAATCACATGGTATGATTTTTAAGTAATTAATTTGCATTTTATTGCATGACATAAGTATTTGATACATCAGAAAAGCAGAACTTAATATTTGGTACAGAAACCTTTGTTTGCAATTACAGAGATCATACGTTTTCCATGACGGCGTAGTGTGTTACTAATGGTTTTCTTTGAGACTGTGGTCCCAGCTCTCTTCAGGTCATTGACCAGGTCCTGCCGTGTAGTTCTGGGCTGATCCCT